>CAUOFW020004192.1:406136-496930 GCA_963454935.2 Ilex paraguariensis
TAGGCTGGTCATTACAAGGATTAGGAATCTTCCTAAAATAGCTATCCTACTTAGGAAATATCTCTTACTTGTGGGTAAAGAAATATCTCTTACTTTCCTAAGACTCTTGAAGAAAAAAGGAAAGACATTCAGCCCTTTAAATGGCTGAGCACATGCCTAAATAGAAAAAGGAAAGTACTTGGCATACAAGCCTTACAATTAGACCCTAAAAATAAAGAATAGTGCACGTACTGTAGCATGAACAGTGCACGCTACAGTAACTTTGAAAACCCTACTTCATAAGAAATAAAACATGTGGGCTAAGCATCCTCAAGCCCACTTATTAATAATTCTAATCCTTTAGACAAATTGGAGGCCTTAACAACAATAAACCAATTGAATCTTAGCCTTAGCCCCTAGCTGGATTCTTCTAGAACTTGAATCATGTTGATGAATCTTTATTGCCCAAGTGGATCATGGTCAATGGGCCTCCACAAACTTGCTTGATTCCATGCCTCTTGAATTAGTCCATTGAGTACCTCTTTAAACTTTCTTGCTCGTGCTCTCGTAACTGGCCCACTTAGAACTTGAACTAAATTCCTTGAAGTTGTGTTATGATTTGAATCAGTTAGAATCGCTGGAGATGACATCATGCTAACGTCATCAGTTTCTGATCATGAAGACCACCCTCCGACTCAATTTCTCATGGGCTTTCCATTGGAGTGTTTCGTTTTTTGATTTTGAGCTCTGCTGGTACGCGTTCATATTTTTTGAAAATTTTTAAAAAAATATGTTGAAATTCGTAGATGTGTCATATCTAGGGTTTGTTGCCCAAATTTCTAGTTCAAATCTTCTCTAAGAGGTGCGACTAAGCTTCCTTGTGTAAACTTCGATCAAATCATGTAAAGACAATAACATGTGTAAAGAGAAGAAACCTTTCTGCTAAACTCTAATTATTCATCACAATAACAAAATTGGATGCAAGAGACACTATATAAAACCCTAGTACAAGAGAAAGACTAAAATACCCCTAATGATAAATAAGCATAAATATAAATACAATCTTAACATCCTCCACTCAAACTCATGATGCGACAGTAGAAAGTATTGAGAGTTTGTGCAGAAGAAAATGAAAATCTAGTGTAGTGTGAGATTTGGTAAAAAAGATCGGTCAATTGCATGATAGAAGAAACAAAAGGTAAAGAAATAGTTCCAAGCTGAAGATAGTCGTGCACAAAATGACAATCGATCTCAATGTGCTTGGTCTGCTCGTGGAAAACAAATTAATATGCAATCTAGATAGAACTCTTGTTGTCATAATACATTGAGGTAGGAGCCCAAAAAAGAAATTCTTAAATAAGCAATTAACCATCTCAACCAAACTATCTCTGATGTAGTAATAGCCATCGTATGATATTCAGCCTTAGTATTGGAATGAGTGACAACAGTTTTTTTCTTGCTCCTACAGGAAATTAGGGGATCACCGAAAAAGACACAAAAATCAATTGTAGATTTGCGATCCATGACATTTGTTGCCAAGCTGCCGATCAGCATCTGAAAAGGCACAAAGCTCCAAAGAAGAACTAGATGAGAACAATAAACTTTGATATAAAGTACTCTGAAGGTAAAACAAAACACAGAGAATTGCAGCCCAGTGAACTGTAGTCGAAGAAGAGATAAGTTGACTTACAATATGAACATCATAAGCAATATCAGGTCATATAACAGTGAGATAAACTAAACTATCAACAAGAATCCGATACATAGTAGGATAAGCTATTGGAACCCCATCTAAAGAAGTGTAATGTACATTTAATCTCGAGACGAGTGTCAACAGTCTGAGAATCTGATAATCGAGCTTGGCGAATAACATTAGCTTCATACTTTGACTAAGAGAGAAGATAATCCTTGGGCGACAAAGCCACTTCAATACACAGACAATAGTGAGGAGACCAAAATCTTTCATATCTGACCGGTAGAATTAGAACGAAGAAAAAAAGAAGAATCATGATCACTAGAATGGAAACCCAAATTGCAGATCATAGCAAGGGTCAAAATGTCGTGTCGACACGTCCGAAAGGTTTCGGAATTTCAATACTCCGAAACGAAACAGTAGTTGAATCACAAAATTTCAGTATTTCGGTCGAAATGGTACTATTTCGGACCGTTTCAGTTGAAACGGCACTGTTTCGAACCGGTTCAACGAAACAATGATATATTCGGTTTACTATGAATAATTATATTTAATACCCCACTATAATTATATTTAATATCCCATTATAATTACATTAATACCTTTTATAATTTTTTTGTTATAAGAATAAATAATTACACTTAATACCCATTATAATTATATTTAATACCTACTGTAATTATATTTAATACTCCATTGTTGTGCAATTCTTTTGTTTTTTTTTTTTTGGTTATAAGTATTAACAATTACATTTAATACCCTAATGTAATTATATTTAATACCCACTGTAATTACATTTAATACTCACTGCAATTACATTTTATTTTTAAGTATACATAAGTACTATTAATTTAATTTGATACCCTTCATTATTAGTATTATAATAAAATAGTATTATTAATTGAATAATATTATCGTAATAATGAGTTGGAGTAACTATTGTCATCATATTTACGTCACATATAGAGTTTCTCTAAGTAGCTGCCCAGAGCCTACACCGATGTATGAGTCTGCTCGACATTCCACAGGGGGATGGATGTAACTATATAAATATGTACTCATTAGCATTTCATGTGTATTATAAGACCTTAATATTATGTAAAAATGTGTTTATTTCATAAAAATTAAGTGTTTGAAACTAATTTAAGTGACTTTCGCCTCAAGTCAAGCCTTTTTTTCCCTCAAATTTAAATTTATTCTTGTATAAATTGATGTTAACCTAATAAATATGTTGAATTAATAAATTATTTAGCATATCTTTATAAATTAATGGATTGCATTTGTGTTTCTATGCGTTTCCATATTTTTTCTGCGTTTCCATTGCGTTTCCGANATTGTATTTGTATTTTTATGCGTTTTCATATTTTTTTTGCGTTTTTATTGCATTTTTAAAACGTTTTCATTTTTGAGCTGACCGAAACGGTACTTCGAAATGAAATTTCGATCTTTGGATCACAGTAGAGAACTTCTCAAATCATGCTCGAGAAGCTTGTTTGAGACCATACAATTTCTAAGTTTGCATAGCCCACCAGGAGCATGAGGGAGATCAGGGGAGGAATCGTAAAACCATCTTCAGCTAAATCACCATTCAGAAAAGCATTCTTGACATTTATTGGAGATAGTTTCCATTGGTGAACAGCTGCTACGACAATCTAGTGTTATTCAAGGCATAAAGTGAATTGAAGCGAACAAGTCTCTTGAGGGCCTAGGCGAGAAGCGAGAAGTGAAGTTAGTGCTTCATAGAGCAAAGTGAGCGTTTCATTGAAGTAAAGCGAACAATATAAAAGATAAACAAATATTTTAGTTTCATACTTTGATTACTCCTAAATATTCAAGTTTTAACGTTACAAATACAAAATATTTAAATGCAATCAAAATAATATTAACATATTTTAAATAGACAAGATATTAAATATTGAACTTTATTATATTTTAAAAATAATCAATTGACATAGTCACGTCATCTAAATATAAAGTTAGCAAATGTGGGTTCAACTTCCACCATGATTGATTAATATCACTCCTAAATAAAACACTCACAAATTGATTAATCAAATAGAGCATATAGCAAATTGATTAACCAAACAAATTAATTAACAAGAGCATTCACATCAAAACAAAACATTCAACTTTATTTAATCATAATAAGACAAATTGTCATATGATTCTGTTTGAGGAGGGAGGGGGGAGGAGGAGGAGGACGAAAGGAGAAAATAAAAAACAACAGTCAAGTGTTCGCTTTCTCGCCAGGCTCGCTTATTCGTTTCGTCGCTTAAGCTTGTTTTTTTCTTGCTTTACTTAACCTCGTTTCGCCTTGGATGTTTAAGGCGACCAAGGCAGGCTTGCTTCGCTTTGCTTTTCGCCTAGGCTCGTTTTTCACTACACTGCGACAATCAATATATGAATTGTGGTCATCTTTGCAACCGGAGCAAATGTCTCCTTACAATCAATGCCATATTCTTGTGTAAAACCCTTGGCAACCATTCTGGCCTTATTTTTAATCTTATATACCCACTAACAACCAAAAACACACTAGTAGCTAAAGGCACAATATCNGAACCTTCAGCCTTATTTTTAATCTTATATACCCACTAACAACCAAAAACACACTAGTAGCTAAAGGCACAATATCCCCTATGACGCTGGACTTGTAGAAGAGTTTATCTTGTTCCTATGAGAATAAGTTTGGAAAATAAAGGGGGGCACAACTGGGGAAGAAGAAAACGGAGTCGAATAGCGAATGTCAAAAGTAACCATTTCATGAATATAAGAATCAATAGAAATATCATTAGGGATTTATTAAAGGTGTTAGGAGAAGTGAGAATGGAAAAGCAAAGAATATGCTCAAGAAAGACTACATGTCTGGATACGTACAATCTTTTTTGCAACAAGGTCATAACAACGATACCCTTTTTGTCCCTCATCATAACTAAGAAAGGCATACATAGTAGAACAAACATATAACTTATTTTGTTCAGCTTTAGGAAGAAGAATAAAACAAGTATAACCAAATATATGCAACGAGAAATAGTCAGGAGGTTTACTATATAATTGTTCAAAAGGAGAAACACTCAAAGTAATAATAGAAGGAATCCGATTAATGAGATGAATAGCTGATAGAACTGCCTCTCCCAAAAAGGAGCTAGAAACATATGTAGATAAAAGCAATGAACAGTAGTCTCCATTATGTGTCTGTGTTTTCGCTCGGTCACACTATTTTGCTCAGGAATATATGCACAAGAGGATTGCTGAATAGTTCTATCAGATTTCAATAAAATAAGAAAATCAGTATATCTATATATCACACCGAAAATATTTAATAACTGCCGAATATTGTGTGTGAATCATGGAACAAAAAGCAACAAAGGTAGAGAAAAATTCAGATCTGTACAATAATTACTAAAAGAAACATAGTATTGAGACCCCTTTTGGTGGCAATGGAGGTAGGATGCCACCCATCAGAATGTACAAGGTCAAATGGAGCAGAAGAAGTGAAACTATTCTTAAAAGGTGAAGCCATGAATTTGGCAAGTTTATAACCACTGCAATCAGAAATATCATAGTAGAAACTAAAAATTTCAAATGAGAACTAGAAATGTGCCCAAGAATTCAGAATTTGAATTTTTTGATAATTCTGATTTGAATATGAAACTTTAGGGCTAAAATATGAAATTTTAAAAAATTTTGGGCAAAATTGGTAATTTCAAAAACTTCTAGTGCTGAATCTATAATTTCAGAAACTTTTTGGGCTGAATGTAAAACTTCTGAAACTTTAAATACCAAAAACCCAACAGCAACAGCAGCCTTAAGTCATCCGCAGCGACCAAAAGAAAAGCCCTAGCCACCTTGTGTCATCTGCTTCAGCCAAAGGAAAAAAAACCCAAGTAGACAGTCCACTGTTCATATACTGTCCACGCTACAGTAATTCTACCTAGCAAACAACAGCCTGTAAACAGCAACAACTAACACAAAAGCAACAAAATGAACAAAATGTAAAAAGATACATTTGTTATGCTTTTTCAGCAGCCCCCAAAAAAAAAAGGGATAATAAAGATCAAGATGAAAACAAGCAGCAGCAACACAAGAAAATAGCATCACAAAAAATAGCAGCAACCAAAACTTCAGTGAGATCATAACCAGCAATAGCAGTAACCAGAGAAGTGAGGCGAGAATCTGGTGAGAAGTGAACAGAAACAACCAATAACAGAAGAATGGGATAGTTAAACCTTGAGAGAAAGATTGATGTGAGGAAGAGAATCCGTCTTGTATCAAACTTAGATCTGATACAATGTAAACTTTGATGAAATCATGTGCAGAAAATTACGTGTGTAAATAGAAGAAAGAGAAGAAACCTTGCTGCTAAACTCTAATTATCCATCGTAATAACAAAATTAGATACAAGTGACACTAAATCAAACCCTAGTAGAAAAGAAAAATTAAAATACTCATAATGGTAAGTAAGCATAAGTATAAATACAATCTTAACACCTTGATCATCTCTGGAGGGTCCCAAAGTCTTTTGAGGAGTTTGGCACCCTTGTTTTTTTGCCAGGTCTTGCATCGGCAGTTGTGGGTTTCGCCTTCTGCTTGTTCTGGGAGTGTTCTTGGTCTCTTTACATGTTGGGTTGCTGATTTCTGTGTGATTGCTTGGCTTGGAGTAGCTAAGATCTCTATTTGGCTTACAAATTTGCTTGTTGGGCTAGTTTGGCATTGGATTCTCTCCTAAATCTGATTTTCTGGTTTGAAATTTGGTCTGGACAGATTTGTTTGATTATTGTTGTATTCCTTCCTTATTGAACCATGGCAAGTGGTACTCTGATTCTATTCAGACCATCAATGTGAGATTAACCTGTGGAAATTTTGTTTACTGGCTTATGGTAAGGAATTTTTTTTGTTGAGGAAGGACATGTGGAATTACATTAGTGGTGTTAAATAAGCTCCAACTGATACTAAGGTAGAAAATTATGCAGATTTGAAGAACATTTGGGATATCAACAATGAAAAAATTATCATCTGGATCAATAACTCAATTGATTAGACAATTGAACTGATACCAAGGCAGAAAATTTTGCTAATTCGAAGAACACTTGGGATTATCAACAATGTAAAAATTATCACCTACATCAATAACTCAGTTGATCAGACCATTGAGGTTCATTCGGCCAAGTTTAGCACAACCAAGGAAATTTGAGACTATTTGGTCACACTATTTGTTCAGTCTAATTTTGCAAAGAAGTATCAGTTAGAGCCTGAGATTGAAGATGTGCGTAAAGAAGACAATAACATACAAAACTTCTACTCAGTTATGAGTAGATTTTGGGATCAGCTAGCACTTACTAAACCGAATGAGCTAAGTACTAATCCGATATACTGCACTTTTAGAGGAGCGGAGGTTGGTGCAATTCTTGATGACACTTAAAGATGATTTCGAGGGACTTCGTGGTTCAATTTTTTATCGTCATTTACTCCCCTCAATGGATGTGGTTGTTAATGAGATCTTAGTTGAAGAGGTTCGCTTTAACACCCTTTTTGGAAANGTGTTTTGATTATTGTTGTATTCCTTCCTTATTGAACCATGGCAAGTGGTACTCTGATTCTATTCAGACCATCAATGTGAGATTAACCTGTGGAAATTTTGTTTACTGGCTTATGGTAAGGAATTTTTTTTGTTGAGGAAGGACATGTGGAATTACATTAGTGGTGTTAAATAAGCTCCAACTGATACTAAGGTAGAAAATTATGCAGATTTGAAGAACATTTGGGATATCAACAATGAAAAAATTATCATCTGGATCAATAACTCAATTGATTAGACAATTGAACTGATACCAAGGCAGAAAATTTTGCTAATTCGAAGAACACTTGGGATTATCAACAATGTAAAAATTATCACCTACATCAATAACTCAGTTGATCAGACCATTGAGGTTCATTCGGCCAAGTTTAGCACAACCAAGGAAATTTGAGACTATTTGGTCACACTATTTGTTCAGTCTAATTTTGCAAAGAAGTATCAGTTAGAGCCTGAGATTGAAGATGTGCGTAAAGAAGACAATAACATACAAAACTTCTACTCAGTTATGAGTAGATTTTGGGATCAGCTAGCACTTACTAAACCGAATGAGCTAAGTACTAATCCGATATACTGCACTTTTAGAGGAGCGGAGGTTGGTGCAATTCTTGATGACACTTAAAGATGATTTCGAGGGACTTCGTGGTTCAATTTTTTATCGTCATTTACTCCCCTCAATGGATGTGGTTGTTAATGAGATCTTAGTTGAAGAGGTTCGCTTTAACCCCCTTTTTGGAAAGGGTCTTCTTTTGTTGCCCAATCAGACTTTATTGGTTGTACCTTCCAAAATAACCTCTAATTCTCAAAACAAGTATCAAGGTCGAGTTATTTATGATGAGTGTAGAATGTTGTAAAAAGATCATTGGAAGGCCTAGTGTCCTAAATTGATGAATACGAATGCACGGGGTGTAAAACCCGAGGAAAAATATATTTAAAATCCTAATTAAAAGGTTAAAATAGTAATTAATTGTTAAAGCACCGGTCAAAAATGTGAATTTTTATAATGGTACCAAAGACAATTGTATATTGCAGTNGCTAAACTCTAATTATCCATCGTAATAACAAAATTAGATACAAGTGACACTAAATCAAACCCTAGTAGAAAAGAAAATTAAAATACTCATAATGGTAAGTAAGCATAAGTATAAATACAATCTTAACACCTTGATCATCTCTGGAGGGTCCCAAAGTCTTTTGAGGAGTTTGGCACCCTTGTTTTTTTGCCAGGTCTTGCATCGGCAGTTGTGGGTTTCGCCTTCTGCTTGTTCTGGGAGTGTTCTTGGTCTCTTTACATGTTGGGTTGCTGATTTCTGTGTGATTGCTTGGCTTGGAGTAGCTAAGATCTCTATTTGGCTTACAAATTTGCTTGTTGGGCTAGTTTGGCATTGGATTCTCTCCTAAATCTGATTTTCTGGTTTGAAATTTGGTCTGGACAGATTTGTTTGATTGTGTTTTGATTATTGTTGTATTCCTTCCTTATTGAACCATGGCAAGTGGTACTCTGATTCTATTCAGACCATCAATGTGAGATTAACCTGTGGAAATTATGTTTACTGGCTTATGGTAAGGAATTTTTTTTGTTGAGGAAGGACATGTGGAATTACATTAGTGGTGTTACATAAGCTCCAACTGATACTAAGGTAGAAAATTATGCAGATTTGAAGAACATTTGGGATATCAACAATGAAAACATTATCATCTGGATCAATAACTCAATTGATTAGACAATTGAACTGATACCAAGGCAGAAAATTTTGCTAATTCGAAGAACACTTGGGATTATCAACAATGTAAAAATTATCACCTACATCAATAACTCAGTTGATCAGACCATTGAGGTTCATTCGGCCAAGTTTAGCACAACCAAGGAAATTTGAGACTATTTGGTCACACTATTTGTTCAGTCTAATTTTGCAAAGAAGTATCAGTTAGAGCCTGAGATTGAAGATGTGCGTAAAGAAGACAATAACATACAAAACTTCTACTCAGTTATGAGTAGATTTTGGGATCAGCTAGCACTTACTAAACCGAATGAGCTAAGTACTAATCCGATATACTGCACTTTTAGAGGAGCGGAGGTTGGTGCAATTCTTGATGACACTTAAAGATGATTTCGAGGGACTTCGTGGTTCAATTTTTTATCGTCATTTACTCCCCTCAATGGATGTGGTTGTTAATGAGATCTTAGTTGAAGAGGTTCGCTTTAACACCCTTTTTGGAAAGGGTCTTCTTTTGTTGCCCAATCAGACTTTATTGGTTGTACCTTCCAAAATAACCTCTAATTCTCAAAACAAGTATCAAGGTCGAGTTATTTATGATGAGTGTAGAATGTTGTAAAAAGATCATTGGAAGGCCTAGTGTCCTAAATTGATGAATACGAATGCACGGGGTGTAAAACCCGAGGAAAAATATATTTAAAATCCTAATTAAAAGGTTAAAATAGTAATTAATTGTTAAAGCACCGGTCAAAAATGTGAATTTTTATAATGGTACCAAAGACAATTGTATATTGCAGTGTTTTGAAAAACTCGCCTAGGCGAGAAGCGAAGTGAA
This sequence comes from Ilex paraguariensis, assembly GCA_963454935.2. Taxonomy (NCBI): domain Eukaryota; kingdom Viridiplantae; phylum Streptophyta; class Magnoliopsida; order Aquifoliales; family Aquifoliaceae; genus Ilex; species Ilex paraguariensis. The sequence continues at coordinate 415,934 of CAUOFW020004192.1, forward strand.
GGTATCTCGCCTTGAGCATCTTAGGCGAAGCGAATGTGACTGAGACGAGAAAAAAGTGAGCGCCTTGCACTTAAGCGAAAGACGAAAAAGCGAACGCCTTAGTCATGCAAGGCGAAGTTGTTTTATTTTTATTATGGACCGTTGGATTGGGCAATTGGAAAAAAAATTATAAGATGCTGATACATCGAATTATCTCCTTATCTTATAAATACAACCCCAAACCTTAGTTTTGCTTGGGTTGGCTTTGTTGTTCCTACATGATCGCTGGATAGAGTCGGCAGAGACGATCATTGCTCCTACACGATCGCTGGACAGAGTTGATAGACACGATCGCAAATCAATGACGACGACAANAATTCAGATGACGAAATGGACCTTACCATTGGATTCGTCTCGTGAAAGATAACTACTCAATAAATTTAAAATTCTGAGATAATTAAATTTTTTATGTGTTAAAAAGCGATTGGGTGTTGCGTGACTAAAATAATTGCAATCATATTTTATTCGCTGGACCCGAAAAATAATTTAAAGTTAGTTCAATAAAAATATACTAAACTTAACACGGGACAAAATTCAATTGGCTCGAAATAAAATTGGACCTGCTAAAAAGAAGACGTGTGACGCGATGTGGGCCACACATTTAAAATATATATAAATTGTTTTTTCTTCTCTACAAGCTACCGAGAGAGAGAGAAAAGTGAGTTTTTTTATTTTTTTTCTCATTATTTCTTTCTCAGATCTACGAAATTAAATTGTTTTAAAAATGTCATTATATTGCATTTATTATGCAATGGACATTGTAAATGGTACCAAAGACAATTGTATATTGCAGTGTTTTGAAAAACTCGCCTAGGCGAGAAGCGAAGTGAAGGTATCTCGCCTTGAGCACCTTAGGCGAAGCGAATGTGACTGAGACGAGAAAAAAGTGAGCGCCTTGCACTTAAGCGAAAGACGAAAAAGCGAACGCCTTAGTCATGCAAGGCGAAGTTGTTTTATTTTTATTATGGACCGTTGGATTGGGCAATTGGAAAAAAAATTATAAGATGCTGATACATCGAATTATCTCCTTATCCTATAAATACAACCCCAAACCTTAGTTTTGCTTGGGTTGGCTTTGTTGTTCCTACATGATCGCTGGATAGAGTCGGCAGAGACGATCATNTTGTTTACTGGCTTATGGTAAGGAATTTTTTTTGTTGAGGAAGGACATGTGGAATTACATTAGTGGTGTTAAATAAGCTCCAACTGATACTAAGGTAGAAAATTATGCAGATTTGAAGAACATTTGGGATATCAACAATGAAAAAATTATCATCTGGATCAATAACTCAATTGATTAGACAATTGAACTGATACCAAGGCAGNGATGCTGATACATCGAATTATCTCCTTATCCTATAAATACAACCCCAAACCTTAGTTTTGCTTGGGTTGGCTTTGTTGTTCCTACATGATCGCTGGATAGAGTCGGCAGAGACGATCATTGCTCCTACACGATCGCTGGACAGAGTTGATAGACACGATCGCAAATCAATGACGACGACAATTGTTGCTCCTTCCTCACTGATCGCTGTTCCTTCCTCGTTGATCACAGGTTAGTCTTTTCTTTTTCTTCTCTTCTATTTCTCTTTTTTTCTTCTCTCTTTTGGTTTTGGTTCTTTTTTTTTAGTGCTTCTGGTTTTTTTTTTTTTATTTTGCTCCTATTTTTTCATGCTGTTTTGTTGTCTAGATTCTGTTGTCCAAATTCTGCTTTTGTTTTGCTGTTCTGAATTTGATAGTGTTGTTCTGCTTTTGTTTTGCTGTGTTGCTGTCCTTATTCTGCTTCTGTTTTGCTGTCCTGAATCTTGATTCTGCTTCTGTTTTGCTATCCTGAAGCTTGATTCTGCTTTTGTTTTACCGTCCAATCAATATGAAATTGTTTACAACTGTTATGAAATGTGATTCAGTACATGTGTATAAGCCCACGACTGTACATAAAAATAGATTTACAAAAACAGACGTGGTTGATATACTTTAACAATAATACAATACCTTCTTACAGAAACAACTGTGGTTGATATACTCTCTGGTCCACTCTAGTGCTGATTCTGTTTTTGTTTTTTTTTTTTTCTGATTTCTTGTACTGTTTTGTTCCATTGATTGTAGTGTGAAATTGTCATTCATAAACAAATAAATGGCATCGTCGTCTGAAGGGAACAAAAAAATCTGGCATGGAAATATGCACACTTGATAAATCTTCAAAATCCAAACAAGTTCAAATGTAATTTTTGTGGAAAAGAGTCAAATGGAGGTGTCTATCGAGTCAAATAACACCTTGCGAGGAACTCAACGAGTGTTATTACTTGTCCAAAATGCCCTACTCATGTTAAGGAGGAGATTAGAGAACACANTTCAAAATTCAAACAAGTTCAAATGTAATTTTTGTGGAAAAGAGTCAAATGGAGGTGTCTATCGTGTCAAGCAACACCTTGCGGGGAACTCTACGAGTGTTATTACTTGTCCAAAATGTCCTGTTCATGTTAGGGAGGAGATTAGAGAATACATGGCTAAAAAAAAAGGAAGAGAATAATCTAATGAACATGATTCCTGACTTTAATGAGATGCCTAATGACTTGGAGGAGGATGAAGATGATATTGTAGAGATTGTTGCTCATCGTAAAAGATCCATGGCTAATTCTAATCTAGGTTCTACACAAGCCACATCCAGACCAAAAAAGCCAAGACAAAAAGGGCCTATGGATGTATATTTCACCCCTGATCTGAATGTTGTGGTGCAAAATCGAAAGACCAAGGGGAGACAAACAAAGATTGATGCCAACAATCCTTTTAGAAAGGAAATGAGAGAAAGAGCCATCACAACATTTGTCCGATGGATGTATGACATAGGAATTCCCATTAATGTTGTGAATTATGAAAGTTTTGCAACAATGTTTGAAGTTATTGAACACTATGGTTCTAGTTTGAAACCACCTTCTTACTATGAGATTCGGGTCCCATTGCTCAACAAAGAAGTAGGGCATATTAAGTCATTGATGAAAGATCACCAAGAGGATTGGGCAAAATATAGATGTTCCATAATGGCCGATGGATGGATCGACAAGCGAGGGAGAACCTTGATTAATTTCTTAGTGAATTGTCCAAAAAGGACTATGTTCTTTGAATCTGTTGATGCTTCTGCATACTCAAAGGATGGACAAAAAATTTATGAATTGTTTGATAATTTTGTAGTGTATTGGCGATGCTAATGTGGTCAAAATTGTCACTGACAGTGCGGCAGCCAATGTGTTAGCAGGTATGAGCTTCTTGAAAAAGAAAAAAAACTACTTGTTATATTGAATTTTTTTATGCACACTAGTTGATAAAAAATCTTTGTTTAATAAGAAAGTTTTGGAGGCAAAACGACCTAACTTATATTGGACGCCATGTGCTGCCCACTGCTTGGACTTGATGTTGGAAGATATTTTTAAGTTGCCAAACTTCAAGAGAACATTTGAAAGAGGAATAGCATTACACGGTTATATTTATAACCGTCCAACTCTGGTAAATATGATGAGATGAATTATCCAGTCAAAGGAGTTGATTAAGCCCGCAAAAACTAGATTTGTTACGAGTTTTCTTACTCTAACAAGGATTAACCAACAAAAAGGTAATTTGAGAAAAATGTTCATTTCAGAGGAATGTTAATGCCTTCATTTTGGAGGAATGTTCACTACAAGCAAATGGACAAAAGAATAACAAGGCACAAGGACAATACAAATTATTTTAATTCTTTCATTTTGGAGTAATGTTGTCTACTCTCTTAAGCTTACTGGCCGTCTTGTTCGTGTGCTTCAATTGGTTGATGCTGAGAAGAAGCCTCTTATGGGGTATATTTATTAAGCTATGGACTGGGCTAAAGAAGCGATTGCTAATTCTTTTAATGGCACTGAAAAGAAGTACGAACACATCTTTGAAATCATTGATCGAAGGTGGGAAGTTCAATTGCATCGGCCTTTGCATGTAGTTGGGTATTTTTTGAACCTTAGAGTTTTTTTATTCTAATCCAGAGGTTGAGAAAGATCAAGAAGTCATGAATGACCTATATAAATGTTTAGAAAGGTTGGTCCCAAATCCTGCGATACAAGATAAAATTGGTCAAGAGTTGAGTATTTACATGAAAGGTGAAAACCTCTTTAAATTGCGCTTGGCGGTTAGACAAAGAACAATGAGGGCACCAGGTAATCTATGTTATTCCAAAAGCTTATTTCATTATCATTAATTAAAGATGTTAGTTAATTAATTGTTATTCATTATTCACAACTGATTGGTGGAGTGCATACGGGTTTGCAACTCCAAATTTGCAAAGCTTTGCAAAAAAAGTTTTAAGCCTTACTTGTAATGCATCCAGTTATGAGCGAAATTGGAGTGTGTTTGAGCATGTGAGTATCATTCTCAAACCTCTTCAACTACATTTTTTTTTTCTTATTATAAATTTTAATGTATTGTTAATAAATTATTGCAGATACACACCAAAAAAAGAAATAGACTAGCTCAATCTTGTTTCAATGATTGGTGTTTGTTAAGTATAATAGAGCTTTGAGATGTCGATATGATTCTTGTGACACAATAGATCCAATATCTTTAAAGGATATTGATGATAGCAATGAGGAGTGGTTAATTGGGAGAATGGATGCAGACACAAATGAAGATAATGAGCTTGTGTTTGGTGATGATACTTTGANGAGCGAAATTGGAGTGTGTTTGAGCATGTGAGTATCATTCTCAAACCTCTTCAACTACATTTTTTTTTCTTATTATAAATTTTAATGTATTGTTAATAAATTATTGCAGATACACACCAAAAAAAGAAATAGACTAGCTCAATCTTGTTTCAATGATTGGTGTTTGTTAAGTATAATAGAGCTTTGAGATGTCGATATGATTCTTGTGACACAATAGATCCAATATCTTTAAAGGATATTGATGATAGCAATGAGGAGTGGTTAATTGGGAGAATGGATGCAGACACAAATGAAGATAATGAGCTTGTGTTTGGTGATGATACTTTGACTTGAGGTGAAGTTGCTCGAGCTTCTAGAGTTTTAGAAAGTAGCCAACGGACTAGATCAACACTATCTACTAGGGTAACACTAAGGTATACAAGATTGACGACTGGACTTATGGATGAGGAAGACAAAATTTCAGATGAGGCAGAGGAGGATGATATTGAGGAATATGAGGGACATGAATCTAATGAAGAAGATGGTTTCTTTAGTGATGATGATTGATTTTTAAGTCCTTGAAATGGTTTCTTTAGTTGCTTGAATTATATGTCTTATGTTNGGAGGATGATATTGAGGAATATGAGGGACATGAATCTAATGAAGAAGATGGTTTCTTTGTGATGATGATTGATTTTTAAGTCCTTGAAATGGTTTCTTTAGTTGCTTGAATTATATGTCTTATNAACTCTTGACCTGACAATGATTGCAGATTAGTTATAGAAGCTTCTCTCTCTCCATTAGCTTGGTGCTCTCACATTAACTCCCTCCGTAAGTTTGTTCACTTTAGGTCCTTTGGTATATCTCGATTCGCTTGTTCCTTGNTATGTCTTATGTTTTTAAATATTAGGATTTGGAATATTGTTAGTGTTTGTTTGAATTTAAATGTTTAAGCTATGACAGTTATTAAAATTTGNTGACTTAGGTGTCACACATTATATGACTGATGATTCTTTATTTGTATCTATCATTTCGCCTCCATTTGCTAGTGTTGGGACACTTATTTCTTTCTTCCTTACACTTTCGGATGTATATTACATTCCTTAACTTGCTTTGAATTTAATTTCAGTCGGTCATCTNAAACTTAGATATTTAGAAGTAATTAAACTGAAATATTTATTTATTTTTTAATTGTTTGTTTTGCTTTGGTAAAGCGTTTCGCTCCGCTTGTCGCCTAGGCTTTAGGAGCCTTGGTCGCTTCGCTTTGTTTTACGCCTTAAATAACACTAGTACATTGTATTGCATTATGCATGAGTTGCACTACATTTATGAGTATTGACATGGGTAGGAGTATGTGCATTGTATGAAATCAATCACCACATAGGTGGCTGATCGTAGGTTCAGGAAAATAGCACCAAGGTTCGGTTGAGTAGTATAGAAAATTAAATGGATAAACGTGTCAGCGTATATTAAGAAGGACTAGATTCTCCCTTGGGTGTAAGACTTCGCTTACTTGGTTTATACACTTTACGGCGGTGCAATTGTAGAAAAGTTTAACAGCGAAAACGGAACCGCAGGTGGAATGTCTTAAAAATTCGTTAATGGTGTGGTGTCACATTAGTGTAATACCATAAATTATCTCCCCATAAAGACAAATAAATGAATTAAATTAGTCATTGAGTGTACATAACACCAATGACGGAGGCTTAAAATGCCCGAATAAATATGTATGATATTGCATGTATTGTGGGAGCTTGGGATAGGGCTCGGTGTTGGTATTGCTTGCGTGAGTCTTATCTCATGGCATGACATGATTTATGGTATTTGTTCATAATAAAAATATTTAAATAAATGCATAAAATGATTGTTGCATGTGACATTTCATATGTATTTGACTTGAGAGGTATTCTCTATAGGAGTTACCCTATTGAGTGTTGGTTCGCCACCATTTATGAGAACAATTTTCAGGTGCACCATAGACTTCCACCGAAGGCCCTGCTACTGGTTCGCTTTGACGACAGAGTTGGACTGTAGCTCTTATTTTGACGACAGAGCTGGACTGTAGCTCTTATTTATGAGAACAATTTAAAAGACATGTATATGAGACTCTTTTGAGACATTTATTCTTTTATAAATGAATGTACGTAGTGACGATGATTATAGTAGTACTCGATACTATGCAATTGAGTATGGATAAATAAATCCGTTGTGGTCAATGTTGCATGATTGCATAGGTTACATTTTGGGTAGAGCTCCCATACAAAGGAGACTCTATCCGAATTTTGTTGAGTTATGGATTCCGATAAATAGGGCATAATGGCACGATATCAAATTACACGGTATCCAGGGGTATTCTATAGGTTGATGGGTGATCAACGGGTTAATTACGGACACTCGAATTTTGGAATGTCACGGAGTTTACAAAATTAGCCATTTATGCCTAGAGATCGTCATTCAGCAGCTACTGCACCATCAGTGGATGAGTCAACCTCATCGACTCTTGACCTGACAATGATTGCAGATTAGTTATAGAAGCTTCTCTCTCTCCATTAGCTTGGTGCTCTCACATTAACTCTCTCCGTAAGTTTGTTCACTTTAGGTCCTTTGGTATATCTCGATTCGCTTGTTCCTTGACTTAGGTGTCACACATTATATGACTGATGATTCTTTATTTGTATCTATCATTTCGCCTCCATTTGCTAGTGTTGGGACACTTATTTCTTTCTTCCTTACACTTTCGGATGTATATTACATTCCTTAACTTGCTTTGAATTTAATTTCAGTCGGTCATCTATTTGACTCTAGATTTTTAATTCCTTTCTCTTCTTTTGGCTATATTGTTCAAGATCTACGGTCCAAGAAGCTGATTGAAATAGGACGTAGAAAGGGAAGACTATATGTGTTGAAGGAGCTTCATGTCTCGGATGTTCCTCCTTCGACTNTCATCTATTTGACTCTAGATTTTTAATTCCTTTCTCTTCTTTTGGCTATATTGTTCAGGATCTACGGTCCAAGAAGCTGATTGAAATAGGACGTAGAAAGGGAAGACTATATGTGTTGAAGGAGCTTCATGTCTCGGATGTTCCTCCTTCGACTGTTGATTTTTTCTTCGTTTCATTTGAATCTAGAGTCATCTAGTTTTTATTTATGACATTCTCATCTTGGTCATGTTTCTCATTTACGTTTGAAATTTCTAGTTTTTATTNGACTCTTGACCTGACAATGATTGCAGATTAGTTATAGAAGCTTCTCTCTCTCCATTAGCTTGGTGCTCTCACATTAACTCTCTCCGTAAGTTTGTTCACTTTAGGTCCTTTGGTATATCTCGATTCGCTTGTTCCTTGACTTAGGTGTCACACATTATATGACTGATGATTCTTTATTTGTATCTATCATTTCGCCTCCATTTGCTAGTGTTGGGACACTTATTTCTTTCTTCCTTACACTTTCGGATGTATATTACATTCCTTAACTTGCTTTGAATTTAATTTCAGTCGGTCATCTATTTGACTCTAGATTTTTAATTCCTTTCTCTTCTTTTGGCTATATTGTTCAAGATCTACGGTCCAAGAAGCTGATTGAAATAGGACGTAGAAAGGGAAGACTATATGTGTTGAAGGAGCTTCATGTCTCGGATGTTCCTCCTTCGACTGTTGATTTTTTCTTCGTTTCATTTGAATCTAGAGTCATCTAGTTTTTATTTATGACATTCTCATCTTGGTCATGTTTCTCATTTACGTTTGAAATTTCTAGTTTTTATTGGCAATTTGGGTAGTTTGGAATGTAAGTTAGCTGATTGTACTAGTTGTAAGTTAGCTAAATTTACTACTTTTACTGTTTAATAAAAGTATTACTAGTTCTCTTGTACAATTTGATCTCATTCACTTTGATATATGGAGATCTACTCCTGTTCCTATACAAGGAGGGTCCAGGTATTATGTTTCTCTTATTGATAACTATACCAAGTGTTGTTGGGTATATTTGATGAAACAATGTTCTAAATTCTTTTTTATGTTCCCAACTTTTTGTGTTATGGTATGTACTTAATATTCCTTTGTCATTAAATGCCTTCGTTGTGATCAAGGAGTTGAATATTTTCTCACTTTTTTTCAAGATTTGTTGAAATTTTATAGTACTATTTATCAGTCGTCTTGTACTAATACACTCAAACGGTGTGGAGTTGTTGGGTGTAAATACCAACACATTATAAAGGTCGCGTTGCTTTACTATTTGCAAATGTCTCAGCTTCTTTTGGGGGAAACAATTCTCACCGTAGTTCATTTGATTAATTGCATTCATGCTACTCTTATTTCTGGTGTTTCTCCATTTGAATAGTTGTATGGTAAACCCCCTGATTACTTCTCCTTACGTGTCTTTGGATGTACTTGCTTTGTTTTGATCCCTAGTATTCTATGCACCAAGCTTTTTGCTCGATCAACCTTATGTGTATTTCTTGGTTATAGTGAGGGTAAAAAAGAGCATCGTTGTTATGATCCTATTGGCCACAAACTTTATGCCCGTCGCCATGTGTTCTTTATGGAACATATTCCTTTCTTTTCGATTTCCTCTTGTTCTTCATTAGTGCATAAATCTAATCTCATTTACATTGATCTCTTCTATACTAATCGCGATATATATGTTAGTAATATAAATGTGTCGAATTTGTCGTCATCATCTTCTTCTTCTTCTTTTGATATGTTTTTTACGCGTCCTCTTATTGCGCATACTTTTGTCCGCAGGACTAATGCTGTCTCTTCTACGAATATTTACTTCTCCTTACTCAATTGCTGACTAGGTTGGTAACTCTATGGTTCACAAGTTTACCACTGATTTCTGTCTTTTTCTTGGAGGTTCTCTTATTTTTTGAAAAAGTAAGAAACAAATTGTTGCTCGTTCTTTCGTTGAAGCAGCTGACAAATATCAAAATTTTGTTTTGGTGTATTGTTTCGGTCACCTAAAAAACGGAAACGTTTCAATGTGTTTCGGAAACGTTTCGAGCTGTTTTGGAAATATAACGAAAAAAATAAAAAATTATTTTTCTAAAATATTGATTTAAATATATCAAAATATCTTGAAATACCTTGAAATATTCCAAAATAATTATGCAAATGCATTAAAATATTATAATACATCTCGAAACATTATGAAATACCAAGATATATTAGAATTTCGATTTCATCACTAATTCATTTCGGTTTCCTTGGAAACGAAAACGTTTCAGACGTTTCGACCGTTTCGAAATGATATTTTGATCCTTAGCAGNTAGTGAGGGTAAAAAAGAGCATCGTTGTTATGATCCTATTGGCCACAAACTTTATGCCCGTCGCCATGTGTTCTTTATGGAACATATTCCTTTCTTTTCGATTTTCTCTTGTTCTTCATTAGTGCATAAATCTAATCTCATTTACATTGATCTCTTCTGTACTAATCGCGATATATATGTTAGTAATATAAATGTGTCGGATTTGTCGTCATCATCTTCTTCTTCTTCTTTTGATATGTTTTTTACGCGTCCTCTTATTGCGCATACTTTTGTTCGCAGGACTAATGCTGTCTCTTCTACGAATATTTACTTCTCCTTACTCAATTGCTGACTAGGTTGGTAACTCTATGGTTCACAAGTTTACCACTGATTTCTGTCTTTTTCTTGGAGGTTCTCTTATTTTTTGAAAAAGTAAGAAACAAATTGTTGCTCGTTCTTTCGTTGAAGCAGCTGACAAATATCAAAATTTTGTTTTGGTGTATTGTTTCGGTCACCTAAAAAACGGAAACGTTTCAATGTGTTTCGGAAACGTTTCGAGCTGTTTTGGAAATATAACGAAAAAAATAAAAAATTATTTTTTTAAAATATTGATTTAAATATATCAAAATATCTTGAAATACCTTGAAATATTCCAAAATAATTATGCAAATGCATTAAAATATTATAATACATCTCGAAACATTATGAAATACCAAGATATATTAGAATTTCGATTTCATCACTAATTCATTTCGGTTTCCTTGGAAACGAAAACGTTTCAGACGTTTCGACCGTTTCGAAATGATATTTTGATCCTTAGCAGCCGAGAATTATGCTATTATATCTATCGCACTAGAGGTAGTTAAGATACGATGGCTACTTGCTAAGCTTGGCTTTTCCATAACTTCTCCTACTCCTACTCCTATTCCTATATACTGTGACAATGCTAGTGCTATTCAGATTGCTCACAACCCAGGCTTTCATGAGCATACAAAGCACATTGAGATTGATTGTGACTTTGTGTGCCACCGTTTTCTACGGTGCACTATCACTCTTTCTTTTCTTCCTTCCACCATGTAGCAATCGAATTTTTTTATGAAATCTCACACCATAGCATGCTTTCGGCAAACCCTCGATGTTATCCACCACATCATGAATTTGAGGAGGGTGTTAGAGAATTAATATTGACTGTAATTTAGGCATGTACTTTATTTTGTGTTGTTTTATTATATAAGGGCATACATTGAGTTAAGTTGCGTTACAAACTTATTTAGTAATAATAATATCTTTTTCTTCTCTTTCTTTTATTGTCTTTTCTGATCAATGTGAACAACATCAACATCTCCAACACTATCATCTTCTTCACCATGACAACTCAAGTGAACAACAACTGGTGGTGTTGCTCTCGAAGATGAAAGACCAGTGCAGAAGGGGATGTTGGATCCTCCTGTGCACCAACTCCCTTAGCCTCTGCACCCTCTAGATCATACACCAATCTAGTATGTGAAAAGCTTTGTCGCATTGTGGGAGCTTCATCTGATCATTATCCAAGGATCTAGCATCCGTATCCAAACAAATCTTTGTGATATGTGAGCCAAATGATAAATCATTTAACAATCTACCAGTCTTAAACACACAATGAATAACCCCTAAATCAAGTCTGGTAAAACCATCTCAACTTTCGTACTAATCGAGTATAAAATCTATGCTCGTTAGGGCTGTCTATTTTTGACATAACATGTTAACACGGTATGAAATGTATATGAAATTAATGGGTCAGANGGGTAAAACCATCTCAACTTTCGTACTAATCGAGTATAAAATCTATGCTCGTTAGGGCTGTCGATTTTTGACATAACATGTTAACACGGTATGAAATGTATATGAAATTAATGGGTCAGACACGAAATTAAATGGCTCAATGGGTAAAAACGGGACACGGTACGAAATATCTACGAAATTAATGGGTCAGACACGAAATTAAACGGCTCAATGGGTAAAAGCGGGTCAACACGAAAAAAATTACGTCGGATTTTTGTCAAAATTTAGTCAACCCGATTTTGACCAGATTAATTAATATATATTAAATAGGTTGACATGATTCGGACACAAATCCAACCTATCCCATTGTAGACTCGTATAACTTGTTTATGGTAGTATAACTTGCCTATTATGTATGACTGTTGTGGTCTTAACATTATTACTTATTAGTTTACTTTTACTATGATAATTGATATTATAGTTCTTAACATTATTATAGCAATATATTAGTATGGTTTTTGTTTTAATTTTTGGGTTGAAACTTGAATGCATTTTAGTTAGTTTCATATATGTTTTTGGTAAATTTTTTTTTAAAATTTTGAATGAATGATTGAATGATATATTTAATGATAATGAACAAGTGTGGAAACAGATTCTGTATGTCAAAGATGTCGTGTTATGTGTGTTAAACTGGTTAAACATGTCACATTATGTGTTAACCCAAAAACGATTTGTTTATTCAACGTGTCAACAGGTCTGGGTCGAGTAACCCGTTTGATGTCCAAGTCAGGTTAATAATTACAAATCTCGACACAATTATTAAACAAGTCAGATTTGTGTTTTAGGATTTTCGACACAAACTCCAAATCAACGTGACACGAAATGACCCAATCTGACATGTTTGACACCTATAATGCTCGTGCACTGGGGAAGTTAGAGCTATGGGCCTTTTGGTCGATATTGGATCCCATGAATTCAATGTCTTCTAGTCCCCTAAAATTTCATAAACATGCATGACTGTATGGAATTGAAAGAATTCAAAATTTTGAAACACATGCACAGATGAAATAAAATCCATATGTGATGTGATTTTCAATTGAACATGAAAAATCAAATTAAATCATTGGTCATCAAAATCACATTAAATTCATCAAATCTCAGTTCCCTTCTTATTTCATGATCCGATAAATCTCTTTGAGGCCTATATGAAAAAATGTTGAACTATATATTCATGCATTATTAGTGCAATTTCCTAAACAAATTCTGGTTTTGATGATCACTCATACCTATTTAAATTTTGCTAAATATTAATTAACTTGTGTTAAGTGTGTGAAAACAACTCCAATCGGTTTTGGAATCCGTCTAGATTAAGAAGTTAAGACATGTCTACATGGATTCCTTAACATATCCGATAAGCTAAGGCAACACCATTTAGTGAGTGTCCTATTTTGATCTTTCCTTTTGTTTTTGACATTCATCCTGAGTTCTACACCCTTTTACTTGCATGGCCTCAATGAGCACAAAAAGTTTCCGGACATTACAATTGTAGCTTTAATTTTAGTATTTTGAGCTTTTATTCATTTAGTACAAGCTGTAGTCCCAACAACTATTGTTGGTCTCCTTCTCTTCTCTCAAGCTCTCTTGAAACCCTTGGAGGTGTGCCTTAGTTGAACACCACTTACGAATATTTATAGATGTGGAAAATATAGACTTCTTGACGAGCAAAACTGTCGAATCACTGAACTAGCCCTTGAATGCTCAAAGAGCAGTTAGAGAGCGCTTGCTATTGGAAAATCTGATCCATGCTGCGAATAGTGGCCACTCGAGCGCGCAGAGAGTGGTGTCTATTGTTTTGCAATTTCAGTTATATTTTCCACAACTTCTAGAGCGCTTAGAGAGCGGTCTTCACGAATTTCTTCACCGAAACCACTGCTCTCTTCAACTTTTTGGGTGCCCAGAGGCTTACCATGACTTTATGTTGTTTCAAAACCTACCTTTAAAGTTTCAGAATATTTTTCAACATTAATACGAGAGTCATGCTATGGATTTAAATCTAAATTGCTAAATCCATTTTTATCACCTGTTAAACCAAACTAATGCAACTAGGTATCTAGGTCTCTTACCTCGCACAAGGTTGATGTATTCCAAGAAGTCTTCTTATGTTGCAATGTAGCTTGAGCTTCTTCATCACACGTTGCTTTAGTCTTCAATCTTCATAAGCATCATGACCATGGATTTAGTTGAGATATATGTACAAGTGATCTCTTTTCCAATTGCATTCAAATTCCTAACAAAGACAAAGTCTTGGGACCTACCCCTAGGGACATACCTCCATGCTCATCAAAAGATCAATGGTAAGAGCCAACCTAGCACTCATCTGCCCATGCTGAGAGTTCCTACACTTGTAGGGCTGATATGCTCGCTGCATAGTTAAGCACTAAGATATATGTTCAACCTTATCCATTTCCTATAGGTATGCTTCGGATAGCCTCTAGGTATGATCAAGCTTTCGAGCTAAGCTTGGTGGTGACTCTACCACCGACTATTTTTAGCCAGTTTCTCCATGGCAATCAGTTTCATTTTTTGTGCATGCTGACTAGAGACGGTTAGCAGCGTTCAGTCTTCTCTAAAGCTCTCCTTACCCAAAAAAAAAAAAAAAAAAAAAAAAAAAAAAAAAAAAAATTTAANCCTAGCACTCATCTGCCCATGCTGAGAGTTCCTACACTTGTAGGGCTGATATGCTCGCTGCATAGTTAAGCACTAAGATATATGTTCAACCTTATCCATTTCCTATAGGTATGCTTCGGATAGCCTCTAGGTATGATCAAGCTTTCGAGCTAAGCTTGGTGGTGACTCTACCACCGACTATTTTTAGCCAGTTTCTCCATAGCAATCAGTTTCATTTTTTGTGCATGCTGACTAGAGACGGTTAGCAGCGTTCAGTCTTCTCTAAAGCTCTCCTTACCCAAAAAAAAAAAAAAAAAAAAAAAGGAAAAGAAAAATTGACAAAAATAAGAAACTAAAGTAGCCAGTGTTTGAACTTGAGACTGACCAAACTGGTCGACATTGTCAACCTCTCTTCAGTCCGCATTGTCCTATTTTAGTAGAACATGGCTAGAAACCAGCTATTTTAGTCTATTTTTAATGTGCTGCAAATACTAAATTTGCCACTTGCTAGGATGCTGCAGCACAGAAGTCAGCTATCGTTTATTACTTCTCAAACATATGTAGTATTGCTTTATTGTAAGAACATGGCCAAATATCTATGTTCGTTAACTGTATTATGTTGTTGCATGCAGGTTCTTATTTGTAGATTGATCGATAGGCCTTTGCGTCCAACTATGCTTAAGGGCTTCTACCATGAAACTCAAATACTATCTTGGGTATCTCTCTATGCAATAATCAAGAGTCTTTAATTGCTTGGAAGTTTCTTTTCATATTACCTTTGTGATTATTTTTCATTCACAATCGTTTTAGCTCATGGGGATTCCTATTTGCTTGTAGCTGCTCATCTAAATTACTTAGTTCTTTTTGTATCATATGTTATAATTGACATACATATTGTTTATTTCGTTGATGCTAGCAACTCGCACCTGTGCGAAGCAGGGGATGTATAACCTGTCATCTCCTTTAATTTTCTTTTCCCAGCCAGTCCCTTCGGTCATCCCCAATAATAGACATCAGATAATTAATTATAGGAATTCATAGGGTATGTTCAAATAAAAGGTAGTTATTGGGGGAGTAAAAGGCTGGTTATAAAAGAGACATGGTAGATTGTAATTTGAGAATTCCAAGAAAGTTAAAAAGTGAAAGGAATGACTTTCCAAGTGATCACTTTGTGAAAAATGATTGCTTTATCTATACTACTAATAAAAGTACATTAGATGAAAAACTTTTAAATTCCTCTTCTACCCTTAAACAAAATTATAAGGACATTTATACCTCGCACTAATAATTTGATCTAAATGTAAAAAACTTTTGAATTTCTATTTTGTCCTTAAATAAATATATGGAAGAGACTTGTGGCTTAAATCAAACAAATTTGACATTGTGTATACCCTTAAAGAAACCTACAAATTCAATGATACCAATATATAATTCATAATAGCACACTAATCAAAAAAAATATTTTGTAATCCCCGCATAATTTAATAAAGTCCATATTGTAATTTAATAGCTGTAATTTAACAATAATATAGTCTCTATATTACCTTGATCCAAATATTACTCTGGCTGATTTCTCTTTTTTGATGGATTCATAATATAAAGAAGATAGTAATAGGTTGGGATTTGATATAGCTTACACTAGAACATCTTTATTTCTTTTGGATGCCATTCTCTAAAAAGTTATGTGAATTTTTGATTTTTCATGCTTTGCACCGTGTTTTCATGTCTTTAAGCAAGCTTCATCTTGAATTCATATGTTTCCTTAGCTTCTTTGCCCTAAATTTTGGTAATTATTCAGTTCCTTGGCTACTTTTGTATCTCACCCAGAAAAGAATGTATTTCTCCCATTTCTTGCAGGTCTTGAGCTATGATGGTTTGCATGCCCCAGATTCTTTGGCAATAACAGCAGCTGGAATTGCAGTGTAAGATTGATTTATCTCTTTGCCTTTGTTTTTGTGGTACCTTTTGATGGTATTTCTATGTGCTTATTCTGTATTCCTAATTATTTAAATACAACAGAGCTCTTTCAGAAGTGCCAAATTCAAAAGCTATTGCAGGAATCCGAGTTGGTCTCATTGGTGATAAGTTTATTGTGAATCCGACAACCAAGGAGATGGAGGACTCGAAATTGGATTTGTTGCTAGCAGGAACGGATGATGCGATATTGATGATAGAGGTCAACTCTTGCTCTTTTTGTTTCCATAGGAAGCTATTGGCTTGGGCAAATAGACACATCTTTTCAACCATGGGCAAAGTGGGTCTCATTAATTTATTGGAGTTGAGAATTCTCCATGGGACACGAATATTGTACGAAATGAACATGCGGACATGGCAAGTTTCTAAAATGTAGGTCAGACATGTTAATTGGAATAATGTATATTTTGTATGATCATGAGTTCTTAAATTTCAAGTTCACAAATTTTACCCGAACACGTAAATTTGGCAAAATTGTGTGTAAAATATAAACATTATGGCCCAAAATTTGGCATATATCCAATTCCTTGCATAACGCCCATTTCACTAAACAAAAGACCAAAAAGAAAAGTCTACAATCTCTTGGGTGCTGCTCGCTCATAGCCCAGTAGCAAAGTTCGAATAAGTTTGTGTAAGATATATTTAGATAAGAGATAAACTTGATGAGCAATCAACCATTGAATGTGGCTAATAAAACAGAACACTCAATCTGTTATATTAATGTTTTCTTTTGGTTCAAAAGTCAAACCTCAAACCTTGCTCTTTGCAACTTCCCATCTCTCTCTTCTCATCTCTCCCTTTCTAAAAGCTCTAATACACAACAAAGTAGTGGAATCTCTCGGCTAGTTCCTAAGCACAGATCGAAATGTCGTGTCGATTCGTCCAGAATGTTTGAAACATTTTGGACTTTCAGCACATCGATACGAAATATTACTTGAATCTCAGAATTCTAAAGTTTCGGTCGAAAGTCTGACCGTTTCAGTTGAAACAGTTCCGTTTCGACGAAACAATGTATACATTTGACAATACCCCAGGCCAAAGTCCTCCGAGCCAACAAAAAAGGGAAAAAAAATAGAGATCACATGTACACAGAAATCTCAGATTTTTTTAGAAATCACATGTACATAGGTTCAGGTCTTCCAAGCAAACAAAAAAAAANCGAAACAGTTCCGTTTCGACGAAACAATGTATACATTCGACAATACCCCAGGCCAAAGTCCTCCGAGCCAACAAAAAAGGGAAAAAAAATAGAGATCACATGTACACAGAAATCTCAAATTTTTTTAGAAATCACATGTACATAGGTTCAGGTCTTCCAAGCAAACAAAAAAAAAAAAGTAGAGAAGAGAGAAAAAGGCACACCAGACGAAATCGAAGAGAGAGAAAGACACAGATACAAACTACACAACAAAAATTGAAGGAGAAGAGTTTAGTGGCTTTTCTCCTTGAATCCAGATTTGAGTAGATCTAGCCTCTCTCCACGCAGATCTAGGGCTTGGAAGTTAGGTCTTCATCGCTATGAGCTGCGACCCATGAGCCAGGAGCTCCCAGATATGTTCTTCTTCTTCTTCTCTCCCTTCTCTCTTTGGCATCGGCATCGGCATCGGCATCGACATAACATTGCCCATTGCCTTCGCCTTTTTCTCTTCTGTGTCTCTGNCTTCTTCTCTCCCTTCTCTCTTCGGCATCGGCATCGGCATCGGCATCGACATAACATTGCCCATTGCCTTCGCCTTTTTCTCTTCTGTGTCTCTGTCTGTGTTCGTGGGTGAGAGAAAGTTACGATCGACTCTTTCACAGTCTTCTTTTTTTTGTTNGTTCTTCTCTCCCTTCTCTCTTTGGCATCGGCATCGGCATCGGCATCGACATAACATTGCCCATTGCCTTCGCCTTTTTCTCTTCTGTGTCTCTGTCTATGTTCGTGGGTGAGAGAAAGTTACGATCGACTCTTTCACAGTCTTCTTTTTTTTGTTTATATTTTTTTGTTATAAGTATGAAAAATTATATTTAATACCCTACTGCATTATAACTTTTAATTTTTAAGTATACATAAGTACCATTAATTTCATTTAATACACTTCATTATTTTTTTTCCTTTTTTGTAATTATTCTTTTATGTTATTATCATTTGTTAAATTGGTATATTAAATAATTGCAAGTCATTTTATTAATTATACCTTATTTATTGAATATCTAGAATTAAGTATTTATGTGTGTACAAATTGTGTGTACAATGATTTTAATTTTAATGAAATAATATTATTTATTAATTTGAAGACGCAATTTAAATTAATAAAATAGTATTAAAATAATATGCTGCACCAATTAGTATTATAATAATATGGTGTACGAAGTGTTAGTATTATTTATCACTAAATTAGTATTATAATAAAATAGTATTATTAATTGGATAATATTTTAATTTAAAAGTGTTATACATGTGAATTTTTTCAACAATTTAAAATTATTCTTGTATAAATGGATGTTAATCCAATAAATATGTTGAATTAATCAATTATTTAGCTTATCTTTATAAATAAATGGATTGTATTTGTGTTTTCATGTGTTTTTATATTTTTTTTGTATTTTAATTGTGTTTTCAAAGCGTTTCCCTTTTTGAATTGACCGAAATAGTTCTTTGAAACGATATTTCGATTGTTGTTCCTAAGCACATGGGTTGTGGCTATTTTTTATGATCTTCGTCTTCCTAGTGCTGTGCGACTCTCCTTTGTTTTTTTTTTTGCTTTTCTTGGCCGTATCTTTGCTCCGTGTAATTCTGCAATAGAAAAAAACACCAGTGATTTTAACAAGATTACAAATTGGTCGAAAATTGTTCCAAACACGTTCATATGCCTCCTTATAATGTGTTTTGGAATGTGTTCGAAGTTCAAAAAAAATTATAAAATTCAGACACTATTTATAGGGTCTGATAAACGCGTCCTTGTCCCAGGTTTGTCGGACATCGATATGTGACCAGATGACGTCTTAGTGCTTCATAGGATTGAATGGTATGAATCTACTCAATTTCATGGCTAATGGATATATCAAATCAACTTTTGCTTCACTAATTCATGAAGGTCTATTGGGGCCTACGTGCGAGATGTGGGGTCGTCAAAAGCCCATATTGTAGATAACAAGAACATATTTTTACATTGGGAATTCTCTACATTGGCAAGGCAACGAGGACTACAAGTTTCTGTTCAATAAATTAACAATTTTTGGTAGTACAATTATGAGCAAGCAATCATGAGCAATCTAGCACTTAATTAAGAATTCTAACTCCAATCATATATGCAATTTAACAGGACCACTCTAATAGATTAAGAAGCAAGATTATGACGGAGTAAAAAATCATAAAAGACAAAAAATTGAAATAAAATCAAAGGGTAACTTTTTAACACTCTAAAATTTAGAAAAAGACAAACCATCAAGGAAAAAAAAAATCGACATGAACCAAAGAAGGGAAAGTTTGTGAGTATAGATGTGGTAAGTTTTCTTTCAAAAACAGACCAGTGGATTGTGGAAGCCATGTGACCAACACGCGAAAGTCCAAACATCCAAGAGTCGTAAGGCCTAGGGCCAAGATTGATGACATTAGGTGATGGTGTCAATGCCCTTATTCCCACTCACATCATCTGGAAAAGAAAAGATTGTTGGATTATTTGTATGGTTGGCTTACCTTACTATTATGGGCAGACTTAGCCTAAATCGAATAATATCTTTCATAGTGAGTTACAACTTACAAGGTGGTATCAGGGTTGGTCTTACTTGTGGTGGTTCGAACAGGATGCACGCGAGAATGTACGACCTTTAAGGGGTAAATTGTGATAGCCAAGAGACTGATATGACAAGAGTCCAAAGATTCTTGTGATCAATAATCAAGATGGATGAGGTGAGTTGAAAGGAAGTGAGATGTGGTGTCAAGTAAGGATCAAAATTTCGTTTCGGTCACCTAGAAAAACGGAAACGCTTTGACGTGTTTCAGAAACGTTTTGATCCGTTTTGGAAACAAAATGAAAAAAATAAAAAAATTTAAGAATTAGTTTTCTAAAATATTGGTTAAATTATACCAAAGTATCTTGAAATATTCTAAAATAATTATGCAAATGCATTGAAACATTACAAAACATCTCAAAGTATTAGAATAATTGATCTCCTATTCATTAAAGTGTCAATCCGAGAGAACTAATAAAAGTCATCTTCGATTCTATTACTATTTCGTTTTGGTCTCCTTGAAAATAGAAACGTTTCAGCCCATTTCGAAACAAAATTTTGATCCTTGGTGTCAAGGGTACGAACTTGTCCCACATGGTACTCGTTAGGCTATATATGTAGATGCTCATTAGTTTACTCATCTTAAAAAGTTGTGACGGGTTTTAAACTTGTGGGGTCAATCATATAATGACACATGAAATTGGAACAAGCATGACAAGTAAAAGCATTCTGGCTGTTCTTGGGTAAGCTTTTGGAGTGTGGTGTGCTGGGATTAATGGAGCTTGGAAAATGAATGATGATGGGCTCTTGCATTTAGAGTCTTGGTATTGTGGTGGTTGTAAGTGGTTGACCGTTGGACCTTCAATGGAATAGAGTAAGATACGGCTCGTACACTCACATTCAAAAACAAAGGCTCTCAATGAACGTAGAAATTTAGGCTCCCCGAAGGGGGTTCATGATATAGGAATTGTGTTGCCTTTGTCAAAAGCATTTTGCACTTGGTTCTCAGAATAGCAAATGAGGGGGAGTTGAAGCTTGATGTGGTTCACATGTGAGGGGGGATGTGTTAAGTTTCATGTCTAGGTTGATCTCATATCAGAAGAAGAAATAATTGGCGAGACCTTAATATTACTATGAACGAGCTTATTACTTATAGGTTTAAGCTTTTAGGTGGGGTTTAAGTTCCAACCAGGTATGTTGGGTTTATTGTGGTGGACTCTCCTTTCTCATTAACAAGTGATATTAGAGCCAATGACTAACAAACCTATGTTAATTATTGGATGTGCTCATTGCTTATGAGCTTGAGCTTTTAATTGACTTCTAGTTCCAACCATATATGCTAGGCATTTGGTGTGGGATTCCCTCGGTTTCCCCAATAAGTGGTATACCACTTTGAATAATTAGGGTCACCCAAACTTGAATATACATCAAAGAGGTCTCTTTACTTATTGTTGATTAGTTGAGTTGAATGCTTTAACATGGTATAAGACCTGGTGTTTGGGAGGATTTGGAGAAAACTATATCTTTAATTTCATTAATTTGATAATTGATTCCGCCGAATTTGTGCCATAAGTGCACTTGTTATGTTTTCAGTTATGTCTTACCTCTTCACATGAGGGTGGGGGTTGCCCATGCGAGAGAGTGTCACAACATGTTCCCTATCGATAAGCTAAGGTTTCAGACTAGTATGAGTTTTGTAAATCTTCATTCAGTGCTAATTGGTCTTAAATTGGATGCTTTCACTAATGTCCCAGAAATGTCGGGCACATGCATGCTTTTTACTTTTTTATAGTGGCCTCAATGAAAAAGGTGTATGACATGTGTCCGAGAGCATTAGACATGTGTCCGAGAGCATTAGACAAGTTTTCGCTTTTAGAATGGACACATGGTCTTTTTAGAAGTGTCCGTGCTCTTAGACTTCAAGTAGAAGATGTTGGGCTAACTTTTCTTCTGTAACTCATAAATGCTTGATCATGGAACTGTGGAAGAACTTAAAAGAGTTTGTTAACGAATGTGGAATTTTTTAATGATTCATGGTTAATGGCTTTCATAATTAGATGCTGAAAGATGAAGCAGTTCTGTCACCATGACTTATTACATAGGTTATGATTACAATCAGATATGGCTGCATTTATACCTAGAAGTTGAAAGAAGATCATGATACTACTCCTAAAAGAGTAGTCTAGTAAAAAGGGGAAGCAAATCATGGTATATTCAATTCTTATATTGTCTATACTTGTCAATTAGTACCGTAAATTGCCATATGATATCGTATAAATTTTGTTCTAACAAAATATTTCGATGCTAGATTCAAAATAACATAGATATAAAATTGTTTGTCTCTTTTGCCAGTGATTGTTAAATTTGTTATTGTACTCTATGCATTTCAAATTTTATGAAAACAATTCTCATTTATCAATAGTTTATTAGAAATTAAGATTATCTCATGATGCACCACACCAAAAGATGTAATTCTTGTAGGCGTCTTTCAGGAAAAACAGGAACTATTAGAAATTTGCAGAAATGTGACGGGGTGTTGGTGTAAATTATCTTTCAAAAGTTGCAGCAAATGATAGGCAATGTATATATTTGTACTTTTGACCCAGTTTTACACTAATTTGAATATGATTAAGTACATCAGCTGCTGCTAAACTGTCTTTTGATAGCCATGAATTACAATACAACTTAAAAGAAGGCTATTGTTGGGTAGGTTCTCTCATTGGATACAGGATCTTTCTAACAACTGCTATGCTTGCTGACTCTAGTCTGTGGTGTGTTTGAACTTGTTCATTGTAGGGGTTCTGTGATTTTCTTCCTGAAGAGAAGTTGCTTCGAGCAGTAGAAGTTGGGCAGGTTGTTTAGTTTATTTATGTGCTTTGTTTGCTATTTCTTCATTACTATATTTAGTTTTTGTGCTTGTTTGGTAAGAGACTACTGCTGCCATTTCCATAATCTTGGTTTTATGCTCAGGAAAGACGCTTTGATTTGCGGTTGCCTAAAATACATCTTGGTTTTGTTGTAGTATTGTTCTTCTTTCCCTTACGTCTGTGAAATATAACTCTGATCATTTACTCATATGTTTTTAGAGTTTTTTCATTAGGTCGATTTGTAATCCGGATTTATCTTGATGTTGCTTCCGCCCCCTCCCCCTCCCCAAAATTTAGTCTGTCACCTGTTCTTAATTGCAATATATTTTTTCTGCCCCTTGGAGATATGCAAACTGGCAGCAAAGAAAATATGAGATAGCATTTGTTGTGCATGCGAGATCAATATGCACAAATTATGGGCCTTGTTAAGCTTTATGGAAAACTTCCATTTATACCTGTGGGCCATGGTCTGCTTCATGGAAAAGGTTTAAAGAAGGAAGTTTGCCTTAAAAGCACATCACTCTCTATATGTTGTGGTTTTTTATTTCTTAATGTACTGCACAGTATATTACCTGGAATGTAAGAGGAACAAGTACAACATGCTAGTGCTCAAAATGTCTTTTTTCTGACATACTTCTATTTATTTTTGTTTATGTTTCTCCACCCGATATGTTAGCTGATAAACCAATTTTTTTAATGATATCATCAAACACGTTCACACTTAATTCAAAATTGTAAAATTATGTGTACTTGGATCCTAATCAAAGGTTCACACAGTTAGACCAGATTTCTCAAAGAATTCAGTATGAGTTACCATATTTGAAAAACATTTTGGGATATTTGAAAATGTAAAAAGGGGCTAAGACTTTGGGAGGGCTACTTACATAAAAAATTACATAACATCCCGTAGTTTTAGTTTTTTAGAACAATAAAAAGGACCATTACCAACATAGGTCCCACAATGTTGCTGTTGTTAGTCTTCGTATCTTAGTGCTGCATTCTAAATTTTCTTCTTGATATTTTTCTAATTGTACAGAGATGGCCAGGCAAGATTGCCTAGACAATTAACTTTCCACCTTATTTTTTAGTTTTAAAGCATCACCTTGAACATGTGTGAACGAAAGAGAGTAAACACGATTGTTTGATTTGCTCTTATCTTAATTGGTAATTGATAAATATGAGTACTGCCATGTAGATTAATCACAAAATGGGACATGGGTTTACATCATTCTTTTCTTAGTCTTGTTGATACAGAACAAGTCAATAAGAAAGGGAAATTTTGGAATCTTGGTTGTGGGATGCTTTGAAGCACGTGCCATGAGATTTGGAGTCAAAATTAGTCATATGTGTCGTTGAAGTTAGGATAATATCTCCCTATACTTTGTCGTTATATCTAATTTGGCTTTAGGTGTGAAGGGCATTTTAGTCCTTTTAGTAATGGTTGAAACGGGTGGTTGCCATAGTACACGGGTCATATTTTAGGCCTAGTAATTATCGTTTTGGTACAACCGGGTTTATTTGCATTGAAGTTATCCTTAGAGGTCGAAATCACATAAATTCAAATGTCCTTTGAGAATGACTCAGATCCAGATCGAACAAAGCAGTTTTAACGGGGAAGTTATTCTTAGAGATTGGCAGAATATGTCACTAAGAAAGATAAATTTTGGAATCTTGGTTGTGGGATGCTTTGGAGCATGTCATGAGGTTTGGAGTCAAAATTTAGTCATATGTGATGTTAGAGTTAGGCTTATATTCTATTGTCTAATTCAACTTTAGGTGTTAAGGGTGTTAAAGAATATTAGGGTTGTAATAAGCATACCACATAGAGGGTATACTCGTCCTTATGATTACGAGATGTTTGTGAAAGGTCGGTTAAGTTTTTGACCACTCTCCGTTTATTTAATATTGTGTTAACTCTCTAAACTTAAAATGATATCAGAGCATAATGAATCCAAAATTTGATTTGAGAATTAATTTTTGATATTTCGAATTTGATCTGAGAATTTTTTGGTCCACCTTTTTCTATCTTCTTTTTCTTTTCTTGTTTCCGTTTGACTGTTTTTTCGTTGGCGCAATCCACTGTATTTCCCACGACCATGGTCTAGTGTTGTGAGGGATAATTTAAGGTCGAAAACACTGTGGGTAGGTTGTGGAGGTCCCTTGTGATCGAGTTATGGCTGCTGGAGGTCTGTTGTGGTGGTGGTGTTGCTGCCGGAGGTTTGTGGTGTTGTTATGACGTGGTGGTCTGTGGTGTTGCATTATGGTTGATCGTTGTGATCATTGGCGATTTGTCAGCGTGGTGTTATTGCTACCGGAGTCGACATGGTTGTGGTGTTGCTGCTTGAGATCGTCGTAGTGGGCTAGTGTGAGGCACCGTCGGATCCTAGGGTTTCGTTGAAACCCTCACAGTTGGGAAGAAAGGGTGCCGGGTCTTCATTCGGGTCGGATTGGGTCCTCTTTTATTACGGACTTAAATAATTTCCAAAGCCCAATCTGTTGCAATTAAGTTCAGACAATTGCTATTAAGCCCAGTTTGCACCAGGCCTAACCAGTCTGGTGGATCCAAGCCCAGCCTTCACCAGGCCCAGTCTGCAGTTCAGACCGGTTCAAGTGGTGGTTCAGTCCGGTTCATCTCGGTTAAATCCGATTCAGCCTGTTTTCAGACTGGTTCAGCCAGTTTCAGGCCGGTTCAGCCTGTTTCAGGATGGTTCAGCTTGGTTTCCACACCGGTTCAGCCTGTTTCTGACCGGTTCGGCATGTTTATGTCCGGTTCAGCTTGGTTTTCTATCCGGTTCAGCAGCTTTTATTAAGGTCTCTTATTGTTTTTGTTCTTATTTGACTGTTCCTACTACTATGGAACCCAAGCAAGACACTACCACTACCACTACTACCTCCCTTAACACACTAGTGCCACCGACTTCTTTCACGGCCTTCCTTCATGGTCCCATGATTTTTGTTAAGCTCAACGAGGCTAGTTATGTGTTATGGTCACGATTGGTTTAGGTGTTTCTTAGGGGTAAGGGTTTTAACAAATATTTGATGGATTTTAAACCCAAGAACAATATTGTTGGTTTTGATAAGTGGGAANGTGTTATGGTCACGATTGGTTTAGGTGTTTCTTAGGGGTAAGGGTTTTAAAAAATATTTGATGGATTTTAAACCCAAGAACAATATTGTTGGTTTTGATAAGTGGGAATAGGAGGATGATTATATTATCTCCTTACTATTAAATAGTGTTGAGCCCAGTACTAGCTCTACCTTGCTTTATCTTGACATGGCCAAAGAAATTTGGGATCACTTGGCCATCATATATTCTTACACCAATTGTTTCACTTGTACTTATGTAGTGTGCTAGTAGGATTTTTGCCTAGACCAAGGTACTCTTATTCTAACGGATTATTATTCTCACGTTCAGAGAGTTTATGAGGAATTGAAACAATATATCCGTTCACTACTGATGCAGCACTTTGGCAGAAACAATATGAGGATTTGAATGTTGTTCATTTTTTGATGGGTTTGAAACTCGAATATGAGCCTATTCATTCTCATATTTTGGATGACTCCAGTTTACTATCTCTCGTTGAGGTTTTCTCACGCTTATAGCATGCTACCTTGTTTATTGACTCTTCTTGTCTTGATATCGTGGCTTGCCCATTGAGTGCTCCGCTCTTGTTGTTCCTATTGGCCATAGTGACAACTCTCGAGGTAGCTGTGGCAATCGTGCTGGTCGTGGAGGTCAGGAAGGACGTACTGGTGGTCGATTTAGGCCTCGTTCATGCACTCATTGTAGTCGTGATGGTCACACTGTTGATTATTATTAGAACTTAAATGACAAATCTTTCGGTGGTGTTAATCTGGTCTCCTATCTGGATGTTATTTCCTCTCTACTTGCTCTAACCTCATGGTCATCTACGCCTGACTTTGAGTTAGTTACTACTATACTAGAGGAGTACTCAGTTCATGTCTCAGCAATAGTCTGTTCTATCTTCTTCCAATGCTATCTTTGCCCAGATAGGTATCGCTTCAACTTGTTTATTGTTCTCCATTCGCAGTTCCAAGATTATAGACTTCGTGTATTTTCTACTTACCATTTTTCTCCTTCATATAATGTTACACTTTCTAATGATACTTATAAGGCTACAAGTTTGATAACTACTCAATTGAGTCATGTTATGTCCTTATCCTCCGTTGTATTTGTCTGTTGGTTTCCTTTTAGTTTACTTTTCGTTAGCAAGATTATTTGCTCTCTCAATTGTTTAGTAACTTTTTATTTTTCTTATTGTGTGTTTTAAGATCTCCGGACGAAGAAGAAGATTGGTACGGGACATGAAACCGGTGGTCTCTATTACTTTGACTGTGATCCACCTACTCGGGCACTCTAGACCTCGTCATCTCCATTTCAGTGGCATTGTTGCCCTAGTC
Source organism: Ilex paraguariensis (assembly GCA_963454935.2). Taxonomy (NCBI): domain Eukaryota; kingdom Viridiplantae; phylum Streptophyta; class Magnoliopsida; order Aquifoliales; family Aquifoliaceae; genus Ilex; species Ilex paraguariensis. The sequence continues at coordinate 443,281 of CAUOFW020004192.1, forward strand.
ATCCCTCCCTCAAGAATTTGAAGCTTCTAGTTCCAAACCTTAATTATGTGTCGTTTGTGTCTTGTGAAGCACATCAACTTAGTAAGTGTTGAGGTTCCTATTGATTCTTCAAAGGTTCAGAACACTCATTGAGTCAGTTTAAATTTCCAATTCACTTCGAGCTCTCAAGTTCCTTTGACTGATCGAACTTTGCCAAATTCTCAAATCCCTTTGTCTAGGCAAGGAATTCAGTTTCCAGTAGTTGTTTCGAGTGTTCGGAATGCTCATGGTGTTCAGATTCCTCCTACTAGCATCCCATTTGGTTCCTTTATTTCTGAGAGTTCTTCTAAGCCTGCTAAGAGAGTCGTTTTCAACAAGGGGGAACTAGGAATGTATTGGTCCCCAAGTGAAACTCGGGAGCTTTTGAAAGGATTTAATCAAACTCTGATAGGCAAGTGTGCCTATGGTAAGTCGTCGTTGGGAGTTGTGAAAGAGTTTATCAACTCTAGGTGGTTATTGAAGGGAGAGTTTTCTGTAGGGGTATTGGACCCTAGGCATGTACTGATTCGATTTTCTCTTTATAAGGATTATGTTAAAGTGTGGCTTAAGGATACCACGTACATTGAGGGATATCTTTTTAGGTGCTTCAAGTGGTTTTCAGAGTGCCATCCAGGAATTGAAACTCCATTGGTACCTGTTTAGGTGTCTCTTCCAAGTCTCCCTATTCATCTCTTAATAGGGAGAGCCTACAGGATATTTTGAGCCCTGTAGGTTGGATTCTGGTTATAGACAATGCTACTCTACAATTAACCAGGCCAGGAGTTGCTAGGGCTTGTGTTGAAATGAACCTAGGTAGTAATCCTAGGAGGTTCTGGTTAGACATGGGGGGAGTAAGTGGTAGATGTCAAAGAATTGTGTATGAAAAGGAATATAAGTGCTGTTCTGTTTGCCTTAAATAGGGACATGATGATTCTCTCTATCGAAAGAAGGAGGAGAGTGGCGGTACTTCTTAGAAGGTTTTTGCTCCTGTGAATGACATTGGCCATGATGAAGGTTGGCAGAATGGTAAGGGAAAAGCTGTGGCTAATGATGTGTAGAAGGATAAGCCAAGGAGGTCTGTGGTTCAAGGTTCGAAAATGGTTAATACTTTTGTTGTTTTAAATGAGGTGGGTGACGGTGTGGAGTTGAACGGTGTGTTGGAGGGGAATGTACAAGCACAAAGTGGTTTGGGGATGGTCCAACAGGTGGATGTTGATGTGACTACCTTGAATGGTGTAGGTGAGGATGTGGAATTAACAAATGTCTTGCATCATATTGAGAGGACTCAAGAGGAGGGAATTAACAGGAATGAGGAATTTGAAGTTAATTCTGTTGGGGAAAATGTGAGATCAGGAACATTGCAAGATGCTCAAATGCCTAAGAATTGCTTAGAGGAACATGAGCAGAATGTCTCTGATACAGCTAGAACTAGTTTGGAGGTGTTAAGTTTGGAGGATTAACATAATATTAGAGACAATATTTGGGAGAAAAACAGAGAGAGGTTAAAACTTAATCTAGCTCTCATATATTACTTGTATTTATAGTTAACCTACACTAATAAGAATTACACATACACCCTCTTACTTTTAATAATTTACACATACTACCCTACTATTCTTAACACTCCCCCTCAAGCTGGACTATATATATCACATAATCCAAGCTTGGAACAAATAGTTGTAAGACTTGTACGACTCAATACTTTGGTAAGCATATCTGCAAGCTGATCTTCAGATTTCACAAATAAAGTTGTAATTTTTCCAGCAACTATCTTGTCCCGAATAAAGTGACAATCAACCTCAATATGCTTGGTTCTCNATAATTTTTCCGGCAACTATCTTGTCCCGAATAAAGTGACAATCAACCTCAATATGCTTGGTTCTCTCGTGAAATACAAGATTGACAGCGATATGGATAGCTGCCTGGTTGTCACAGAACAACGGTAAAGAAAGTTAAATTGGAAATCTAATTTCTTGAAGGAAGTGTAGTAGCCAAGTCAATTCACTCGTCGTATGTGTCATTGCCCTATACTCAGCCTCAGTACTGGATCTTGCTACCACGGGTTGTTTCTTATTTTTTCACGAGACAACATTACCTCCTAAGAAAGTACAATAACCAGTGGTTGATCTCCGATCAGAAGGAGAGCCAGCCCAATCAGTATCTGAGAAACCTTCCACTCTAAGGTGTCCATTAACTCGATATAACAGTCCAAGTCCAAGAACTCGTTTTAGATATCGCAGAATATGAGTAACTGCCTCCCAATGTGGTACTCTAGGACATCCCATGAATTGACTTACTATACTAACTGCATAGGAAATATCCGGTCGAGTAATAGTGAGATAATTAAGCTTCCTAACCAATCTACGATATCGACCTGGATTCTTAAACAATACACCATTATCCATCAATAATTTCTGATTCGGATCCATAGGAACATTAATCTGTCTGTCACCCAGCAAACCTGCTTCCTCAAGCATGTCAAGTACATATTTCCTTTGGGATAAACAAATACCCTGTTTAGATCGAGCCACCTCAATGCCCAAGAAATATTTGAGTTTTTTCAAATTCTTAGTATGAAATCGATCCTGTAAGAATAATTTTAACTTGGCAATCCCTCAGAATCATTTTCAGTAATCACAATATCATCTATATAGACCACCAATAGGACATATCCAACTTCTGTCTATCTATGAAACACAGAATGATCTGTCTGACATTGAAGAAGGCCAAATTCTAAAACTGCATCTGAAAACTTATTAAACTATGCCCTCGGTGACTACTTCAAATCATATTAAGATTTCTTTAATCGACATATACTCTTACCATACTCCTCCTGAGCAATAAACCCAGGTGGTTGCTCCATATATACCTCTTCAACCAAGTCACCATGTGGGAAGGCATTCTTGACATCTAACTGAAACAAGGGCCAATCAAGATTAGTAGCTAAAGAGATCAAGATAGGAATAGAGAAAATTTTGGCAACAGGAGAAAAAGTCTTCTCATAATCAACACCATAAGTCTGAGTAAAGCCCTTCGCAACAGGCCGAGTTTTGAGACGCTCCACCAAGCCATCTGGAAGAAATTTAACAGTATACACCCAACGACACCCAACAGTTTGTTTACCAGGGAGTAAAGGAACGAGATTCCAAGTCCCATTATGATGTAAAACATCTATCTCCTTCTCCATAACTTTCCTTCAACCNGCATTCTTGACATCTAACTGAAACAAGGGCCAATCAAGATTAGTAGCTAAAGAGATCAAGATAGGAATAGAGGAAATTTTGGCAACAGGAGAAAAAGACTTCTCATAATCAACACCATAAGTCTGAGTAAAGCCCTTCGCAATAGGCCGAGCTTTGAGACGCTCCACCAAGCCATCTGGAAGAAATTTAACAGTATACACCCAACGACACCCAACAGTTTGTTTACCAGGGAGTAAAGGAACGAGATTCCAAGTCCCATTATGATGTAAAACATCTATCTCCTTCTCCATAACTTTCCTTCAACCTAGATTAGATAAGACATCCTGTAAATGTTTAGGAATAGATATAACTGATAATTGTGAAGTAAAATAGGAGAAGACAAGAGACAAGTCATCATATGAAACAAAATGAGAAATAGGATGACTAGTAACACACGAACGAGTACCTTTGTGAAGAGCAATAGGTAAAGAGTCTTAATTTATCTAATGTACCAGAATTAGAAGGCGGCAAGGAAGACGGTACGGGCACTTCAGTGGATGGGCGAGGACGGTGAGAGTAGACACGGAGAGGTAAAGTAGATGGTAACACAGTGGGTAGCGGAATATCTGAAGTAGATGGTGGTACTGGAGATGATCCAAAGTCCAGATCCAAAGGCTGAGAAGGTGTTGGAAAGTAAGGAACAAATTCGGCAAATGTGACATCAGTACTAGTAAAGTATCGGTGTAGAGAAGGACTGTAGTAACGATACCCCTTCTGTGTGCGGGAGTAACCAAGAAATACACATTTAGTAGCTCGAGGGTTAAGTTTGTCAAATCTAGGACNTATCTAATGTACCAGAATTAGAAGGCGGCAACGAAGACGGTACGGGCACTTCAGTGGATGGGCGAGGACGGTGAGAGTAGAGACGGAGAGGTAAAGTAGATGGTAACACAGTGGGTAGCGGAATATCTGAAGTAGATGGTGGTACTGGAGATGATCCAAAGTCCAGATCCAAAGGCTGAGAAGGTGTTGGAAAGTAAGGAACAAATTCGGCAAATGTGACATCAGTACTAGTAAAGTATCGGTGTAGAGAAGGACTGTAGTAACGATACCCCTTCTGTGTGCGGGAGTAACCAAGAAATACACATTTAGTAGCTCGAGGGTTAAGTTTGTCAAATCTAGGACCCAAATTGTGAACACAACAGTCACATCAAAAAATCTTAAGAGTCAGGAAAAATAAGGTCTTACCAGGAAAAAGGACAGAATATGGACTTTGCCTATTCAACATAGAGGATGACATACGATTAATAAGATGACAAGAAGTAAGAACAACATCACTCCAAAAATATCGGAGAATATTCATGTGAAATAACAGAGCACGGGTGACTTTTAACAAATGACGGTTTTTGCGTTCAACAATATTATTTTATAGAGAGGTATAAGTACAAGAAGTCTGATGAATAATGCCAGTTTTATTTAGATAAGTTGAAAAAGGATCAGATTCATATTTCCGAGTATTATCAGAACGTAAAGTACGTATACGACAACCAAACTGAATTTTTATTTCCTTACGAAAAATTTCAAATATAGAGAATAATTCAAACTGAACTTTCATAAACAACAACTAAGTCACACGAGAATAGTTATCCACAAATATTACAAAATAAGGATATTTATTAGATAAAATATTTTTTATTGGACCCCATATATCAGAATGGACTAATTCAAATAGACGAGACACACGATTAATAACTCTAGACTGAAATGACACACGGTGATGTTTACTAAGTTGACAAGCTTCACAGGACAAACACGACACATAACTAAAACTGGGAACTTGACGCTTTAAATTCTAGAGAGCGGGATGACCTAGACGACAGTGCCATTGAAAAGGAGACAACGAGTTTTGTAAAGCTCGGGTAGGTGAATCAAAGTTTAGGTAATATAGGCCATTAGCTTCATGCCCTGTACCAATCTTCCTCTTCGTCTTGAGATCATGAAAGACACAATAAGAGGGATAAAAGGTTACAGAACAATTGAGAGAACAGATAATCTTGCTAATGGAAAGTAAACTAAAAGGAAACTGTGGAATAGATAACACGGAAGATAGAGACATATAAGGACTCAAGTTAGTAGTCCCAAAACTTGAAACTTTAGAACAAGAACCATTAGCAAGAGTAACACTAGGTGTAGAAGTAGTAGACTGATAAGTAGAAAATACGTCAGACGCACCAGTCATGTGGTCAGAAGCACCAAAGTCTATGATCCAGGGACTACAAGTGAAGGGCAACAAACATGTGGAAGCAGTACCTGACTGGGCAAAAGTAGCAGTGGAGGGTGATGGAACAACTTGTTGCTAGGACAGGAACTGAGCATACTCCTCTCGGACTCAAATTTTTGAGTGACTGTTGATAGAATATTTAAGTGGATGTTGATTTTTGAAAAATTTGGAAGAGAAGAAAGAGGACCACAGTGAAGAACCTTGCAGAAAACCCTATACTTGTTTCATTCTGAACGCTTTCTGAACATCAGAGAACTTCCTAATTCCTAGGCCACCTTCCTCCTTTGGCATAGTAATGTCATCCCAGGAACACCAATGCCTGTTGCGACCATTGCTTGAACTGGACCATAGGAAAGAATCCATAATAGAATTGAGCTTAGCAATAATTCCCTTAGGCAGATTTAAGGTTGCTAGCAGATGCACTGGATGGAGTTAAGAACTGATTGAATAAGGACCACTCTACCCATATTGGAAAGCCATTTAGCATGCCAACCTTCCACTCTAGCTTGGAATTTTTTCAACAAGTCCTCAAAATAGATCAATTTTACTCTACCCTTTGATTATAGGACATCCCAAGTAATTAAATGGGCAGGGCTTGACTGGAATGCCAGCAACATGGGACAACACATTCCGTCTTGCAGGAGCAATCTTAGACGAACAATATAATGAGGATTTCTGCTTATTGACTTTCTGACCTGATGAGTTTTCATACCTTCTCACAAACTCCAATAGATTACACACAGAGCTCTTGTTTCCTCTCAAAAAGATGAGTGTCATCTGCAAAAAGCAGGTGACTAAACAAGGCAGCACCCTTCCCAGTGTGAAAGCCTTTAATGAATCCTTGGTGACAACAATGTGTGAGCCCTCAACTTAATACCTCCTCATCCAATATGAACAGACTAGGAGACAATGGGTCTGCTTGTCTTAAACCTCTACAAGTGGGGAAAAAAACCCTGTCTAACACCATTGACAGACACTGAGATGTTCTGATTATTTAGGCAATTAGAAATGATAGATATGAAGTCTTCAGAAAAACCAAAGCTGCACAAAACTTTCTAGAGAAAATCCCACCCCGTTCTATCAAAAGCTTTCATCATGTCTAATTTAAGAATCACATTTCCCAGCTTCAACTTTCCTATCAAGTTCATTAACCCTGAATTGTGCAACAGCAATGGTGTTTTTCTGCCTTTAACAAAGCCATGTTGCTCCATTGAGATTAGCTTGGGAAGCACAACACTTAGTCTCTTGGCCAGCATTNCCCCAATATTTCTGCCTTTAACAAAGCCATGTTGCTCCATTGAGATTAGCTTGGGAAGCACAACACTTAGTCTCTTGGCCAGCATTTTAGTTAAGATTTTGTACAAAAAGTTGCACAAGCTAATAGGTCTGAAATCTGAGAAAGAAGTAGGGCTTTCTTTCTTAGGGATTAGGGAAAACAAGGTGGCATTCACTGATCTAGGTACTATACCACCTTGTAGAAAATAGTTCAAAGCAGCTAAAAGATCAAGCCAAATAATGAATTTACCATAAAAGCCATCAGGTCCCGGTGCACTTTGAACAGACATTGAGAAAATAATATCTTTCAGTTCCTCCAAGCTAGTAGGAGCAGTTAATCATACATTGTTCTCCATAGTGACCAAAGTAAGTATAACTGAAAAGAGCTCCTGTTCCAATGAGTGAGTCTCTGATTTATAAAGCAGCGAGGAAAAGTTAACTGCATAGTCAGCTTTGTCTTTCTCATCTTCAATCCAGTCACCTTCTGGATTCTTAATTCTCAAAATTTGATTTCTGGTAGTCTTGCCCTTGGCGATTGCATGATATAGTTTGGTGTTCCTCTCCCCCTCCTTTGACCATTACATGTTTGCTTTCTGCCTCCAGTAGGTTTCTTCCATCCTTAACACCTCCTCCAGCTCCTTATTTGCTAAGTCCAAAGTTGAGTGGTTAGCTACAGAGTTGTTTCTCTCTAGCTCTATCTCAGCTTGCAATGGATTATTTTCCTTTACTTTAATAGTCTCAAAGAGATTACCAAAGGTATCTCTATTCCACCTTTTCAAATGCCATTTCATAAATTTCAGCTGCAAGAACACATATTCAATTGGATTATCTGAGTAAGAGCCAGGCCAATGAGATTCCACCAGCTGCAGGAAACTTGCATGATCAGTCCACATATCTTGGAATTTAAGGTAGGATAGTCTTCTTGGATCAGCCACTTCTGAAAATTTTAGAATCAACGGGCAATGATTAGATGAACCTTTAGCAGCATGCTCCACTTGAGTACTGGCAAATCTTTGTCCCCACTCAACATTGACAAGGGCCCTGTCCAAATGTTGCCACTTTCTAGTTCTACCATGATGTTTGTTACACCAAGTGAAAGTTGTGCCCTTAAATCCACAGTCCTGCAAACCGATGGAGTTAATGAAGGCAGAGAACTCAGTCATTTTAGACAAGCTAGGGGTAGCCCCACCCCTTCGTTCAGTCCTAAATTTTTCCGGCAAGCAGCACCATGTTTAAGACCGAAATTTTGAGGTTGGTATTTATGGTGATTTTTGATTAATTGTTTGAATATGTTTTTCTATTTTTGAATGACGTTTTTGGGAAAATTAGTTCCAATTTTTCGATTAGCTACTTTCACGCAATCTGCCTTTTTTGCTGCCTCTATTCAGACCTAAAGACTTTGGCTAGACCTCTTGGGTGTAGCTTTGGATGACCCATGCTTCTTTGGGTGAATTTGTTAGGGTTTCTTGTCTGTTGGATAGTTTGGCTACACATTGGGTTTCGTGGTTGCGTTGTTGGTTGATCCTAGCTCTTGATCATTCAATTGAATGATCAACTTTGCCTTTATTATGTTCTGGAAATTTTTTTACTTGTATTTCATTCATTCTTGAGCAACTTTTACATATTTACACAGGTGAACTCGATTACAACCCTCGTGAAGCCCATGATCGCTACAAATTCAGATAATAACCAAGCAATGGAATGGAGTGTTAATTTTATTCCAATGATCAACAAGAATTTTATACACCACTTCATGAACTGTAGATGACTCCTCAAGTCTATTTTCATTATGCCTATATGACCCTCACTTTCTCTATCATTTTATCCCACATGTCATGGACTGAGTGAAGACTAGACTTATCTATATCAAACCCTCAGCATATCATATATGAGAGTCGTAAACAACATTGTGTAATTGATGGAGTTCCACTAATGTTATATAACACCTTCTCTTTAAGATATTTTGCTTTCCCCACAACATCCTCTTGATATGAGTTCCACTCTTAACTAGTAATTATGGCTCGAAGACTACCTTTTATCAGCTTAGTTTTTTTAAGAGTTAGTAGCATTGGAGCAAAACATGTAGTTGCAAGCCAAACGAACTTCAAAGGGGCAAATTAATGGAAGATTACTAATCTCATGGAGTGATTTATTGATGAAATTTTAGTAAAGCATCATCTGTAATATCCGTGAGCCAGCAACACTCCTGTCATAATTCTGTGCAGCACAAATATTTTGCNTAGTAAAGCATCACAATATCCGTGAGCCAGCAACACTCCTGTCATAATTCTGTGCAGCACAAATATTTTGCAAGGGAAGGTTGAGTGTTTCAGTCATAAATGATATCCANGCAAGGGAAGGTTGAGTGTTTGAGTCATAAATGATATCCAACCAATATTAGGATATAATCCTCCAATGAGAAATACTGCACCTGAACAATGCATAGCATTATCGAAAATTGCTTGACTCACTTTTTCAGTCCAACGTCTTCAATCATTTCTTTCATTCAAGTACCAATATGGTACATATCTTTGGTTCGACCCGCACAATCCACGACTTTAAGAAACGTAGCCTCACCTTCCCTCACGACCATAAATCAATCAAGGGCCTCTTGATTGAGTCTCACCATCCATCACTCACTCTATTTACACATTTTTCTTTTCATGTGCTTTTAATTGGTAGTAAAAATCTCTCCATGTCTTTTCTTGTTGTAGTAAATTTATTGTCAACAAATAATAATGTGGCGGCTCCGAAAGAGAATTATTGGCAGCAAATGAATAAGAGCTCACCTAATACGGGTTCTTTGCTAGGTGAAATGGTAAGCTTGTGGTGTATGGTTCAAGGTCATGGTATTAACCATTGACATTGAGGTTATTGAAACGTATCAGGTCGTTGTGTCGTAGAATGATAACGGAATGGTGTCAGATGATACACACAAACTGATAAGTTGAAGAAGTTGGACATGGCAAGAGATTCAAGCTATATTGCGGTTTAGTGGAATGGTATCGAGCGATATGTTGCAGGTTGATGGCGATGATTTCAATGACTCAACCAAGTTAACCAGTCTCCGAGTCAACCAAAAGTTGAGTGAGGTTTATGGTTTACAAGGAACATGAAGTGGCACTGAAATGGAAAGTGTTGAGTTTCATATGGCTCAGAAGACGGAAGGTTCTGTGTGGATCACTTGGTTCTGTATTGCCAATGCCAATGTCTCTCAGTGCGCTGTGAGTCAATAGCCGATACGACGGTTTTAAACTGTCTTGTGGTGTAGATCATCCCTGAAATCTGTGCATGTAATCTGCACAATTAATCACTTCCCTTCAAGTTGAATATCTTCTCAACAGCCAAAGTACTTCCACTCCTACTTGCCTTTCTTTTATGTTGATCATAACTTCTAGAACAAAACTATCTATACTATCATCCAATGACATACTAGAAGGTGGCAATGGGAGTCTCTTCGGTGCAGTTTCTCTCTTATATCTTATTGTCTGCCTATTCTAATTGGAGCCCATCGGTAATACGCTTGCTTGTGAGTTCATGATGGGCTGGTAGAATTGGTCAAAGTCATTTTTGATGCTAGCGTGGATGCAGTAAAAGTTTGACATCCTCTGATGATCTTTCTCAAGGATCATGTTTGAAAACCAAGGACTAACATTAGAAGAAGCAGAGAAGCTGGACTAGGTATCCCCATGAAGTAATAAAAGAAAAATCAAACATTCAAATTTTGGTTTATCTTCCACCATTTCAAATTGTAAACTCTTAATCGTCAAGAGTGATACTAAGGCTCCTAATAGGACTGAGGGCAAGGAGCGTAAATTTCTTGGATTAATTGCAACCATTTCACAGAACCGGGAAAAAAAATAATTCAGTTTATTGTTATGACTCCATTTTCATGTTTTGGGAGCTTTGACTGTCAATGGACACTTGGCAGGAGGTAAACTAGCAGAACTTCCTTTGAAGGTGGGACTAATATGTGGAAGAAGAAATTCAACTGCTTTCAAAACTCAAGTTCTTTTGTCTGAGGTAGAGGAAGACCAAAAAATTGCCTGCCAAAAGACCTTCCAAAACTAATACTCAATTCACGAGCAATGATGCCAATTTTTTTGTTTTTAAACAAGTACTCAATCCATCACAACTGGGGAATCCCTGCTTACGTTATTAAAATACTAGTGTGTAAATTAATATATGGTTTGTGCTCAGACTGTTCCACTTCAGTTTGGAAATTTTTTTTACTCCTTCTGTTTACTTCGTCCTGCTTGGTCATTTTGTAGATTATAAGATCACGATCCACACTTTAAAGGGCCATGTAAAAGCATTCTGCTCTAGCAGAAAAAGTATTTGCGATCAAGGATCAAAATGTCGTGTCGACACGTCCGAAACGTTTCAGAATTTCAACACTCCGAAACGAAACAGTAGTTGAATCACAAAATTCCAGTGTTTCGGTCGAAACGGTACTGTTTCGGACCGTTTAGGTCGAAACGGCATTGTTTCGAACCGTTTCGACAAAACAGTGATATATTCGGTTCATTATGAATAATTACATTTAATACCCCATTATAATTACATTTAATACCCACTGTAATTACATTTAATACTCACTATAATTATATTTAATATCCCACTATAATTACATTTAATTCCCACTGCTCTTCTGTCTTTTATAATTTTTTTGTTATAAGAATAAATAATTACACTTAATACCCTACTATAATTATATTTAATACCCATTATAATTATATTTAATACATACTGTAATTATATTTAATACCTCACTGCTGTGCAAGTTTTTTGCTTTTTTTTTTTTTTATAAGTATTAACAATTACATTTAATACCCTAATGTAATTATATTTAATACCTACTGTAATTACATTTAATACCCACTGCAATTACATTTAATTTTTAAGTATACATAAGTATCATTAATTTAATTTGATACCCTTCATTATTAGTATTATAATAAAATAGTATTATTAATTGGATTATATTACCGTAATAATATGATTTGGAGTAACTATTGTCATCATATTTATGTCACATATGGAGTTTCTCTAAGTAGCTACCCAGAGCCTACACCGATGTATGAGCCTGCTCGACACTCCACAGGGGAATGGATGTAACCATGTAAGTTTGTACTCATTAGCATTTCATGTGTATTATAAGACCTTAATATTATGTAAAAATGTGTTTATTTCATAAAAATTAAGTGTTTGAAACTAATTTAAGTGACTTTCGCCTCAAGTCAAGCCTTTTTTTCCCTCAAATTTAAATTTATTCTTGTATAAATTGATGTTAACCTAATAAATATGTTGAATTAATAAATTATTTAGCATATCTTTATAAATTAATGGATTGCATTTGTGTTTCTATGCGTTTCCATATTTTTTCTGCGTTTCCATTGCGTTTCCGAAATGTTTCCGAAACGTTTCTATTTTTGAGTTGACCGAAACGGTACTTCGAAACGAAATTTTGATCCTTGTTTGCGATATTAAACTTTTGCATGTTTGAAGTTTAGGATGCTGTACGGATCATTTGCAATGAGGTGGAAGCTCTGGTGAAGAAGTGTGGGAAACCAAAAATGCTTGATGCAATTAAATTACCTCCTCCTGAGCTGTACATGCATGTTGAAGTATGTATTTTTCTCTTCTCTTGTAGCTGACAGTACTATTCTTTGCTACAGTTTCCATTTCATTATTTAATGAATTCCTTTTTATTTGTTTTCATCTGTATGCAAGTGTTAATCCATATGCATTACATTCTTTGTACAATTTAATTCTGTGGGACCACCAATGTCTTTACCTTAATAATAAAAACAAAAGATGCATAAAATTTAAAAAAAAAAAAGAACTGAGAAAATGAAATCAATTATTTAAATTATATGTTAGGTACACATTGTCTACACAAAAAATTGATGATTATTGACTATTATGAGGATGTTTTAGTCTAAAAATTCACAAAAATGACTAGACATTAGATTTACTTATCATAAATTACTGAATCTTTTATGAATTGTATATAATTATCACTATATTTACAAGAAATTATATAATGCTATATATAAAATATATATTTTTTTTGGTAGCTTAGTTAGTTTTGCGTGAATTTTTGCAGTATTTGTTTTTTGGCTAAAAAGTTATTGAGAGTGACCAAATTCCCCTGGGTTGCTATTTAGACTTCAGGTTCTTTTGATTTTTTGACCCCAAGTTTGTTGTGGATTGCTCGTGTAGTGATCAATCAGTTTGTGCTACAGTTAATTTGTTACTAGGGTGTTTGAGCAATTTTTGCTTGATGTGTTTTTTGATTAGGTCTTCTCTTGATATTTTTTTTCTTCAATTTTGTTACTTCAAACTAGTATTATAGGGTGTGTCTAAGGGGCCTATGTTCTCAGTTGGGTAATTCAAGGCATTTGAGTTAATTTATGAAGAAATTTTGGTGGTTTTGATGAGTCGACAATCTGGTTTTTATCCATGGGTGATGCCTTTCTAACTGATTCTACTTCTGTTGTTATTGTATTAGTTTTTTTTTTTTTGCTAAACTAAGATGAATGTGGTGGTTTTGGTTGAGTGGATAGCCTTGTTTGTGCACAAGTGATGTGGTTTTGGGTGATTTTGGCTTTGATTGTGTACCTTGCTGTTGTTTTGGTTGTAGATTTTGTTCACAAACTGATTGTTTTGTTTCTCCAATCTTCAAGGCTGAGCACTATGGTGATGGTTTCTTCGCCTAAATTGTTATGTTGTTGATTTACTTGATTAGCTGAGTTTTGGCTTTGTGAGCTTTTTGATTTTGTTCTGTGACGTGCTACTGCTCCCAGTGTGTTCTGTTTCTCTTTCACTAACTTTGGTTTGACGTACTTGTTGGTCTGTTACTTGGTGGTTTATAGGTCCTATAGTTTCTTACATCAAAATAATTGTTTGTATTTTTATTTCTTATGGCGTCTTTGAATAGTGGTCGTGGTCATTGTTCTAGGTGGAAGTATACTTATTGTGCAGGACATAATGAGAATTATTGTTGGGATAAGTATGAGTGATCAACGTATACTCATCGGGCTTCTAATGGTACTTTTTGAGTACATTTGACTTTTACCAATGGTCCAGTTGCTCCTACTACTGATTCTTATAGTGATCTTTTATCTCAGCTTTGTCAGCCCATCTAACAGATATCAATGTATACTCATCGGGCTTCTAATGGTACTTTTTGAGTCATTTGACTTTTACAAATGGTCCAGTTGCTCTTATTATTGACTCTTATAGTGATCTTTTATCTTAGATTCGTCAGCCTATCTAACAGATATCTTCACTTTCTACCGGCCTTACTAATGGTGGTTGCCCTGCATGTATGGTTGGTCAATTTTGGTCAATTTTCTTTGTCATCTTGGATCATTGATTTAGGATTTAGTGCTCATATGTTTGGTAATTCTTCTCTATTTTATAATTTTCGTTTGTGTAGCTTACGTATTATGTTGGTTGATGGTTCCTTTCTACCAATACATGAACTGACGATCTCCATCCTACTCAGTCCATGTCTTTAATGTCTGACTTGTTTGTTTTTAATTTTTCTTTTAATTTGTTATCTGTGAGTTNGCGTATTATGTTGGTTGATGGTTCCTTTCTACCAATACATGAACTGACGATCTCCATCCTACTCAGTCCATGCCTTTAATGTCTGACTTGTTTGTTTTTAATTTTTCTTTTAATTTGTTATCTGTGAGTTAGTTAACTAAGTCCTTAAAGTGTTCAGGGGCATTCTCTACTTCTTGTGTTTTTTAGGACCTCAAAATGAAGGTGATTGGTGTGGGGCATGAGCGCAATGAATTTTACTACTTAGATCTTGATGAGTTTGTTCCTACCTTGAGTGCTACTGTGTCTCCTTTTAAATGACACTTTCAACGGGGTTATCCCTCCTTGAATAAGTTGCGTCAAATTATTCTTGGTTGGAGCTCTTCTTTTGTGTTAGAATGTAAGGCTTGTCAAGAGTCAAAATTAGGTACGCATCACCATAGCTCTTTTCCTCATAGTTCTTCCAACCGTTAGCTTAATCTGTTTCATCTTGTTCATACAGATATTTGAGGTCCTACAAGAGTCAAAAATATTTATGATTTTTAGTATTTTGTCATCTTTGTTGTTAATTTCTCTCGTATAAGTTGGTCTTATGAAAGACCGATCTGAATTGCCTAAGGCTTTTTCCACATTTTGTAATAAAATTGTGCTTCAGTTTGATACCCGTATTAAGGTTTTTCGGTCTGATAATGCCCTTGAGTATATTTAATCATTTATAAAAAAATTTTGTGCTGACCGTGGCCTTATCCATCAAACGAAATATCTACATACCTCCCAACAAAATGACATTGTCGAACATAAACATTGTCATTTATTGGATGTTACCCGAACCTTAATGTTTAATATGCATGTGTCAAAATCATATTGGGTTGATGCTGTCCTTACTTCAGTTTATTTTATTAATCGCTTGTCTTCCCCTATTTTGGACAACATATCTCCTTCCTCATTACTTTATCCTAATAGACTGTCATTTGGACTCTCTCCTCGTGTCGTTGGTTGCATTGAATTTGTTCATCTTCTTAGTTCGGGTTGGGATAATTTTTTGTTTTGCTTAGTGAAGTGTCTTTTTGGGATATTCTTGTTCACAGAATGATTATCGGTGCTATGACCTTGTCTTGTCGATACTATGTCAGTGCTAATGTTACTTTATTTGAGTCATCGCCTTTCTTTTTTGCATCAGAACATACACTGTCATCAGATTTAATTTTTCCCGGTCAGGGGAGCCCTTGTTGCCTATTGTACCAGACTATGTATCTTCTTCCTCGACTATCATGCCTCCTTTGCAAATTTATCGTTGTTCCAAGGACAGAGATATTGTTCCATGTGCTCCAGCTCCACAACTATCACCTAATTCTACTGAGGTATTGCCTTCTGAGCCATTAGTTAGTTCATCCTTTTTTGATTTGCCTATTGTTCTAAGGAAAGGTACTCATAATTGTACTAGGCATCTCATGTCTAATTTTTGTTTCCTTGCATAAGTTTTTCTCATCATTCCATTGTTTTGCATCTACCTTACCATTTGTGGTTGTTTTTAATTCCTTGACAAAGGCTTTGGTATCTCATGGATGGAAACTAGTTATATAGATGAGGAAATGAAATTTCTTCATGAGAATCAAACTTGAGATCTCACTTCATTTCCTCTTGGGAAGTAACTTGTTAGTTATCATTGGATCTACACTTGAAATATCTTCGTGAGGGCTCTGTCGAGTATTTAAAGGCTCGGTTCATAGAGCCTTGTAGGAGGAATTGTACATGGATATTCCTTCAGGCTTCTCTTTTCCAGTTACAAGAGGGAAAATTATTAAGTTAAAAAAATTTCTTTATGGATTAAAATAGTCTCCTAGAGCTGAGTTCGATAGATTCCATAAGACAATGGTCAAGTTTATGTATAAGCAAGTCATGCAAATTACAAGATATTTATCAAACAAGGGAGTGGTAAGATCTCAGTTCTTATAGTATCTGTTGGTGACATAATACTCGCAAGTGACGAAGTGGAGGAAGTGACCAAACTGAAAGTCTACCTTGCTAAAGAATATGAAATGAAGGACTTTTGGCATTTACGCTATTTGTTAGAGATTAAAGTGGCTAGATTAGATAGAGACATCTTTATCTCATAGAGGAAGTATATCCTTGATCTTCTGAAGGAAACTAGTATGCTAGGTTGTAGACCTACGAACTCGCCATTGAGACAAGCTGAAAACTGAGAAATGATGAAAGTAATCAAGTTGATAAGGAAAGATATCAGAGGCTTATTGGGAGACTCAATTTGCCTCCACGGCAAGGAATATTGTTCTCAAAACAAGAGCACTTGAAGTTAGAAGCTTTCACAGAAACCGATTAGGCCGACTCAATTGATGATAGGAGGTCTACTATGGGTTATTGAACCTTTGTAGGAGGAAATCTAGTTATTTGGTAGAGTAAGTAGCAAGTAGTAGTGACTAAATTTGTTGCAGTGGCAAAGGTAGAATATAGTGGTATGACTCATGGTATTTGTGAGCTTATGTGACTAAAAACCTTAATAGAAGACTTGGGTGTCTATAATGGTGAACCTATGCGGTTGTATTGTGATAATAAGGCTATCATAAATATTACTCACAACACAGTTTAGTAAGATAGAATAAAACACATTGAGAATGACTGACACTTCATCAAAGAGAAGCTAAATGATAGGTTGATTTGTATGCCCGTTGTGACGTGCAAGGAGCAATTAGTTGATGTTTCTACTAAGGGGCTTAGTAGTGAAAATTTTCACTCAGATGTACAAGTTGGACATGAAAGATATCTATGCTCCAACTTGAGGAGGAGTATAGAATGTTATGATATTTTAATTAGGGACATAATTATAATTTGCAACCTATTATGAGTTAATATATTGTTCTCAATTCTAAACCCTAAAACTAAATTTCAAAAATAGCAAAGCATTTGGAGTTTTTCTGGAGTTCTATGAAAAAATCACATGGTGTCCCGAATGTGAGTTATAAGGGAAAGAAGGAACAGAGAAAGCTAAAAACAATGGAAAGAAGAAAAATCCACAATTGCTTTATCTTACTAGTTTTCGAAACAAGTCCATAATATCAATAGTTTAGAGAAGCAAACATTTTAGGATGATATCAGTGTGCATGGTGCTCATTATCAACTTTCTGGAAACATCCTTTACATTTTTTATGAGGGACAACATCGATGTTTAAAAGCTTTGTTTAATATTAATGGATATTTATATGGCTATTGGACAAGTCGCAAAGTGTTATATTGTATATCCTAGTCATGCAAGTAATAAAGTGCTGTCTCATTCATACATGAAAGCCAATATGATCTGTCCTCATATATTGTTGTGTGCAGGGGTGTAAAGGTGATACAAATTTCAGTCCTAAACAGGCTTTACATTGTCTCATACCATAAACCGAGGTGTTCTGTTTTTCTAAACTATGCCTTAGCTGCTGGACTGAAATGCATTTTGGGGGAGGTTCTACGCCAAAAAAATATAATATCACACTTATGAGCTACCGTTTTGTGCATTTTTCTGATATAATTTGTTATATCCCATGTTCTCGATTTCAAACCCCTTTCTGGGTTACCGTCTTTGTTTCAAAGTTTCTTCTTCATAATTGTCATTTTTTGATGTCCTCTTTTAATGAACTTCATTTGGTATTGGTCAGTGTCTCTTCAGCCATGAATAGTAGTGATTGATGATATAAATTAACTACCATTTTCAGGAAATTGCTGGTGATGAATTAGTGAAAGTGCTACAAATTAAGGAGAAAATACCAAGAAGAAAGGCACTGTCATCATTGGAGGAGGAAGTTTTGAGTATTCTTTCTGAGACAGGTTATGTCAGCAAGGACGAAGTTTCTGAAACAACACCAGACTTGTTTGAGGATGAAGACGAGGATGAGGAAGTGGTTTTGGATGGCGAAATTGATGAAGGTGATGTTCACATAAAGCCGGTTTCACGGAAATCCGCCCCCCTGGTAAAATTTAGTTCCTTGGGATCTAAATTACATGCAACTTTGTGTGTGTGTCTATTGTTTATTAAAATGTGATTCTGGTTTGATGCAAGTTTGTATCCCCTATTAACTGGAAATGGATCAGCAAGGTTCCCATTTTCTACTTATATTTTGAATCTGAGATAATCTAAGTAAAATAAGTATTTTATCCTTTTTCTTGTGATATATAGACGCTTCATTTGGTTGATATCGCTTTAAACAAGATTATTTATCATCCTTTACTTTTAGGGGAACTATAAAATGTGACTAGGTACAATATATATTTGTTTATGCGGCCTTTTGTGATTGCCAACAGCGTTAGAGAGAAATCAAGGCAACTGCCTCTCTCTTCTTTTTTTTTTTTTGCTATTGAACTGCCTCTCTCTTCACAAACATATATGTGTGTAATTAATACTAAAAAACTAATAGACCCTTTAGGGCATACACTTATTCCAATAGTGCCACCTAGACTATGTACTTTAACGAATGTTATGTATCCTTTTTTGTGTGGACATTTGTAAAGCCGAGGTTTAAAGGATCCAAGGTTTGGATTTGAGACTTGTGCGGCATACTATAAAAAGCCACATGAGGCAATTAGGGCTGCACCTTTTTGTCTCTGATCTTGAGAAGAACAGAAGCTGCCTTTGCTGTATTTTTTCCAAGCCATATAATGGCTTGTTTCTTCTCTAATGTTTGTCCCTTTTCTTACTTTCTTTGTTGGTTGTTGAGCTACCCTTGCTAATTTGTTACCGAGCTTGGAACAAAGGGCTGCAAAGTTCCATCTTTTTGTACTAGTCTGCATCAGAATGTCAGTGACATACCGTTAATTGAGATGCAGACCATCTTCATAAAGATGCTTCTTAGATAAATTACTCAATTACAAATCAGATTCTTGGCAATAGACTAGTGGACTACCCTCTTGGTGAACTCATGAATTTGTGCTTCCTTCCAATACCAGCAATACAAGACTGCCAAAATATCGTCCAGATTGATTATAAAGAAATTTCTTTGGTACTCCAAACCCACTGGCTGCATCAGGGGATGATAATGGCCTATCCTGATCCGAAACGTGATGTTGGAGGCTAAGGCTTCCTTTATTTAACCCCCACTGCTTTCCTATTTTGTTCTGAATTTTCTTCCTGATTCCCCTTTGATAGACTAGAATTCTTTTATCATGTCCTGTCCCAGGTTGCTTCAAATTTCTGGGACCCCATCCCCCTTTCCTCCGTTCTACCTTACATTTATATTGTCAATGGAAAACGTGGAAATACATTTACCAGCTGCCATTATCCTTTATTGTTGTTAGTAATAAAATTCTGGTTCTTATCTAAAGAACAATTACCAATTGCCATTACGCTAACCACTTTGGCAAAAACAAATGCTTGATTGGATATATCTTCCACTAGCCATTGCCTGATCAGAGAAGACATACCCTTGTCTATAACCAAGACTGGCACTCACTCCGCGGTTTTGGTAAAATAAAAGTGTCCTTCCTCTCGTGTCATAATGTTCTTAGTTTGATGAGTTTTGACATGTTTGGAATGGGTTGCCATTTCAAAGTCTCGGTTGTGCTTGCTTTAAAGTTTGGTACTCGTAATTTTAGAGTTTGAGACTCTTGTTCTTGCTAGGCAAAAGTTGGGACTATGGTCGTGATTTGACATCGGAATTCTCTACAATTCCCGCATTGGACAGCTGGATGAATAGCACCCAGTTAACATTGCTTAAAAAAATATTTCAGGTTTTTCAATTTGATGGATGAATGTTTTCCGGCTAATCTTCTGCCCATTCTTGTTGATGTTTATGAATGACAGATTGTGGGACAAATCTATTAATTCTTTTTTTGTTATTTTCCCTCTATAGCTGTTTTCTGAACTAGATGTGAAGGTGGTGTTTAAGGAAGTTACATCCAAATTCCTACGGAGACGTATTGTGGAGGTATAGATGCTTATTTTCTGTTGAACAATGATGTACACGCACCATTTGGGATGAAAGAAATATTTCTTTTCTCATTAAGTTACTTGCTATCCTAAGTTGATGTGCTAACTAACTTTTCCCACTTTATTTTCCTACCTTACTGTTGCACGTGACTAGTTTTCATGTAATTTGTGAAGTTGAACGGTTATGGGCTCATAAAATATCAACTGGGCCAGTGCAAAGTATGGGTATTGTGTGGAAGGTCAAGTTTGATGTCTTAGTGTGGATATTCTTTGTTCCAAATAAAAATATTACTAGATACGATTATAAGAAATTGAAGTGGAGAAGAAAACACTCTAGTTTTCATGGAACTCTCACAATCAGGGGTGGAGCCAGAAACTGGCTCAAGGGTGGGCACAAACCTGTGTTCTATATATGTTAATAAAATGGTGTAGATCACAAATCTAAATTCGACAAAAATCTAAGGTTTCCACAAAAAAAAAAAATCAAAGCCCAAGGTCAAAATAATTTATGAATGAAAAGGAAAAAAATCATTACCAAATAATATTACTCTTTACCAAATGGCTATACAAAGTTAACCGATAATTACACTTGATTTGTAAAAAAAACAAAGCAAATCAAAACCCTATTGGAGATGTCTAGATATAATCTCATAGAACTGTCTTTCTAGGATTGATTCCCCCGCCACCCCCCCCAAAGAAGGAAAAAAACTCCACCCCATATATATAGATATAGTAGCTAAAATATTTTGCAATTTGGAGTAGGTTTGTCTTGAACATTGATTTGTTTCGAGTTGCCTTGACTTTAAATTTTTTCTCCCAATTTACAAAGGTAAAGTGACACATTTATATTAATTATGTCATATTTTATAATAAAACCTCATTAAATCGAAAAGGGTCAAAAATTGACACGAATAATGTATATGAACAAAAAACAATAAAAAGAAAATTCATTACAATTCTTATCAGAATGTGAGGCTTATCATAACAAGTTTTCTTATTTTATATTTAAATCACGAAGCGATAAAAAAATTCAAGTAAGCGTAATAATACCATTGCAATCCAATGGAAACAAATCAATCATTAGTTATAAAAAAGTAGAGATCAATTGTGGGCAGGGGTGGAGCCAGAAACTTGATTAAGGGTGGGCACAACCTATATTCTATATATGTTAATAAAATGGTGTAGATCACAAACCTAAATTCAATAAAAATCTAGGCTAGGCACAAAAAAAAAAAAAAAAAGGTCAAAATAATTTCTAAATGAAAAGGAAAAAAGTCATTACCAAATAATACTATTTTTTACCAAATGGTTATATTAAAGTTAATTGGAAAGTACACTTAGTTGTAGATATAATCTCATAGAATTGTCTTTTGTGTTGGATCATTCTTCTGTTACTGTTTTCTTTTGGGGAAGTTTCAATACAAAGTAGACAGGTGTGATCAATGTTATTTTAGGCGTAAAGCGAATTGAAGCGACCAAGGCTCCTAACGCCTAGGCGAGAAGCGAGAAGCGAGAAGCGAGAGGCGAGAAGCGAAGCGAAACGCTTTACCGAAGCGAAGTGAACAGTTAAAAAAAAAAAATATTTTAGTTTAATNCGTTATTTTAGGCGTAAAGCGAATTGAAGCGACCAAGGCTCCTAACGCCTAGGCGAGAAGCGAGAAGCGAGAGGCGAGAAGCGAAGCGAAACGCTTTACCGAAGCGAAGTGAACAGTTAAAAAAAAAATATTTTAGTTTAATTACTTCTAAACATTTAAATTCTAATTTTATATACACTAAATATTTAAATACAAGTAAACCAAAAACATTTAAATTAAAAAAAAACACTAATAATATTTCAAATTTTAATAACAGTCATAGCTTAAACAATTAAATTCAAACAAATANTATTTTAGTTTAATTACTTCTAAACATTTAAATTCTAATTTTATATACACAAAATATTTAAATACAAGTAAACCAAAAACATTTAAATTAAAAAAAAACACTAATAATATTTCAAATTTTAATAACAGTCATAGCTTAAACAATTAAATTCAAACAAATACTAATAATATCCCACAATCAAGAGCATTAAAATCAAAAATCAGCTATTACAGCACTATTAGCAAAATCAGCTATTACAGCACTATTAGCAAAATCAGCTATTCAGAATCAGCAGCATTACGACATTACAACACTATCAGCTATTCAGAATCAGCAACATGACAACATTACAGCACTATCCGCATTAGAGCAAAAAATAAGCAGCAGAAAAAAATCAGTAGCATTAAATTCAACATTTAGCATTACAGCACTATCAACAAAATCAACTATTCAGAATCAGTAGCATTAAAATCAAAAATCAGAATTAAAATTAGCAGCTATTCAAAAATCAACAGTATTAAAATCAGAATTNTTGGTTCAGAGTAGTTAGTGTGATTGTTGGCATTTGGTGGATTAGTGGGTTATTTGTAGTTTTTTTTTGTTTGGCATTGCATAATTACTTGTGGGTTTCTCAATGGCGATTTTAAATAGCAGTAATGGTGGTGTTCATGGTAGTAGTTGTGATTTGCTCCATAATACCNATTAGCTAAAAAACAGATTCAAAACCAGAAAATCAGAATCATCAGAAAAAGAACCAGAAAAAAAAAAGAACCAGAAAGAAGAAGCAGTTTAAAGAAAACGAAGAAAAAGTAGAAAGAAGAAGGAAAAAAAAAATAGAAAGAAGCAGGAAAAAAAAAGAGAAAGAAGCAAAAAAAAAAAAAAACAGAATCAGAGGGTAAGAAGAGATACAGACGAGAGAAGAAAAAGAGAAGACAAACTTGGACCAGCGAGGAAGGAGAAGCAGCAACAGTCTTCGTCTCTGACTAGCGAGCAAGGAACAGCACAGCAGCAGCGGTCGCTTGAACAGAGAGGACGGAGCAGCAGCAGTGATAGCCTAATCAGAGAGGAAGAAGCAGCAACACCGATCGTGAGAGGAAGGAGTAGCACTGATAATGAGAGGAAAGAGCAGCAGCGATTGTCTGATGCTGAAAATTAGGGTTTTGAGTTTTATATTTATGGGGTAAGGGGGTAATTGAGTGTATTGACATCTTATAATTTTTTTTTCAATTGCCCAAATCGAACGGTCTACAATAAAAATAAAACAAACCAACAATCCACAATAAAAATAAAAAATTACTTCGCTTCGCATGACTAAGGTGTTCGCTTTTTCGCCTTTCGCTTAAGCGAAAGACACTCGCTTTTCTCGTTTTTTTCTCGGTTTAGTCACGTTCAATTCACCTGAGATGTTCAAGGCGAGATACCTTCGCTTCGCCTAGGCGAGCATTTCAAGACACTTGGTGTGATTAGAATTTAAGAAGGGAGATTTGTGATCTCTAGAGGTTTTCTTCTTGTTTTGACGTGAGTTCTGTGAGTTTTTGGTGTTCGACTACGGTTTCGGCCCTAAATAGTGATCGGGGTTGCTCGAGGTTACTCCACTGTATTGTTGTTTTGCCTTATGTTGGCTAATAGATAGTGGGTTCTTGGTTGTGGTGGGTTAGCTTCGGCGCACTACTTTGCTAAGTCCGGTTCTATTATTTGTTACTCTTTGGTTGTGAATTCAATTTTTAAAAGCCTTTTGTTCAGAGTAGTTAGTGTGATTGTTGGCATTTGGTGGATTAGTGGGTTATTTGTAGTTTTTTTTTGTTTGGCATTGCATAATTACTTGTGGGTTTCTCAATGGCGATTTTAAATAGCAGTAATGGTGGTGTTCATGGTAGTAGTTGTGATTTGCTCCATAATACCAGTCGTGGTGGTTTATGTACAAGACGTAGTGAAAGTGGTGGTCGTTCTGGTAATAGTCATCGCTCTAAGTGGAAGTGTATTTATTGTGGTGACACGGGATATACACTAATAATTATTGTTGGGATCAGTATGGAAGATTAACATATGCTAATCAAGCTTCTAATGACATTTTAGGTTCCCTAGTACATCAAACTTCTACCAATGATCTAGTTGCATCTACTACTGATTCTTGTGATGATTTTTCTTCTTTGCTTCATCAGCTCATGTAGCAGTTATCTTTACTTTCTACAAATTCATTTGTTCCTACTATCGGTCTTGCTAATGGAGGCAACTTTGCATGTGTAGTTACTCGATCTTCTTTGTTATCTTAGACCATTGATTCAGGATCTAGTGCTCATGTGTTTGGTATTTCTTCTCTATTCTCCTAAGTTTTTTTTTCGTCTAACTCACGTATTGTGTTAGTTGATGGTTTCTTTCGATCGGTACATGGGACAGTCGATCTCTGCCCCACTCAGTCTATGCCATTAACCTCTTATTTGTTTGTTCCTAATTTTCTCTTTAAATTGTTATTGCTGAGTCATTAATTATGTCCATACAGTGTTCAAGAACGTTCTCTTCATCTTCTTGTGTTTTGCAAGATTTCAAGACGAAGACGGTGCCTTCAGTGCTACTGTGTCTCCTTTTCAGTGACACTTTCAATTGGGTTGCCCTTTTTTGCAAAAGTTGTGTCAAGTTATCACTGGTTGGAGTTCTTCTTCTATGTTAGAATGTGAGGTCTCTCAATTAGGCAAACATCACAGCAGTTCTTTTTCTCCTTGTTTTTCAAGTTGTTAGTCTAGTTATTTCTTGATGTTCATACGGACATTTGGCCTCCCCTAAGAGTCAAAAGTATTTGAGGGTGGACACAATAAATTATATCCAAAAAAAAATAGCTAAATTTATATATATAATTAAGAAAAAAAATTTATAGTGCGCCAACGCCCCTTGACCCCCACATAGATCTGCCCTTGGATTTTAGGTCAATTGAAAGCCATTTCACCTTCAAATTTTGAATTTAGAACAAAAAGAATATAGAAATTTGTAGATCAGGACAAATTTTAATGGTGGACACAATAAACTATATCTAAAAAAATACTCAAAATTAATATATATAAAATTAAGAAATTTTTTTTGAGAATGGGCCAGTGCCCCTTGGCTGGCTGGCCCCCACATAGATTCACCATGCTCACAATAAATGTCAAAATGTTGGATTGAGCAACTTTAAACAAAAATTTGGGGTCATTTATCTCAANATGTTGGATTGAGCAACTTTAAACAAAAATTTGGGGTCATTTATCTCAACTTATTGGATGTAGCTTAGTTTTTTTGGAGCTCTAGTATATAACCCATGTAAATCAGTTTTATGATTGTNAACTTATTGGATGTAGCTTAGTTTTTTTGGAGCTCTAGTATATAACCCATGTAAATTAGTTTTATGATTGTACCTTAGTTGTCCAAATTGAAATACCTTAGTTGTCCAAATTGAAATATCTCAGCTACCTTTCCCAAAAAAAGGGAAGAAAGTGAGAAAATGCCTCTATACGGATATGACAATATATGAGCAAAATTAAGTACAACCCGTTTATCATTCGCATAAGTTCTCATTTTTCATAAGGAATTAGAGCTGAAATATTAAGAGGATAAAATAGAGAAGGCTAATGCAACCAATAATCAAAATATCGTTTTGAAATGATCGAAATGTCCGAAACGTTTTCGTTCTTAAGGAGACCGAAATGAATCAGTGATAGAATCAAAATTCTGATATTTTGAGGTATTCCATAATGTTTCTAGATGATTTATAATATTTTAATACATTTACACTATTGTTTTGGAATATTTCAAGGTATTTCAAGATACTTTGATATATTTCCATCAATGTTTTAGAAAAATAATTATTAATTTTTTTATTTTTTTCATTATATTTTCGAAACGGGTCGAAATGTTTTCGAAACACGTCGAAACGTTTTCGTTTCTTAGGTGACCGAAACAATACACTGAAACTATATTTTGATCCTTGAATGCAACATGAAAAGAATAATTGTATTAGTGGCAGAGCCAGATATCCATTTTAGTGAGAGCAAAACTATGAGCAAAAAACTTAACCAAATGGTATAAAAAAATCTTTTTGGATTTCCATTAATGAGGATTGTATTAAGGGTATTTTCAAATTAAGAATTCTAAAAGCTACAATATAAGAAAAATATTTAGACCCAACACTTAGCTACTATGTGAAAATAAAAGAAAAAACAAAATCAATTCGGCATCAACAAAATATGAACATACAAAGACATTAACTTAGCATAGTATATTTTAACATCATCATATATGAAAGTGCCACACAATGTCATTGTTACAAATCTCAAGAATCATTAATAATTGAACAATTTTATGATGAAATTTCTCATCAATTTTCTTTCAATCTATTTGAGAAATTAATTTTTTTTTGGAAAGGTATAAATGCTTTTGGGTTAGCATATTTTACCATTTGCATTTATTCGTGTTACTACGTCATGAGCCATTTAAAAACGAATTAGATACAACTATATAATTAATACTTAAAAAATAAAATAGTGAATTAAATAATTGTGGTAGCCGAGGGTATTTTACATCTGTCTTACTTAGTTAAAATATGTCTTCGTAGATTACGAAAAACCTTATAATAGAACTATACAACAATAAGAAAGTGACATGATTGGAAAGTAATATCGTATCATAGAAAAACAAAACAATAGGGAAGTAGCATTCTAATGCACTCTCTCAAGTTGAAGCTTATAGACTAAAAATGCCTAGCTTGGAGTAAAGACTCCTAAAGGTGAATCGTGCCAATGGCTTAGTGAGAAAATCATTGAGTTGACCGCAATATCCCCACGTAACATGGTTAAAGATCGTGGTATCGGCCATCAACTCGGAAAGCTCTGAGACACATCGGTTGTGGTATCGCGGCGCGGTATCGGGTGATATGATTTAGAAGAAAATGTTGAACATGATAAGAAATTCAAGACATAGCACGATGTCGTGGAACCATATTGGTCAATTTGGTGACGATATTTTGGAGACTTGGGATTGACTCAGATATAATTTGGACGACTTGACATAGTTGTGCAAGACTCGGAGTTTATTCATGTCATGTAACTGTATCGTCTTCGAAGGTGCTGAGATGGATACGACTTGGCTGACTCGTATCAGTATCGACCGATACTTTGAACCATGCCATGTAAACAGTAAGGTTGATAAAACCAAAATCTAAGTGATTGCTTCATACAATTCAAGGACTTCTTTAATTAACACAAGCTACCACGATCCTCCACCAGGGTAACAAAACTGAGTCATGGTTCTAGGTGAAGTTTAAGATATCACTTTAGTTTTATGGAGAAGCAATTAACGACCACACCAAACTAAACAATTACAAACGACGATCATGACAACATAGATGACGACAAAGGACAAACACATCAACAGTACCACCACCAATAATGTCGACACAAACAAATATAGGTAACAACACCACAAAGAACCATAGACAACAACAAATTAAATTGAAATAATGGAAAATTTGGTAAACCAAGTAGAATCGGCCAAAAAAAGGGTGAACCAGTGTTGAAGACCACAAAGCCAATATTGAATCGATCGAGATGAAAACTACAAAACTAGCACTAAACCATGCTAAAACACCGAGTTAGAGTTGAACCAGGATGAAAACCACTAAAGTGTACCAAATTGTGTTGAAAACCGCAAATTAGATGCTAAATCAGGTTGAAAACACTAAACCGAAATTAAATCGAGATGAAACCAGCTTAATCAACATCAAACTAGACTGAAAACCAAAAAATTGACACTAAACTGGATTGAAAACACTACATCAGAATTGAACTAGGATGAAAACCACTAAACTAACACTAAATTTGGTTGAATATCATTGACTTGACGTTAAACCGGATTGAAAATACTAAAATCAGCACCAATGATCAAACACCAGAGACAAACATGTATTTAGCACCTCATAACACTTGATAATGGTCACAATAGCTGATGAGCAACTGATTAATATACCCACAACAATCGATGAGCAACTGATTAAGATACCAACGACATGGAAACAACAATTTAGAGTGATTCTAGGTTTGACAATAACAGGCAAACACACAGAGGACTTCAACTTATTTTGTGCTAGGCTGGTCCAATCACTAGGCGAGTGAGGCACTTGCCTCGGACCAGACCCACTCACAAAAGTATCTTGCTCTGATACCAAGTTGAAACTTGAATAATTGTATGTTAGGGCTTAGGACAAGAAAGAAAAAAAACAAAGAGAAAAACAGTGTGAGACAATATTGTGTAGCATGTGTTGCCAACACCCTGTCACATTTTTATAATAGATTGCTATTGAAGACAAGCACAATAATAGGTAAGTGAAACATAATAGAAAACTATATAATAGGAAAAAAAAAGAAAGAAAGTAGTATTCTAACAGAGACAAAACAATGCATTAAACATAAATCGGGTGATTATAGGTTGGGCCAATTGACTATCTTTGGACCTAGACGACCATCTTTTGCAAAATAAGTAGGACTTCACTAATTAGACTTAGGCTTTTGGTAATTATATTCCTCACACATTATATGAATTGATCAAATAGGCCAATATGGGTGAAATGAGAAAATGACTAAAATTCCCTTAGGGTGAGTTAATTAAGGAAAGAAGCGTAAAGGACTTAACTCCGAGCTGAAGAAAAAACATCGAATTTGAAAGAAAAAGGTGAGTAGTCCTATCCCCCCGGGGGGGATTGCTGACACATGTTTGCTCTTTCAAACCTAATGAGTACTATTTTAGTTGTATGTATCAATTAAAATAGTTTTGTTACAAGTTGTAACGAGTGTGTCATATAATGGGTTGTTAGTAAATTGTAATTGTATTCTTTCCTTAGATAAATAGGTAGGTAATGCATGGAAGACTCTAGGGTTTTGGTACAAAATGAGGAAATTAAAGTAAAGTGGAAGAATTGTTTTGAAAAGTTACTAATATGATTTTGCTTTTCACAGGGAGGAAAAAGAAGTGATGGCAGGGCTTCACATGATATACGACTAATTAACTCACGATGTGGACTACTTCCTAGAGCACATGGAAGTACTCTTTTCACACGTGGAGAAACACAGGTTGGTTGAAGTGAAGTTTTAGTGTCAAGAACATTTAGCCAGTATGCTTGTGTTTCTAAAGATCACATTTATAATGTTCTTCATCAAGTACTGATTCCAACATATATTTACTCTCCTGTGAGCAATATTGTTCGCATGTAATGTGTCTCTGATATAATTGTTGATGTTACAAGATCAGAGTGATTGCTTTAATATTTTGTATCAGACTACTATCTATTTAGGCATTCTTCTCCTGCAAATTAGTTACTCTTATTGCTTTTAATACATTTAAGATGTCCATGCATGCACTTTAATGGCCTGTTCAACCAAAACATGAGTGTTTGAAAATTGAAATTCCCATGTTCCAAAATATATATCATTTGCAGGATGTTTTCTTCAAATGTTTCAGAATCAAGACTCCAATTTTTTCCTCTTTTTTCTGTTCTCAACTGGGTTCAAAATGTTTCCTTTTTTGTTTTTGTTAATCGAGACTATTCTTCGAAATTAAAATTTTTCCCTTGTTTATAGTATTGCGCTTAACCTGTTTTCCCACCAATCCACCCCAGCATCTTGATATTGGTATATGATCCTATCTCAATGTTTTGCATTATGAAATGTATTATTTTTTATTCATTTCATAAACTTTCAAGCAGCGTTGAGTATATGTTTGTCTGTATATATATATATCTTCGGTACTTTAGCATCTCATTGCATGTGATTGGCATATAAAGCAATCATGATCTTTTGGGGAGTGCATTTCTCAATTTCTTCAATTACCAAATGTTGAAGTATAAATACTTAAGTTATACCCTCTCCAAAAGTTTAAGTTGATTAAGCTTTTGGAGTAGATGGTTGTTTACATTGATATCAGAGCACGAGGTCCTATGTTCGAATCTTGCTGCAACCCTAATTATTAAAAGATTTCCACGTGCTTGCCCAAAATCTTGTTTGCAGGTGAGGGGCTATGTTTAAGTGTAAAAACTTAAGTTACACTCTCTCCAACAACTTAAAATTTTGGAGTAGATGGTTGTTTAACACCAAATATTCAGATGTTTCCCTGTGCAAGTTAAATATGAAGCTTTGCTTACATCTTAATTATGGAATTTTTTATAAGTGATTTGTTACTTGTTACTAATGCAATGAAGTACGGCATTACACTATTTAACTATAGACAAGGCTTTCATGTTGTTGAATGGTGAAAAGGATCATGTAGCAAACCCCATGTATTTATATTTCAGACTTTTTAACCTAGATTTATACTTCAACAATTCAATTTGGTTTGCAAGATGATGTGGTTTTTTTTCCTTTTCTTTTAAAAACTTTGATTTTCTTAGTTTTGCTTTTATTTTGGTTTCACAGTCATTAGCAGTAGTTACACTTGGTGATAAACAAATGGCACAGAGAATAGACAATCTTGTAGATGAGGATGATGTGAAGAGATTCTATCTTCAGGTGTGTGTATCTAACTTTCATTTTTGACTTATAATGGCGAAACTTGTCCTTTTGTCTCTGCCAAAGAGGGACATGAATTTGTGTGCCAGCATGCTTTTCAAAAACTGGATTACCTTTATTTTTCTTGTTGTGTCATATCGATNGAGGATGATGTGAAGAGATTCTATCTTCAGGTGTGTGTATCTAACTTTCATTTTTGGCTTATAATGGCGAAACTTGTCCTTTTGTCTCTGCCAAAGAGGGACCTGAATTTGTGTGCCAGCATGCTTTTCAAAAACTGGATTACCTTTATTTTTCTTGTTGTGTCATATCGATTTCTGTTCTTCTGGACTCCTTGTTTAATTCCATTAGATATCTGTCTCTCAAAGTGGCTGCCATGGAATGTAACTTGCATTTGAATCAATTGTGCAGTAACGATATTATCTTTAGTGAATGTCTGGCCCCTATTTCTGACTTTCTCTAATCATATATCACTTCTTCATTAGCTTTTCACTGCAAATAACAGCAGTCTATGCTACCCAGAATTTTTTTGTCAATATGTTACCTAGAGTTGCATAGCTGGATTTTTTGGAAAAAATAAGTTGAGACAAAAGATTATGCAAATGCATTTTTCTCTTGTGAGACAAAATTGTGGACGGAAGAAGAAAGGTGATAGAAGATTTTCAAGCAATTT
This sequence comes from Ilex paraguariensis, assembly GCA_963454935.2. Taxonomy (NCBI): domain Eukaryota; kingdom Viridiplantae; phylum Streptophyta; class Magnoliopsida; order Aquifoliales; family Aquifoliaceae; genus Ilex; species Ilex paraguariensis. The sequence continues at coordinate 474,569 of CAUOFW020004192.1, forward strand.
TTCAGCAGCCTTATGGGGGAAAAAAGAGCGCTATAAAAGACAAGATAGGACAGATATGGATGTAATTTCTGCATATTATTTGAAACTTCTTTAGTTGTCTGCCATCTCCCACACTATCGGTAAATATTGCTGCCTCCATGAATTCTCAGTTACATGTATTTTTTATTCGGAATTTAACTCTCAATGCCTATGTGGAATTCCTCTGCTTCGTTCATATTCTTATATTTTAGACTGCAGATTGTGATTTAGCTAAGCAATTTCAATAAAGCCATGAAAATACTGTTGCACAAACGTCTAAGCCTCCATAGCAAAGCATTATTTGGGGTTTTAAATTTCTAAGTACATAGAACTCAATGAATTAAGGTGCTAGTTCGATATTTGCATATGTTCCCGCATAACATCAAGGTCAGAGCATGATATGGGATGATACGAGAGAGAGTGCTAGCTCTGACCTATGGCATGGCCAACCCCATCTATATGGTTTCAAAATAATATCTAATGCTTTGATTGAACTTGATATCATAATCTGTTACAGTACGGGATCACAGAATGCCACCATGCAAGAAAACGTAATTGGAAGATGTTAAAGTTGTGACAAGGACTCTCATTTTGTTGGTGTTAGAGGTTCGCAAATGTGGCTTATAGCGAGCCTCAAGGTGCATGGTATGTGCCATAAGCAATGCTCATAACTTAGTGAACATGCTTGGTAGAATTGGAACCTCTAGGTTAGACCTTTGAGGCATTTCTATAGGCTTAATTGCCCACTTACCTTTTAGATATTTTCTGCCATTGTAAGCTGTAAAATTAGAAACATGTGAAGAAGAATGGAGGAAAGGTGAATGAAAAAGAAAAGAGAACAAAAACTGGAAAACAAAGGGAAAAAAACAGATGTGAAAAATGTGCAAAAGTTATATGGTGTTATGTAATAACTCTGTTACAGGTATGATAGCGACTGATCTAAATATGATGCAGAATTAAATAGTAATAAGGCAATCACTCGAGACAGATTTGTTTTTAGAAAGTAGACATAAAGATACTTACATAGAAATCCTTGCAAGAAAATCCACAACCTCATCCAGCCACACACACACACACACACACACTATATGGAAACATGTAGAGAAGGACTTGACTTCATTTACAATCTTGATTACTCTAGTTAAGCAGTAGCCCTCACACAACCTTGATACTTCACAGCCAGCAGCTGGTTCCTGAAGCACATGCCGCTAGTCAACACCTTCAACTTTTGTCCTGATATACCACTGGTAGGTCTTCAGCTCATTTCTACAATGATAATCCTGACAACACCTCATTCACTCAGTTTTCACAAAGGTTGTAATGGGTATGGGTGGTATCACTTTCTCAATGATATATCATCCAATACTTGGGCAATTTTCTTAAACTTCTCCTGTTGTTCTCAAAATGATGAACGTTCTAGCCTCCACAAACTCTAGTTTTGACCCTTGACTCTGCAAGGTGCCAAGAGAGTATACATAGTTTGTGACACATCTTTGTTTGGGTCTCGAAACAAGTTAGAAATGTTTCCTCATCAAATATCCACATTTTAGAGGATCTCTAGCCCATTTAAAATACTTCATAACATCCCGGTACAGTCTAGGTCAATCTAAATGGATAACTACATTTCTCCATTGTTTTGAGACCTAAGAAGCACATAAACGAATACGGGACACATATGCGTACAACATGGACATGCGGACATGATATTTTTCTAAAAAATAGAACACGGACACACTCGGGATACGCCAAATAAAATATATTTTTATATTTTATGTAACAAATATTTTATTTTTTATACAACCAAAGATCACAAATTTGGTCTAAGTAGATAGAAATTTTATTTTTTTTAATAAAACCTTACTAATACGAGGATAATTTATTTAGCAACTATAGGATATTAGGTTATTTCAATTAAGGGAATTATCGTAGTCATTCCTTTTTTATGAGTTTAAGTACGGGTAATTAGAGGAGAGATTGATTATTTTCATTCTCCTTAACCCTATTTCCTAGTCTTCTCCTTTTCTTCTTCTTTCTCTTGTCTCCTCTTCGCTCTAAACCCTAAATCTTAATTTCAACATGGTATTAGAAAAATTTATCTAAACTTTGAAAGCCACTAGAGCATTCAAGAAGGCTAAGAGGATCTGTTGGATTGTTGATGTCATTGCCGGAGTGATGGCGTCATAGTTAGAATGATGTCATCGACGAAGTTATGGTATGACTTGGTTTTTCCTTCTGGGTACGATTGTAATTTTTTTGGATTTTTTTTTTTTGAAGCCATTTGGGGTTTGTTTCTTGTTTTTGAATGATTTTCTAATTTTTTTTGGTTAAATCTTATGGTATGCGATTTGTATGAGTTTGGGACTGCAATATCTACTCTAAAGTAATCTGTGAGTGTTTATGTGGACTCCTGGGAACTCGGGGATAAATTTTTTTGTTTAAAGCCCAGTTGTTTTTAGATAATTTTTGATGCTTTCTTGGTTTCAATAGTCACCGGTTGTGTCTAACAGCAGTGGTAGACTTCTTCCCACTATGTTTCGAGGATATGGATGAGGTTTTTCTTGTGTCCAGTACTTGTTTGTGAACTCTGTTGGCCAGAGAGGATTCCAGTGGTAGTTTGGGACCTCGACAAGTCTGTTCGGCACTGCTTGGGTTGTGGATTTTGGTGACCCACATGTGGCNAGATATCTGTCTCTCAAAGTGGCTGCCATGGAATGTAACTTGCATTTGAATCAATTGTGCAGTAACGATATTATCTTTAGTGAATGTCTGGCCCCTATTTCTGACTTTCTCTAATCATATATCACTTCTTCATTAGCTTTTCACTGCAAATAACAGCAGTCTATGCTACCCAGAATTTTTTTGTCAATATGTTACCTAGAGTTGCATAGCTGGATTTTTTGGAAAAAATAAGTTGAGACAAAAGATTATGCAAATGCATTTTTCTCTTGTGAGACAAAATTGTGGACGGAAGAAGAAAGGTGATAGAAGATTTTCAAGCAATTTTTCAGCAGCCTTATGGGGGAAAAAAGAGCGCTATAAAAGACAAGATAGGACAGATATGGATGTAATTTCTGCATATTATTTGAAACTTCTTTAGTTGTCTGCCATCTCCCACACTATCGGTAAATATTGCTGCCTCCATGAATTCTCAGTTACATGTATTTTTTATTCGGAATTTAACTCTCAATGCCTATGTGGAATTCCTCTGCTTCGTTCATATTCTTATATTTTAGACTGCAGATTGTGATTTAGCTAAGCAATTTCAATAAAGCCATGAAAATACTGTTGCACAAACGTCTAAGCCTCCATAGCAAAGCATTATTTGGGGTTTTAAATTTCTAAGTACATAGAACTCAATGAATTAAGGTGCTAGTTCGATATTTGCATATGTTCCCGCATAACATCAAGGTCAGAGCATGATATGGGATGATACGAGAGAGAGTGCTAGCTCTGACCTATGGCATGGCCAACCCCATCTATATGGTTTCAAAATAATATCTAATGCTTTGATTGAACTTGATATCATAATCTGTTACAGTACGGGATCACAGAATGCCACCATGCAAGAAAACGTAATTGGAAGATGTTAAAGTTGTGACAAGGACTCTCATTTTGTTGGTGTTAGAGGTTCGCAAATGTGGCTTATAGCGAGCCTCAAGGTGCATGGTATGTGCCATAAGCAATGCTCATAACTTAGTGAACATGCTTGGTAGAATTGGAACCTCTAGGTTAGACCTTTGAGGCATTTCTATAGGCTTAATTGCCCACTTACCTTTTAGATATTTTCTGCCATTGTAAGCTGTAAAATTAGAAACATGTGAAGAAGAATGGAGGAAAGGTGAATGAAAAAGAAAAGAGAACAAAAACTGGAAAACAAAGGGAAAAAAACAGATGTGAAAAATGTGCAAAAGTTATATGGTGTTATGTAATAACTCTGTTACAGGTATGATAGCGACTGATCTAAATATGATGCAGAATTAAATAGTAATAAGGCAATCACTCGAGACAGATTTGTTTTTAGAAAGTAGACATAAAGATACTTACATAGAAATCCTTGCAAGAAAATCCACAACCTCATCCAGCCACACACACACACACACACACACTATATGGAAACATGTAGAGAAGGACTTGACTTCATTTACAATCTTGATTACTCTAGTTAAGCAGTAGCCCTCACACAACCTTGATACTTCACAGCCAGCAGCTGGTTCCTGAAGCACATGCCGCTAGTCAACACCTTCAACTTTTGTCCTGATATACCACTGGTAGGTCTTCAGCTCATTTCTACAATGATAATCCTGACAACACCTCATTCACTCAGTTTTCACAAAGGTTGTAATGGGTATGGGTGGTATCACTTTCTCAATGATATATCATCCAATACTTGGGCAATTTTCTTAAACTTCTCCTGTTGTTCTCAAAATGATGAACGTTCTAGCCTCCACAAACTCTAGTTTTGACCCTTGACTCTGCAAGGTGCCAAGAGAGTATACATAGTTTGTGACACATCTTTGTTTGGGTCTCGAAACAAGTTAGAAATGTTTCCTCATCAAATATCCACATTTTAGAGGATCTCTAGCCCATTTAAAATACTTCATAACATCCCGGTACAGTCTAGGTCAATCTAAATGGATAACTACATTTCTCCATTGTTTTGAGACCTAAGAAGCACATAAACGAATACGGGACACATATGCGTACAACATGGACATGCGGACATGATATTTTTCTAAAAAATAGAACACGGACACACTCGGGATACGCCAAATAAAATATATTTTTATATTTTATGTAACAAATATTTTATTTTTTATACAACCAAAGATCACAAATTTGGTCTAAGTAGATAGAAATTTTATTTTTTTTAATAAAACCTTACTAATACGAGGATAATTTATTTAGCAACTATAGGATATTAGGTTATTTCAATTAAGGGAATTATCGTAGTCATTCCTTTTTTATGAGTTTAAGTACGGGTAATTAGAGGAGAGATTGATTATTTTCATTCTCCTTAACCCTATTTCCTAGTCTTCTCCTTTTCTTCTTCTTTCTCTTGTCTCCTCTTCGCTCTAAACCCTAAATCTTAATTTCAACATGGTATTAGAAAAATTTATCTAAACTTTGAAAGCCACTAGAGCATTCAAGAAGGCTAAGAGGATCTGTTGGATTGTTGATGTCATTGCCGGAGTGATGGCGTCATAGTTAGAATGATGTCATCGACGAAGTTATGGTATNTTCTCCTGTTGTTCTCAAAATGATGAACGTTCTAGCCTCCACAAACTCTAGTTTTGACCCTTGACTCTGCAAGGTGCCAAGAGAGTATACATAGTTTGTGACACATCTTTGTTTGGGTCTCGAAACAAGTTAGAAATGTTTCCTCATCAAATATCCACATTTTAGAGGATCTCTAGCCCATTTAAAATACTTCATAACATCCCGGTACAGTCTAGGTCAATCTAAATGGATAACTACATTTCTCCATTGTTTTGAGACCTAAGAAGCACATAAACGAATACGGGACACATATGCGTACAACATGGACATGCGGACATGATATTTTTCTAAAAAATAGAACACGGACACACTCGGGATACGCCAAATAAAATATATTTTTATATTTTATGTAACAAATATTTTATTTTTTATACAACCAAAGATCACAAATTTGGTCTAAGTAGATAGAAATTTTATTTTTTTTAATAAAACCTTACTAATACGAGGATAATTTATTTAGCAACTATAGGATATTAGGTTATTTCAATTAAGGGAATTATCGTAGTCATTCCTTTTTTATGAGTTTAAGTACGGGTAATTAGAGGAGAGATTGATTATTTTCATTCTCCTTAACCCTATTTCCTAGTCTTCTCCTTTTCTTCTTCTTTCTCTTGTCTCCTCTTCGCTCTAAACCCTAAATCTTAATTTCAACATGGTATTAGAAAAATTTATCTAAACTTTGAAAGCCACTAGAGCATTCAAGAAGGCTAAGAGGATCTGTTGGATTGTTGATGTCATTGCCGGAGTGATGGCGTCATAGTTAGAATGATGTCATCGACGAAGTTATGGTATGACTTGGTTTTTCCTTCTGGGTACGATTGTAATTTTTTTGGATTTTTTTTTTTTGAAGCCATTTGGGGTTTGTTTCTTGTTTTTGAATGATTTTCTAATTTTTTTTGGTTAAATCTTATGGTATGCGATTTGTATGAGTTTGGGACTGCAATATCTACTCTAAAGTAATCTGTGAGTGTTTATGTGGACTCCTGGGAACTCGGGGATAAATTTTTTTGTTTAAAGCCCAGTTGTTTTTAGATAATTTTTGATGCTTTCTTGGTTTCAATAGTCACCGGTTGTGTCTAACAGCAGTGGTAGACTTCTTCCCACTATGTTTCGAGGATATGGATGAGGTTTTTCTTGTGTCCAGTACTTGTTTGTGAACTCTGTTGGCCAGAGAGGATTCCAGTGGTAGTTTGGGACCTCGACAAGTCTGTTCGGCACTGCTTGGGTTGTGGATTTTGGTGACCCACATGTGCCTTTCTTTATGTTGGGCAGTTCCCTAATGTTTTGATGTATGCTTGATATTCATTAGGGGATCCTCTTTGGTGATGGGAAGTAGCTAGTTTGTCCCTTAAGTTTGGTCTCCTCTTTAATTGCTAGTTATGACCTAAGTGAAGATTCTTTTGAAGTGTAGTTTACTTTTTTTTGTGTTTGAGTTAGCCTTAAATTTTCTAAGAAGTCATGTCTGAAGTTAGTGAAGAAACAACAAGCAGTGAAAAGGGTGTAGTGAGTCGCGGGGATACTCTTGGATGCAACATCGCTCTACAGATTAGTCTGATAAAATTGGATGGAGGGAACTACCTGGCGTGGTCTTGATCATGCTTATTATTAGTGCGGGCAAGTGGGTTAAATGGATACGTGACAGGAGAAAGTGGGAGACCCAAATTTGAACCTAAAGTTAGCCGGGGGATCTTTGAGAATTCATTAGTGATGACATAATTACTCAACTCAATGCAACCTAATATTAGCTGGGGTTTTCTATTTTTTGGGACAACTTGTGAGATTTGGTTAGCAGTGGCTTAGATATATTTATAGGTTGGGAATGATGTTCATATTTATAAGTTGTGCAAGAAGATTCATGAAACCAAGCAAAGGATATGACTCCCGTAAAGTACTATGTAAGATTGAGAAGTCTGGGACAGGAGTTGGATTATTATCGGGATTTTCATGCAGAATGTGCTAGAGATATCGCTAAGTTTTAGAAGTTGATATAAAAAGAATGAGTATATAACTTTCTTGCACTTCCTAATATGAAGTATGATCATATTTGTATACAGGCTTTGGGTAGAGATCTTTTTCACTCCTAAAGGCAAGCTTATTCTTATTTGCAACAAGAGGAGAGTAGGAGGAATGCCATGCTTCATACTCTTGCTCATGATAGGTCTTATCCTAGTAGCTGCTAGTTGTACTACAAAGAGAGAACAAATTCTCTCAACCTCATAGTGATGGTAAGTGTTAAGTTTAGAGATATAACATAACACAATATTAGAGAGAAAAAGAGAGGTTAAAAACTTAACCTAGCTCTCATACATCATTTGTATTTATAGTTAACCTATAATAATAAGAATTACACATATACCCTCTTACTATTAACAATTTATACATACTACCCTATTATTCTTAACACTCCCCCTCAAGCTGGACTATATTTATCATATAATCCAAGCTTGGAACAAATAGCTGTAAGACGTGTACGACTTAATGCTTTGGTAAACATATTTGCAAGCTNCAAGGCATCATATGAAATAAAATGAGAAATAGGATGATTAGTAACGCACGAACGAGTACCTTTGCGAAGAACAATAGGTAAAAAGTCTAAATTACCTGATGTACCAGCATCAGAAGGCAGAAAGCAAGACGGTACGGGCACCTCAATCGATGGATAAGAACGACGAGAGTAGACACGGAGAGGTAAAGTAGATGGGAACATAGTGGGTAGCAGAATATCTGAAGATGGTGGTACAGGAGATGATTCAAAGTTCAGATCCAAAGGCTGAGAAGGTGCTGGAAAGTATGGAACAGATTCTTCAAACGTGACATCGGCACTAGTAAAGTATCGGTGCAGAGAAGGACTGTAGCAACGATATCCCTTTTGCGTGCGGGAGTAACCAAGAAATACACATTTGGTAACTCGAGGATCAAGTTTGTCAAACCCAGGACCCAAATTGTAAACATAACAGACACATCCAAAAATCTTAGGAGTCAGGGTAAATAAGGTCTTACCAGGAAAAAGGACAGAATATTGACTTTGCCCATTTAACATAGAGGATGACATATGATTAATAAGATGACAAGCAGTAAGAACATTACTCCAAAAATATCAAAGAATATTCATTTAGAATAACAAGGCACGGGTGACTTCTAACAAATGACTGTTCTTGCGTTCAGCAACACCATTCTGGGGAGAGGTGTAAGCACAAGAAGTCTGATGAATAATGCCAGTTTTACTAAAAGATAAGCTGAAAANACTTTTCTAGGAAACATTACCTCCTAAGAAAGTGCAATAACCAGTGGTTGATCTTCAATCAGAAGGAGAGCCAGCCTAATCAGCATCTGAGAAACCTTCCACTCTAAGATGTCCATTAGCTTGATATAATAGTCTAAGTCTAGGAGCTCGTTTGAGATATCGCAGAATACGAGTAACTGTCTCCCAATGTGGTACTCTAGGACATCCCATGAACTGACTTACTATACTGACTGCATAGGAAATATCCGATCGAATAATAGTGAGATAATTAAGCTTCCCAAGCAATCTACGATATCGATTCGGATTCTCAAACAATGCACCATCATCCATCAATAATTTCTAATTTGGATCCATAGGAACATCAATCGGTCTATCACCCAGCAAACCTGCCTCCTCAAGCATGTCAAGTACATATTTCCTCTAGAATAAACAAATACCTTGTTTAGATCGAGCTACGTTAATACCCAAGAAATACCTAAGTTTTTCCAAATCCTTAGTATGAAATCGATCTTGTAAGANTTTATTTCCTTACGAAAGGTCTCAAATATAGAGAATAATTCAGATCGAGCTTTCATGAAAAACAACCAAGTCGCACGAGAATAATCATCTACAAATGTCCTAAAATAAAGATATTTATTAGATAAAATATTCTTTATTGGACCCTATACATTAGAATGTACTAACTCAAATGGATTAGACACACGATTATAGACTCTAGACTGAAATGACACATGGTGATGTTTACTAAGTTGACAAGTTTCACAAGACAAAGATGACACATAACTAAGACTGGGAACTTGGCGCTTTAGATTTTGGAGAGAGGGATGTCCAAGACGGCAATGCCATTGAAAAGGAGATAATGAGGTTTGTAGAGCCCGGGTAGGTGAATCAAAGTCAAGGTAATATAGACNTGCTTCAAACCATACAAAGATTTCTTTAATCGACATACACTCTTACCATACTCCCCTTGAGCAGTAAGCCCAGGTGGCTGCTCTATGTATACCTCTTCAACCAAGTCATCATGTAGGAAGACATTCTTGACGTCTAACTAAAACAAGGGCCAATCAAGATTAGCAGCTAAAGAAATCAAGATACGAACAAAGAAAATTTTGGCAACAGGAGAAAAAGTCTCCTCATAATCAACACTATAAGTTTGAGTGAAGCCCTTTGCAACAAGTCGGGCTTTGAAACGCTCTATAGAATTATTTGGATGAAATTTAACAGTATACACCTAACGACAGTCAACAGTTCGTTTACCGGGGGTAAAGGAACGAGATCCCAAGTCCCATTATTATGTAAAGCATCCATCTCCTCCACCATATTTTTCCTCCAACCTGGATCAGATAATGTATCCTGTAAATACTTAGGAATAGATATAGCAGATAATTGGGAAGTAAAACAAGATAAGATAGGAGACAAGGCATCATATGAAATAAAATGAGAAATAGGATGATTAGTAACGCACGAACGAGTACCTTTGCGAAGAACAATAGGTAAAAAGTCTAAATTACCTGATGTACCAGCATCAGAAGGCAGAAAGCAAGACGGTACGGGCACCTCAATCGATGGATAAGAACGACGAGAGTAGACACGGAGAGGTAAAGTAGATGGGAACATAGTGGGTAGCAGAATATCTGAAGATGGTGGTACAGGAGATGATTCAAAGTTCAGATCCAAAGGCTGAGAAGGTGCTGGAAAGTATGGAACAGATTCTTCAAACGTGACATCGGCACTAGTAAAGTATCGGTGCAGAGAAGGACTGTAGCAACGATATCCCTTTTGCGTGCGGGAGTAACCAAGAAATACACATTTGGTAACTCGAGGATCAAGTTTGTCAAACCCAGGACCCAAATTGTAAACATAACAGACACATCCAAAAATCTTAGGAGTCAGGGTAAATAAGGTCTTACCAGGAAAAAGGACAGAATATTGACTTTGCCCATTTAACATAGAGGATGACATATGATTAATAAGATGACAAGCAGTAAGAACATTACTCCAAAAATATCAAAGAATATTCATTTAGAATAACAAGGCACGGGTGACTTCTAACAAATGACTGTTCTTGCGTTCAGCAACACCATTCTGGGGAGAGGTGTAAGCACAAGAAGTCTGATGAATAATGCCAGTTTTACTAAAAGATAAGCTGAAAAAGGATTAGATTTATATTTTCGAGCATTATTGGAACGTAAAGTACGTACGTATACGACAACCATATTGAGTTTTTATTTCCTTACGAAAGGTCTCAAATATAGAGAATAATTCAGATCGAGCTTTCATGAAAAACAACCAAGTCGCACGAGAATAATCATCTACAAATGTCCTAAAATAAAGATATTTATTAGATAAAATATTCTTTATTGGACCCTATACATTAGAATGTACTAACTCAAATGGATTAGACACACGATTATAGACTCTAGACTGAAATGACACATGGTGATGTTTACTAAGTTGACAAGTTTCACAAGACAAAGATGACACATAACTAAGACTGGGAACTTGGTGCTTTAGATTTTGGAGAGAGGGATGTCCAAGACGGCAATGCCATTGAAAAGGAGATAATGAGGTTTGTAGAGCCCGGGTAGGTGAATCAAAGTCAAGGTAATATAGACCACCAGTTTCATGTCCTGTACCAATCTTCCTCTTCGTCTTGAGATCCTGAAAGACACAATAAGAGAGATAAAAGGTAACATAACAATTGAAAGAACGGATAATCTTGCTAATGAAAAGTAAACTAAAAGAAAACTAAGGAACAAATAACACAGAAGATAGAGACATATCTGGACTCAAGTGAGTAGTTCCTAGACCTAAAATTTTAGAACAAGTATCNATAAGTTTGAGTGAAGCCCTTTGCAACAAGTCGGGCTTTGAAACGCTCTATAGAATTATTTGGATGAAATTTAACAGTATACACCTAACGACAGTCAACAGTTCGTTTACCGGGGGTAAAGGAACGAGATCCNAAGAGTAACACTACGTGTAGAAGTAGCAGACTGATAAGTAGAAAAAATATTAGACGCACCAGTTATATGGTCAGAAGTGCCACAATCTATAATCCAAGGACTGTGAGTGGAGGATAATAGACAGGTGGAAGCATTACCTGACTGGACAAAAATAACAGTGGAAGAAGATGGGATAGCCTGCTGTTGGGACAGGAACTGAGCATACTCCTCTCGTGTAATAGTAACCAACCTAGTGTCTTGTTTGGGTTCGATAAGTGCAGCAAACGAAAAAGAAAATCACTAGATCACTAAACCGGACAAGAATCACCTACTGCACTGCTGAATCGAACCAAAGAAGTCCACTGAATCGCTGAACCAGACCAAAGGAGTCCACTAGACTACTAAATCGGACTAGAGAAACCCACTGGATCGCTGAACCAAAAATAAAACTGACGGAACCGGCTTAAAATTGACTGAACCAGTCTAAAAAGGGCTGAACCGGCTTGGAAACCTACTGAAATTGCTTGAAGACCTTCTGAGCCAGATGGGGAAACTGGGATTTCTGTTGAACTAGCCACCAAACTACTGAATCTACTAGAAAAGATGTTGAACCCGCCGAAAAAGGTGCTGAACCGGTCGGAAAAGAATGCTGGAAGACTGAACCGGACCACAAGAACTGACTGGACCACTGAACCAGGCAGACCAGGCTTGTTGAACTTCTGAACCGGAGTAGATACTGACTGAACCGGTGGGAAACTAGCTGAACCGATCTAGGCTGGACTGTTTAGCCGGTCTAGGCTAAACTGCTGAGCTGGTCTAGGCTGGACCGTGAAACGGATCAGGTCTGGTTTGGGTTGGACTAGAGACTGATTGGGCTGGATCTAGATTAGAAATAAATTAAAACCCGTGGACCGTGTCTTCTCTGTCGTTAGGGTTTTAGAAGGCCTGGTCTTCTTCAATAGCGGTGCCTAATAGCTACACCACCACAAAGAACAACACCACCGCACTGATCAACACCACAACAGCACCACCACAGAGACAAGTGGTGGTGCTTCACAAACTAAGACCATGCCAGTTAGTCAGGATGTATGTGGGTCAATCCATTTTTCCAGATGTTGTTTGACGCACANCACAAACTAAGACCATGCCAGTTAGTCAGGATGTATGTGGGTCAATCCATTTTTCCCGATGTTGTTTGACGCACATANTAATATTGTCTACAACACACTGATTATATCTAAGTGGACTTGATTAATCTATAAAAGTCATAGTTTATTTTCATGGTTTCAGTCAACTTAGAGTTTCATGCTTGCCAATTTTGAAAATATGCACAGATACATAGTCTAAAATTTTTTGCATGTTAATTAAAATTTGTACATAGATCTAGGAATATGATTGTCAGTGGGTTGTGTCGTATCNTAACTTTTTTAGACAAACTCCATTTTAAGCCCATAATCTATTGTTAGAATGCTTTAGAAGTGTACTTTTGAATGTCATATCAAAACTCCAAGTATTTAGAGGGATATGATCCAAAAAGTGCAGTAAGGTCTAGATGGTTTGGATTCTTCGGTCCGTCTTCCCAACCAAGCTTCACATTGTTACTTTTTTGCTTCTGAATGCTCCGTGACTTGATGGCACACAATATGACCAGTCAAACAAGATTGGTAAATAAACTACTTTGACCTACGCATCAATCACCATCTAATCATGTAATAAAAGATTCATGTATCAATTAAGATTGTTGAGATCATTCACGTGTTCAAAAAGAAAAAAAATTCAATAAAGTATGGACACTTGTTCTCTTGTTCACTTTTAGTGTGGCATGCCCATGCTTCCTTTGTGTATAAAAAAAAAAACAAACTAACCAAATCACATTTTTTTTATTTGGGTAAATAAATATCACTAGAGATTCAAATCTTTGATTCTAAGTAGGACTTCATTCCTTAATTCAATTCTCCATTCGAGCTAGGAATTAGAAGTCAAACCTAGGTAATTAGTTTAGTACAATCAAGTATCGAAATTTCATTTCAAAGAATCATTTCAGTTACCTAAAAAATGAAAACGTTTCGGAAATGCGGAAAAAATATGGAAACGCGTGGAAATACAAATACAATCCATTAATTTATAAAGATAAACTAAATAATTGATTAATTTAACATATTTATTGAGTTAATATCCATTTATACAAGAATAAATTTAAATTAGAAGAAAAAAAAGTTTAACATGAGGCGAAAACTACAGTGGGATATTGAATGTAATTGCAGTGGGTATTAACTATTAAATGTAATTGTAGTGGGGTATTAAATGTAATTATAGTGGGTATCAAATGTAATTATAATGGGTATTAACTATTAAATGTAATTGTTGTGAGGTAATAAATGTAATTGCAGTGGGATATTAACTATAATTGCAGTGGATATTAACTACTGAATGTAATTGTAGTGGAGTATTAAATGTAATTACAATGGGTATTAACAATTAAATATAATTGCAGTAGGTATTAAGTGTAATTACAACAGAGTATGAAATGTAATTATTCATACTTATAACAAATATATATATACATATATATATAAAAGGCAGAAGACGTTACACACAAACAACTTAGACAGAGAGGCGATAGAGAGACGGAAGCGACGCTAGAGGGAGAGAGGGGGAGAGAGAGAAGAAGAAGAAGAACATACCTGGTCGTAACTCGCAGCGATGAAGACAGGAGTCAAGGAGGATTTGCGTGGAAAATTCGAGTTCTAGATTTGCGTGAAAAATCCAAAAATTATTGGATCTGCTCAAATCTAGACTCAAAGAGGTAAGTTACTCAAGTCTTCTCCTTTAATTTCTCTGTCTCTTCGATTTTTTGTGGTGTCTTTCTGTCTCTCGTCTCAATTTTTTTTTTGCTTGGAAGACTTGGACATGTGATTTCTGAGAGCTCTATTTTTACCCTTTTTTTTTTGGCTTGGAGGACATGTGAATTCTGACTTGCTTTATGAGCCTCTATAATTTTTTCTTTTGGCCTGGAGTGAACCGAATTTATAATGTTTTGACCAAAACGGTCCGAGACAGTGTTGTTTTGACCGAAACATTGGAATTTTTGAATTCATCCCATGTTTCGTTTCGGTGTGTTGAAATTCCGAAACGTTTTGAACGTTTCAACACGACATTTCGTTCCTTGGGTACAATTTTTCTTAAACAAAGCGCCCCTTCAATTGTGCAAGGCCTTTTTCATTATTTCTTGCATTCAAATGGTAGCTTTCACACTATTGAGTTGGCAGCTCATTCTGAAAGGTACACCTTAATAGGGGCTTCACACTAACTCATAGGTAAATCTTTTCATGCAATTTTTTTGATTGTATTTCTTTTCTTTTGTGAGAGTAGACCAATTTTATTATATTGGTCATTGAGGGGACAATATCCATTGGTCAATCTACGACAAGGCACCTTTGACTAGAGTGTTACTCCATACAATATCTACATGTGCAAATTCATACCTCAATAGTGATGATCAACATCTCAGCGTGAAGCATTTTATAATATTGTCTACAACACACTGATTATATCTAAGTGGACTTGATTAATCTATAAAAGTCATAGTTTATTTTCATGGTTTCAGTCAACTTAGAGTTTCATGCTTGCCAATTTTGAAAATATGCACAGATACATAGTCTAAAATTTTTTTCATGTTAATTAAAATTTGTACATAGATCTAGGAATATGATTGTCAGTGGGTTGTGTCGTATCGTTTCAAAAGTTGCTCAACTGGTGCACGACTCATTTGTAATCGTGTTTTGTCAGATTTGTGTCATCCCGAGTGTGTTGTTTATAAGCCACATTTAGTCGTGTTTAGCTGGGTTTGTGTTAACCCATTCACTTGACTGTTTAGCTTGTTCGCCTGTTTAGCACCTAAACTAACGAAGGATAAACCCAAACCCGTAATTTTGTGTCGGTTTCGTGTCATGCAGGATTGCTAGCCCTACCTAGGAAGGGAGATACTTTATGTAAAAGCACCTAAACTAACGAAGGATAAACCCGAACCCGTTATTTTGTGTCGGTTTCGTGTCATGCAGGATTGCTAGCCCTACCTAGGAAGGGAGATACTTTATGTAAAATTTTGGGTAAATTTAAATTTTTATGAAACAGGGCAAAACGGTAATTTGTCACTTTAGTGCATGTTGAAAATTCGAATTTTTTTATAACTCGAATGACAAAATAAACCTTATCATTAGATTCATCTCGTGAAATCTAATTACCAAGTCAATTTTCGTTAAATTCTGAAATAATCAGATTTTTTGCGTTTTACGAGGCGATTGAGTGTCGCATGACAAAAAAAGAGATATGAAAGAAAATTTTGATAGTTGAAAAATAATTTAAAGAAAGTTCATATAAAAATATTTCTGAACTTGAACCGGGATGAAATTTAATCGTTTCAGGAAGAAATCGGATATGGGAATGAAGAACGTGGCGTGATGAGAATCAAGCATTTCAAGGGGTATAAATAGGGGAGAAAATCCTACTTCTCCCCATTTTCAGCTGGGTTTTCGTTGGAAGAAGGAAGAGAGGGAAAAGAGAGTTTCAATCCTTTTCTCTACGATCTACGTCGCTCTTTTGATCGAATCACCTTGGGCCAAGAAGAAAATGTGTTCTACTCGTCAAGGGTTACAAAATCATACCAAAAAAGATGAATTTATGATAATTATATGCTTATGATATAATTAAACATGATATATGTTGAAATGTGGTGGGTATGATTCATATGACACTCATAACATATTAAACATGATTATAGTGTTGCAATTTTACACTACATTGTATATTCACAAAGGCATTAGGCTTGAGTGTGGGGGTGTATGTATGATTTGATCAAACACCATTCTTGGTAGATGATTTGTGGGCTCGGGATAGTTGGACCGAGGTTCGACTGAGTTGCATGGTTTGCATTGAAAATTGGATTGGGGTTAGCAAGAAGGGCTAGATTGTCGTTTGGGTGCAAGACCCGGTGATTTGGATGCGCACTAAGTTAGTAATTTCTAACATTGAATTGCATATTTTTGATTGAAATTATTGTTGCTTGTTGAATATTGCATGTGAACATTTTATATGCATCTAGGTTGGGGAGTAGCCTCTTTAGGATATACTCTATTGAGCGTGACTCACCCTTTATGAGGACAACATTTCAGGTGCGGGACATGCGCCGGTAGATGACTCACAATCGGGCTCTCATTGTTGAAGAAAAGTCGAGATGTGACTTTTAGATTTATGTTTTGTAAAACTAATATGTTATGTAGTTTTTGAGCATGTAATGTAAACCAAAGAATGTAATCGAACTCATAAGGACTATGCTTTTATGTAAAATTGCCAATTGTATGAGTTTGGGTTGATGTTGTAAAGGGTTGGAATGGATTGGAATTGAAAAAAGATAGAAATGAGCGAAAACTGGGAAGACCTATCGGTAGAACGACGAGGTCTTCTACCGGTAGAACTTCTCCGGTGGGCTAAACCAACTGGTAGAACTTCAAGTTTTGTAGTAGAACTTTTCTAAAAGGTTTTCCTACCGTAGAACATGGTCATCTTCTACCTGTAGGTTTTCCTAAAATCTCAAATTTTGAGAATGTTGTGCTATGCTTTCGGACTTTGAGTTCTTTTATTCAAATGATGTAAATAAACAATAATTGAGTATGAATTGTTGTATATTGCAAAGTTGTTAGTATCGTGCGATACGCGATACGTATCGTACGATACGTTACGATACAGCCCTAAAACGATACGGATCGTAGTTATGTATCGTTTTTGCATTGTATCGTCCGATACACGATACGTTTTTACGATACGATACGTATCGGTACGAAACGCACGATACGTGCAATTTTTTTTTTTTTTTTAAAAACGACGTCGTTGTGTGCTCTGAATTATTTTTTTTTAATTCCCTATAACCACTGAAACGACGTCGTTTCAGTGGTTAGGGTTACAAAAAAAAAAATCAGACATTTCTCACATATTCGACGACGTCTGGTTTCTCTTCAGCCATCGACCGACGTCTGTGGTTTCTCATCAGCCATCGACCGACGTCTGTGGGTGGGTGATGATCGACTGTGGGTGGTCGTTGTTGTAGGTGGTGATCGCTGTGGGTGGTCTTCGACTGTGTGGGTGGTCTTCGACTGTGTTCGACTGTGTGGGTGGTGTTCGACTGTGTGGGTGGTCTTCGATTNAGTGGGTATTAACTATTAAATGTAATTGTAGTGGGGTATTAAATGTAATTATAGTGGGTATCAAATGTAATTATAATGGGTATTAACTATTAAATGTAATTGTTGTGAGGTAATAAATGTAATTGCAGTGGGGTATTAAATTTNTGGGTATTAACTATTAAATGTAATTGTTGTGAGGTAATAAATGTAATTGCAGTGGGATATTAACTATANGATACGTATCGGTACGAAACGCACGATACGTGCAATTTTTTTTTTTTTTTTAAAAACGACGTCGTTGTGTGCNAAGGATAATGTTGTTCAGGTTGTAACTGATAGTGCATCGGCTTATGTAAAAGCTGAGGAGTTGTTAATGGCAAAGAGGAAAAANTTAACTATTAAATGTAATTGTTGTGAGGTAATAAATGTAATTGCAGTGGGGTATTAAATTTAATTGCAGTGGATATTAACTACTGAATGTAATTGTAGTGGAGTATTAAATGTAATTACAATGGGTATTAACAATTAAATATAATTGCAGTAGGTATTAAGTGTAATTACAACAGAGTATGAAATGTAATTATTCATACTTATAACAAATATATATATACATATATATATATAAAAGGCAGAAGACGTTACACACAAACGACTTAGACAGAGAGGCGATAGAGAGACGGAAGCGACGCCAGAGGGAGAGAGGGGGAGAGAGAGAAGAAGAAGAAGAACATACTTNTATAATTGCAGTAGGTATTAAGTGTAATTACAACAGAGTATGAAATGTAATTATTCATACTTATAACAAATATATATATACATATATATATAAAAGGCAGAAGACGTTACACACAAACAACTTAGACAGAGAGGCGATAGAGAGACGGAAGCGACGCTAGAGGGAGAGAGGGGGAGAGAGAGAAGAAGAAGAAGAACATACCTGGTCGTAACTCGCAGCGATGAAGACAGGAGTCAAGGAGGATTTGCGTGGAAAATTCGAGTTCTAGATTTGCGTGAAAAATCCAAAAATTATTGGATCTGCTCAAATCTAGACTCAAAGAGGTAAGTTACTCAAGTCTTCTCCTTTAATTTCTCTGTCTCTTCGATTTTTTGTGGTGCCTTTCTGTCTCTCGTCTCAATTTTTTTTTTGCTTGGAAGACTTGGACATGTGGTTTCTGAGAGCTCTATTTTTACCCTTTTTTTTTTGGCTTGGAGGACATGTGAATTCTGACTTGCTTTCTGAGCCNGTAAGTTACTCAAGTCTTCTCCTTTAATTTCTCTGTCTCTTCGATTTTTTGTGGTGTCTTTCTGTCTCTCGTCTCAATTTTTTTTTTGCTTGGAAGACTTGGACATGTGATTTCTGAGAGCTCTATTTTTACCCTTTTTTTTTTGGCTTGGAGGACATGTGAATTCTGACTTGCTTTATGAGCCTCTATAATTTTTTCTTTTGGCCTGGAGTGAACCGAATTTATAATGTTTTGACCAAAACGGTCCGAGACAGTGTTGTTTTGACCGAAACATTGGAATTTTTGAATTCATCCCATGTTTCGTTTCGGTGTGTTGAAATTCCGAAACGTTTTGAACGTTTCAACACGACATTTCGTTCCTTGGGTACAATTTTTCTTAAACAAAGCGCCCCTTCAATTGTGCAAGGCCTTTTTCATTATTTCTTGCATTCAAATGGTAGCTTTCACACTATTGAGTTGGCAGCTCATTCTGAAAGGTACACCTTAATAGGGGCTTCACACTAACTCATAGGTAAATCTTTTCATGCAATTTTTTTGATTGTATTTCTTTTCTTTTGTGAGAGTAGACCAATTTTATTATATTGGTCATTGAGGGGACAATATCCATTGGTCAATCTACGACAAGGCACCTTTGACTAGAGTGTTACTCCATACAATATCTACATGTGCAAATTCATACCTCAATAGTGATGATCAACATCTCAGCGTGAAGCATTTTATAATATTGTCTACAACACACTGATTATATCTAAGTGGACTTGATTAATCTATAAAAGTCATAGTTTATTTTCATGGTTTCAGTCAACTTAGAGTTTCATGCTTGCCAATTTTGAAAATATGCACAGATACATAGTCTAAAATTTTTTTCATGTTAATTAAAATTTGTACATAGATCTAGGAATATGATTGTCAGTGGGTTGTGTCGTACCGTTTCAAAAGTTGCTCAACTGGTGCACGACTCATTTGTAATCGTGTTTTGTCAGATTTGTGTCATCCCGAGTGTGTTGTTTATAAGCCACATTTAGTCGTGTTTAGCTGGGTTTGTGTTAACCCATTCACTTGACTGTTTAGCTTGTTCGCCTGTTTAGCACCTAAACTAACGAAGGATAAACCCAAACCCGTAATTTTGTGTCGGTTTCGTGTCATGCAGGATTGCTAGCCCTACCTAGGAAGGGAGATACTTTATGTAAAAGCACCTAAACTAACGAAGGATAAACCCGAACCCGTTATTTTGTGTCGGTTTCGTGTCATGCAGGATTGCTAGCCCTACCTAGGAAGGGAGATACTTTATGTAAAATTTTGGGTAAATTTAANAAGTGAAGACTTGTTGGCATCCGATCACAATGATGATGATGATGATGCATTTTCAATTGAAATTGAAGATTGAGTTCAAAATGGATGTTAGAAATTTGGATTAGAAGTCTCTTTGGTGTTTAAAGTTTGAATTAGTGAACTATGGTTGTGAACTTTGCATTATAATAGTAGTGGATTATGTTGATAACTTGAATAGTTGGTGGAGTATTAATGAAATGCTATATTTTTTATGAGTGTATGACTTTTTTTCAAAGGTATATATATTTTTTTATTATTTATTTAAAATTGCATCGTATCTTACGATACACGATACGATACAATATTTGTATCTTACGATACGCCTTCCGATACACGATTTGATAACTTTGGTATATTGGACCTCAGATGAGTTATATGATTGATGTGCACATAGGTTAGACAATTGTGAGTGCCTGGTACAAGGGAGACTTTACCCAATCTTGGAGTCATCGTGATCTCGGTAAAAGGGATGTTGTGACGTGGTGTCGGGTTATACAGCATTCAAGGGTATTTTCGCAGGTTAATAGGTGATCAATGAGTTGACAAAAGACCCCCGGTTTTAGGGGCGTCACACTTTAGGCAACGCTAATCTAGGCTATGTCAAAGATGACTCAACCAATAGGATTAATACCTAAATATTTCTTGAGATCCTTAGACCTAAGGTCATCTAGAGGTTTTGTGATTTGACATGAGATACAATTGTCTCAAGTCCTCTTTTCTTACCTAAATTATTCTTATCTTAGATATCTAGTATTGTGCACTAGGTAATTTCCTTTGAGATACACTTTTTGAACCTTGTTTCTCTAATATTGATCCAATCAATTTCTTGACATGATTGCTTGGATTTACCTTTTTTGTTTTTTGTTTGGACACTTGAAAGAAGTATGTTCATACTCGAAGCAATTACAACAGTGAATGTCAAAATAAACTTTGGATTTACCTTTCTTCTTCTTTGTCTTTTTTTTTTTGTTTGGACACTCGAAAGAAGTATGTTGATACTCTAAGCAATTACAACAGTGAATGTCGAAATAAACAAAATTCAATGATGTTTTGTGATTTCGTTTCCATCTTCATCTTGACTAATTTTATTTTCGTACCTGGGCCGCACATGTACTTTCTTTCCAAAGAATTCTCTTAATTTTCTGACAAGGAGTCTATTTCATCAGCTGTCCCATAATCTTTGTCTTGTTTTTGCAGTACTCATTTCCACCATCATGTGTCGGGGAAGTTGGACGGATGGGAGCACCAAGTAGAAGAGAAATTGGTCATGGAATGCTTGCAGAGAGAGCCCTTGCGCCTATATTACCCTCTGAAGCAGACTTTCCTTACACTATACGTGTTGAGAGTACCATCACTGNTTCATTGTGCAAATGTCTATTGGGGAGGCATTTCAAGAATGAAAAATCATTTGGCAAGTAATCGCAAAGATGTAACAGCGTGTAAGCATTGCCTTGAGGAAGTGACTGAATTTTTTAAGCAATTATTGGATGATAGGGCAATTAGCAAAGATATGAGTCTTGTGGATTCGAAAAGTAGTGGCAGTGTGGGTAGTACTACTGCTGATAAAATACAGCCAACCACCACAATTACTTTGAATACTATGTTGAAGAAAAAGGGTAGGGAAGATGTATGCTTGGATATTTGTAGATGTTTTTATGCTAATGCCCTTCCTTTTAATTTGGTAAAGGATCCATATTTTGTAAGAATGTTAGAATCTGTTGCATCGTTTGGTAAGGGATTGAAACCTCCATCGTATCATGAGGTGAGATGTTCTTTTTTGAAAAAAGAAACAAATTTGATTAATGGTGGGTTGATGGAAAATTATAAAGCAGAGTGGAGAAGGACGGGTTGTACTCTTATGTCTGATGGATGGACTGATGGGAAACATCGCTCTATCACTAATTTTTTAGTGAATAGTCCTAGAGGAAGTGTGTTTCTTAAAAGTATTGATACTTCAGGTATTTGTAAGAATGCGGATAATCTTTTTGAGCTTTTAGATTCAATGGTAGAAGAGATTGGTGAGGATAATGTTGTTCAGGTTGTAACTGATAGTGCATCGGCTTATGTAAAAGCTGGGGAGTTGTTAATGGCAAAGAGGAAAAAGTTGTTTTGGTCTCCTTGCG
>CAUOFW020004192.1:510616-576748 GCA_963454935.2 Ilex paraguariensis
AAAACAGGGGGGGGGGGGGGTATAAACTGGACAAAATACTTTATCCTGTGTTTGTATAAAAAAGCCAATTACCCTTCTTCGCCTTGTTAATATAAGATGCTGGGAAAGATGGGGTACAATTCTAGGATTCTGATTTGTGCAAGCTTTCTGTAATTATTATGATGCTAGAAGGATCAATATTTATGTTGTAAAAAATAGGTATTGACCCTTAGATGTAATGTTAACACAAATTGCACTTGAAACTTGAGATTCCCTTTATCCCCCTGTCCCAATGTGGATGTTGACTTTCAACCCACTGGACCTTTTTTTTTTTTTTTACTGGACCTATTATTCTTGCTATGCTATTATGTTATTGTCCAATTACTCTTGAGCTTTATGATATTCAATGGTATGTTCTTTGGTACATATATTATTTAGTGCTATATAATTTGTTTTAACCCAAAACTCTCCAGCGAGTTTTTGAATAGAATAATAGACTTAAAAGTTTCTTTTGAATAGANTTATGATATTCAATGGTATGTTCTTTGGTACATATATTATTTAGTGCTATATAATTCGTTTTAACCCAAAACTCTCCAGCGAGTTTTTGAATAGAATAATAGACTTAAAAGTTTCTTTTGAAAGTCTAACTTAACTTTATATTTACAAATCCAAATGTTTAATGTATCTTGATAGATTATGACAAGAAATGTGAGCAGTTTTATCTTCAAATTTCATGTTGATATTTGGAATGTTTTGAAGTAAGTGCCATGGAATGGTCAAAAGAATGCTTTTGGCCCTCTTTGGGGGGTCTAGTAATCAAACAGAGCCATGTACATCAGTGCCAATTAGGGATGCACATAGGTAGGCCTGTTTGGTATTTTACCAATCCCAGAACAGAACCAACCTAGGTTGGTTACAAAATTTTTGAATCTGTACCAAGCTGATCATGCATTGTAGCAAAACCGAGTGGACCTGATTAGATTGGGTTGCTAACTTTGCTTTGGGTTGGTTTTTGGTTAACTGAGAACATACAAAACTTCGTAATACAAGTGTGCATCAATAAACACAAAGATCAAACAGCACGGGTATTCACTCTCGTTGCTCGCTTTCTCACCAGCCCCATCAATAACTCTGCTCTTGATCCGTTCTTTGATCACCACCAATCCTGATCCTAACAAGTATATGTAGTGAGAGGAACACAAATCAAACACTAAAGAATATAGAAAACAGAGTAGTCGTAAGCATACCATTTTAGAAGTGGAAAACCCACCATTCTTGTTCACTTGTTCCTAATCAAAATACTAAGTTTGTAAGAGGTTCTTTTTTATCACTTAAAAATAGCTTTTCCAGCAGTGATCATTTCCGACATTTGGGCAACAGTACTCGCAGTAACCTTCTTGGACATACCCACCAAAACTGACCACACTAATTGCTTATCACAGTCACAACCCCTACTCCCACAGCTTTCTTCAAGCTCAAAAACAGCCCCATCAAAATTGACTTTAAAAGACCCAGACCTGGGCTTTACTAAAACAGTTACCTCAGTACTAGACTCCATAATGAAATATAATGCACCCAGTATTACATAGCTGCCTGACTAATTACTTGAGGCTCCTTTCTTAAGTTGTCATGAATCACGTCTTTCTAGTCTTCCATANTAGTGCTATATAATTTGTTTTAACCCAAAACTCTCCAGCGAGTTTTTGAATAGAATAATAGACTTAAAAGTTTCTTTTGAATAGATCATCCAACAATGATCTAGAAAGAGGGAGAATTTATCACCTTTAAGAGCCTGTTGAACCTCCCATAGCCAGTGCTCAGGTTGCATAATGTGGAACTGCAAGATTTGGCTTGAAGAGCTCATCAGCCATGATTTCTTTGCCCAAGGACAGTCCCTCAAAATATGAATACATGTTTCCACCGCATCACCGCATACCCCACACAGCTCATCCAAACTAATTTTCCTTAGCTTGAGATTTGCATTCGTGAAATTTGCATCCAGGCCGANAAATATGAATACATGTTTCCACCGCATCACCGCATACCCCACACAGCTCATCCAAACTAATTTTCCTTAGCTTGAGATTTGCATCCAGGCATACACTCCATGCAAAAATTTTAATTTTTCTAGTATTTTTTGGTTCCAGAGGAATGACCAGCTAGTCTCACCTAACCTACATCAAGCCCCATCTGCATCAGAATCTACCTTTACTAAATTATTCAACTGTTAGGTGATATGCACTTCGGACTGAAAGTTTTTCTTTGCGATTGTTAAGAGTTCTTATTTATTGTTAGTCGTGTTGGTTAATATTGTAATGACTCATATGCTATAAATAAGGTGTAGAGCAACATTAGCTCATACACATTATTGTCCTCAGTCTCTTTCTCTTTTTTTCTTTTCTTTCTCTTCCTCCTAAATCTAAACCCTAATATTTGATTATTTGAATCTTAACTGGGATTATAATGCCAAGCTATGCAAGTTCCATTGTAGGAAAGAGCCATAACGATACCCGTATTGCTGATAATTGAAGTTCTTGTAAAGTTATTCTGTAATTGATGGGCATAGCCATGCTACCAACTGCTCTTCCAATGGTGTGAGGCCACGGTTCAAGCCCCTTTAAGGGCTTAATGAATTGCGGGGCATGGGGACCCCAGGCTATGGGCTGGGTGGGGACGATTCTAGGGGGAAAATTTTGATTTAGTCATTTGCTTTTACTAGATTAATTCCTGTGTCAGCAATGTTGAATATCAATATGGGGGTCGACACTTATTTTGTGCATGTATAAGCTTGTATGTGTGTCTTTATTATGGATGGTAGACATACATGCTATTCGCATTAATTGAACAACAAAATTTCTGAAGTTCATATAATATTAAAATGGAAAAACTATGAAGAGCCGCAATAACAATGGTATACGGTAAATTCTTGTGATTATGATAGCCAACTACTGGTTACCTTATGAAACGTTGTGTTCCTTTCTTCAAAGTTTTCTGTATGTTTTTGAAGTTCACTAAGACTAACTATCCGAATTTGTGACAGTTTCTACGTTATAGATTTCTCGATGCAAGCTCACTTAAATGTTTCTCTCTAATTGTTACAAACTGGTTTTGACAGATCAATGAAAAGGGACAACTTCGCCTTAGCCGCCGAGCACTGCTTCCAGATCCAAATCCAGAGAATTCCAGTGTAAAGCAACGTCCAAGTAATTTTAACAATAATACAGCTTCGCAAAAAACTGCTGATAAGGGTACACCTAAGAAGGTTTTGGGCATAACAAAGGATGGTTTAGCAGGAAATAACATTGAACACCCCAAGAGTAAAAATGTTGCTCCAAAACTCACAAATCCTATCAAGCATAAGTCAGCAGAGGACATTCTGTTTTCAGAGGACAAGGTTGTCAAGAGATTAGATAGCTCTGCCAAGGATGGACCATATTTTAACATGGATAGGCAAAAGAAGAGCAGCAGAAAACCTGTTATAAGTATATCCAGCAACAATGAAAATACATTAGTAAATGGAGAGGCCAAAGTATAGCAAATGTATGTGGTTCGGGTTAAAAAGCGAGTCCCCTTTTTTACAACGAGTGACGTTGGATGAGCCCCTGCACTGTAAGGGAACAAAGGTATGGGCTGGCTTTGTTTTTCATGATGCACGGTTAGTTAGTTTATAGGTTTCCATTTTTTTATTAATATCATTACCTTGTTGGATGAAGAATTCATGTACCTTGTGAAAAAGGAATGGGAAAAGTCAGTAATTAGTGTTAGACCAACGATATTGGGCACCGAGATTGGTGTGGTACAAACGGTCCTAGGCTGCCTTCAGTCTCAAACTTGCATGTGTATGTTTGACCAATGTTACCTGAATCGTGGGTTGCTTTGATACATGGTACAGGTACAGATATACGATACAACACTTTTTTTGGTATGTGGTATGATAGGGGTAGATTTAGCTAGTACGATATTTGGGTTGCAATTCATTTTAGAACTCTTATGTAGATTGTTTTCACTACTATACAAAATTATATATTATAAAACATTTACAAATACTAAGTCAATTACCATTTATCTTTTAGTTGTGCATGATTTTTTATTATGTAAAACAATATATAAGATATATATGTAGTCAATTAATATGTATTTTGTGTTTGTGTTTCATGTTCTAAAGTGAATTGATTTAGGGTTAGTATTATAATTTGAGATCGTCCATTTTGGTGATCTGGATCGCGAACCTACCCTGTTTGAGTTCCATGCATTCAAATCGTGGATCGTTAGGGGTTTAATGAATTGTGGTAACTATGTGTTTGACACCATAAGTTAGGGTCCCTCCAAATTTAAGTACGATCTCTCCCTTTGGCTCTTAGGGGCTTGGTTGCTTATAAAGTAATATTATTACACCGACTCCACAAAATGAAATCAGATTCAATGTGCCTGTCCTGCAGACTTCAGGTTACATATTTTGTGGTTTGTTTTGTAAATATCTTAAATTATGTTTGCCATACAGCATCTATGGTAATCCCTTTTCTTACCCCTCTTCTGTTTTCCTTTATTCCTGGCTGTTTTTTCAGTACAGCGAGCTCAAATGCTAGTAATTAGTAGTCAGTACCTAGTGTAGCAACGAAGATGGAAATTGGATGCCCTTTGAGCAATGCCGAACTTGATAAAAAAAAGGGCCACCGCTCCCACAGTGAGGGGGGTATTTTTTGTGGAGGGGTGCATGCAAAATTGTCTGGCTGGCAGTTTCGTTCTGTTCTAGGATAATCTTGTTGGCCATGATACGGAATCAATGGATTTGAGCACCCATGATAAAGAAGTTTAGCGAATTTCTTTTTCTTGGTTCTATTTTTTTTATTAGGCTGTAGGGTGTGGTCACTCTTTCTCGCACACACCTCTCTCTCTCTCTCTCTCTCTCTCTCATAGTTGCATCTTCTTTTTGGCAGGGAAACCACATTAGATCGTGCCACAGCATTAAAATTAGCACATCTATATCCTGTCATATACAGTGGAACCAGTTGACCTAACAAGAGCAGCGGAAAGGATTCACCTTTGCAGCGGAAAGGTTCTAGCACAATTGCTTCTAGTGCGACACTTGGAAGTTGGAAATCTGTGGTATTTGAAGCAGCAGCAGCTGCTGCATGGCTGTTCTATTTTAATTGTTCTTAGAGATACCGAGTTTATTTGCTCTTTCACTTTGTACCATTTTTTGGCGTTTTGTTTTTGTTTATTACTTGGATGTAAAAAATTTCAGCTTCCATTAAAAAGAGGGTTAATTTGTTGTATTGGACTTTTTTTCTTGAAACCTTTTTCTTTCTGTTAGTATTTCTAGGACTGAAAAAAAAAATAGAAAAAGAAAGGCATTTGGTGTTAGATTATGAAGGAGGATATTGGAATAAAAGAGAAGAAGAAAAAAATTAGGAGGAAGAATTGGCTAGGGGAGAAAAATAATGGAATTAGGGAGAAATTAATCTCAATATACACTCGATAGTCCAAGTGTGAACAAAGTCAATGCGTCGTAAGGTCAAAGAATTCTGATATAATTCTATAGCCAAATATGTGAAAATTCCTAAAATACGAAAGAAAATCCCATAAATCTAAAAAAAAAATCAAATGAAGGTTTCTAATTTATGTTATTCAATTTCAAAGTGATCCATCTATTTTCTAAGTGATACATCTATTTTCTGATGTCTATTAGCAGTCCATCCAGTACACAAGACTTTTGCTAATGTGGTTCTAGGAAGAAACCCTGATACACTTATCAAGTATCTTACTAGATTTTTTTTTTGTCACATTAATGTGGATTTTGTTAGATCAATGAGTTTCTTTAACTTTTCAAGTCATCAAACCATCCTTTGGTGACCGATCATCTCTCAAGATAGGCATCTACAAACAGAGAAACATGTTAGACTACTTTATTGAGAAGGTAGAAGAAGACAGATACATTTGCAATTAAGTTGGTGAGGTCCAGGAAGCTGAATAATTTTAGAGTTTTTTAAGTAAAAATTAATATCTCGCTTTTTGACTCCATCAAATTGGTATCCCTTATGTCCAGTTCCTAAAAGGCTTGTGCATTGTCAATAGAAACTTAAATGTGTAAACGATGGCATTTCTTATAGAAAAACAAGTGTCATTATCCAAAACAAAGCTTCTCCAAAATATGAGGGCCTTAAGTGTACCAAAGTTTGATATTGGAACCCGTGTTAATTTACTCCCATATTTAGCCTACTAACAATTAGGTCTAGGCGAGCTCAAGCCTACGCAAAATGGAAGTACAACATGCTTTCTTTATCANACCCGTGTTAATTTACTCCCATATTTAGCCTACTAACAATTAGGTCTAGGCGAGCTTAAGCCTACGCAAAATGGAAGTACAACATGCTTTCTTTATCAAAAAAAAAAAAAAAAGGAAGGGAAAACATAAAGAGAAAGTGATAGAAACTAAGGTGCATTGCTCCTTAAAACGAAGCTACACCACATAAAAGACCTAAGCGGGAATTCCTAATTAGGTACAATTTGCACTCTGTTAGTGTAAATTATTTACCACAAGAAGTTGGGCCTCCAATAGAAAAATATTTGTTAGGAAAATGTTTGTAATTGACTAATTTTGTGAAGTCTTGATTTAAATATCAACCTAATTTCCTAGTTGTGATGCCTTAAAGATTAAGATCCGTAAGTGTCAAGGAGGGGAAGAGTTAAAGCTACAAAGCCTTATCAAGAGTTCTTCGATGTACCTTCAAGTTTAGGACAAAGGTAATAACCTAAAGACTAAGAACCCTTGGTTTAATTTTAGACTTAGAATGATTAAGATTATGAAAATGGAATTGAAAAAATCCGTGAATGACTCTTAGGTGTTTTCAACCAAAAGTTTTTTAAAACCCTAAATGAGTTTTGAAAACATAGAATGAGCCATGAATCGAATCCTACATGACCAACACCTTTAGCGCTCAAGAGAATTAGTTTTTACTTGTTTTTTGGCTTTAAAACCAGTAGGGACCGCCCTCTACTTGCTTGCCTTTAGAATCGTCTTTAAACACTTAGGGATAACATTGGAGGAGACTAATGAGTTGGATAATGGAGACGACCCTCAAGTTGCTTGTAGATCGTTGAGCGGTCTGATCACAGCTCGAGTGATATGTACTCCACTATTATGGTTAGATTTTTTATTCATTCCAACAGCTAGTGCCTCTGACCGTTGTTCCACTACTCGAGTGGTTGTTCACAAATTCTGGTTACTCTTTTACTAGTGCATCTCTTTTGTGAGTTAATTTCTTCCCTCCTAAACCTTGAGAGATTTTAGAATAGCCCTAGATCCGTAGGACCAAAGGCCATTCATCTCGATTCATCTATCTCAACATTGGAGAGGAAGAACTTGCTTGGTGATTAATAAAACCCACTTTGGTGTGTGCATTCCGAGAGTCTTGTGTATGAAGCCTTAAAGATTACTCGAGGGACCTAGATGATTCATTGCGGTGAGCGTCTCGGAGTGAAGTTACTCAAGACTTCAGAGGGTGATATTCGGAGGAGAGATTTACAATGAAAAAAAGCATCTAGCCATGAGAAGTTGTTGAGGTGTAAGACTTAAGTACATGTAAATTGACATTTAGTATAGTGGATTAGGTTCTAGGTGAACTAGGATTGCATCCATAGTTTTTTTTGTGAATTTCGTGTCCACAAATTACTTGTGTTGTAGATGTTCTTATTGATTGCTTAAATTTCACACCTGCACATACACTTCCAATTGCACACACAATGTTTGATGAATTGCCACTTTAATTTTTTTATTTAAGTCATTCATCAATTTGGGTTTTGTGAGCATAGGCTTTGATGTGGGATTGTAGTCTTAGTGAGTTGGATTGCAATTTAATAATTTGAAAATTATTGCATCAATTCACGTGACGGGTGTTTGACTTGGTAAAAAAGGATTCACACACTTAATTGCATAATTAACTTGATAATTGGTAATTGTGTAAATTAGGTTAAAATTGATGATTGTTTCGTTGAAATTTTTTGATAAACCTATTCACTTCCCCCTATTCCACGGGTATAATTATAAGGGACAATCCTTTTCGCATTGTGTGTTTTCNTTAAAATTGATGATTGTTTCGTTGAAATTTTTTGATAAACCTATTCACTTCCCCCTCTAGGTTGTGCCTAGTAATTCCACGGGTATAATTATAAGGGACAATCCTTTTCGCATTGTGTGTTTTCATCCCNTTTTGATAAACCTATTCACTTCCCCCTATTCCACGGGTATAATTATAAGGGACAATCCTTTTCGCATTGTGTGTTTTCACAGTTCATCACACTTAGATAGGAGAAGTCAACACAAGTGGAATTGGCTTCTTGTTCCAGAATTAAAAATTTAATATTTATTAATAAATTTAAAATTTAGTGAGGTATTGATATAAGTAGTTGGAAGATGTCTTAAGTTATATAGTTGGCAGATGGTAAAATATCTAGTGAGATATTAATGTAAGTAGTTGAAGATGCATTAAATTAGCTAGTTGACAGATTGTCACACCCCAATTTATATAATAAAAGGTTTGAACTAACTATGAACCATCCAAACCATGTGAGCATACTAAATAAATCATTAAAATAATAAAACCATCCATCATCCGATTTACAACGAAATAAATCCCAAATCAAACATAATTAACCCTTATATTACATCCCAAAATCATAATAGTATTTTGAAAATAACTAATAAAGAAATATTCATAAACATTGTCTAATAACCAAACTTCAAAGATTTAACCTAGAAAGACACTCTCTCGGCCTCAACCTCCAGATCTATCTCTTGATCTACCGCCATATCAAAGTCAACTTACTCACCTACAGCTATATCTTCCTCGAGTCCAAAATATGAAAAAATATTTATATGGTAGAGTGAGCAAACAAGCCTAGTAGGAAAACCTTCTCAAAACCAAACAACATTTAAAAATCATGAAAACAAAGTTGGTCTCAATTTGTAAAATAACATATATGAATTTGAAGTAAGGGAAGGACATTTAATAACGATCTCAAGTTTATGGCGCAAAAGAGTAAAAACATAACCAAAGTGATTATTTAGAAAACAATAACTCATAATATCATATCTCATGTGCGTAGTTAGACTAGCATGAATCTACACACCAACCTATTTGGTTCACCCACCACAAACGCAAACCATCCAATCAATCCCCGCCACAACACTTTTGGAAGGGCGTATACTGATACATCAGCATGGGCAAATTCTTTCCAGAAATAGTATACTAGCCCTCAGTCTCGAACCTATGTGAACAAATAGTGGTTTGGCCCTCGCAAGAAACCAACTCCACTACGAGTGACAGAAAACCACCAAACCCCCTAAAGGTAGAAAAACTTCTAATACTCTGTGATACAAATTCAAGTTTAATCCATGTTCATCATATCCACCTATACAAAAGATAATTCCATACTTTTCATAAAATATGTGTATCAAATAATTTGTAATTTAACAATTCTCAAATAGGCGAGTAATCAAATCAAAACTTGCAAGAGATCGTAAAGATAAGTATTCATATTCATTATATTCATACCATCAATTTTGGATGTAAAACATGTGTTTATTCAAGAAAATGANGCGAGTAATCAAATCAAAACTTGCAAGAGATCGTAAAGATAAGTATTCATATTCATAATATTCATACCATCAATTTTGGATGTAAAACATGTGTTTATTCAAGAAAATGATAAATGTAATTGAATGAAAATCCAAAACCTAATTTATCTGACATATAGTTACGAATGCGAATCAAAAGATACATAATATAATGCTAATTCCTCAGTGAGTGAATTTGAGAGAGAAACCCTATCTTCATTTCTTAGATCTTGAACCTAACGTGTGTTTGGTGAGATTTTCTTATATTAATCCTTCACGATTTATCCTCAAAGGTTCCTAGGGTTAGAAACGGCTAAAATAGACCTAAAAGAACATCCGTAGGGTATTTATAGGGTCAAAAATTGTTGAGTTGGCATAAAACTGATCGTTGTAAAATGCGCATCTCCATTCGAAAGGAGATTTGCATTCGAATGAAAAAGTGCATTCGACTAAGAAAGTGTGTTTGAACGTGCTTTACTCCTAGTGTCTTTTATTTTGTTTGCTACAAATTGATCAGGCCTGAGCTGTGTTCGAATGGAAAAGTGTGTTCAAATGGATTTCCAGAGTCTACAACCTATATCACTTTGCCAAGCCCATTTTTGGCCTAGCTAGGAGCTGATTTACGAAAATTTCGTAAAATACTTTTTTTTTTAGCTCTTGAAGTCTAGTTTCAAATACCATAAGAATTATCTGAATCTAATATTAGGGTAAAAAAGTATGGCTAAAATACTAAGGTAGTGTTTAATTTTTTTTCTACAAAAATTCTCTCAAATGCGCATCTAAGATCTGGAACACTTCCAAATTTCTAATAGACCCCATATTACCCATCCTTAATTCATTTTGTATTAATGTAGTACATATGATAGTCGAATAAAATTTAAAATAAATACATGGGGGCTTACACATATGGTATATATATGGACAAGGATCCCCTCCAATACACATTTTTTCCTTTTTTTTTCTTGGCAAATCACATATCATGTATTAATGAGGGACTCACTTATATAAAAATAGGTTCCATTTAAATTCATGGTAGATGATTTGCACGAAGGAAAAATTACGAAATATTTATTGGAGGGGATCTCAATTCGTAGAGATATTAATATAAGTAGGTTGTAGATGCATTAAATTAGGTTGTTGGGAGATGGTACAATCTTCACTTGAGCCCTATAAAAAGGGTCCTTGTGTAACCATTTTGTTAGGAAATTGATTGTAATTGGCTAATTTCAGCTATAAATCTCAACCTAAATCCATGGTTGTGATGCTTCAAATATCAAGTTCCAAAAGCTTCTAGGAAGGAGGAGTTCAAGCGTCAAAACTAAAATCAAGAGATCTCCAATGCACCTTCATGAGCTTAGGACAAAGGTAATAACTTAGAGATCTAGAACTCTTAGTATAATTTTAGACATGGGATAATTAAGTTTATGGATTTGAGAATTATTCTTGAATGACTCATAGGATTTTTATGAAAACGACTTTTTAAACATTAACTGTGTTTTGAAAACATAGTTTGAGCAACAATGTTTAGTGCTAAATAGGAAATTTGAGCAACAATTTTTAGTGCTATATAGGAAATTTGTACCCTATTTGAGCAAAAATTTTTAGTTCTGAATAGGAATTTTTTTTCTTGGTTTCTGGCTTAAAAATTGATTGGGACCATCCTCGAATCACTCACCTTTGGCTAGAGCGGTCTTTGAACACTTGGGGAGATAGAACTGGAGAACTAGTGGAGATGGCTCTCTATAGCTTGAGTGGTCTACTCCCTAGAGGTCTAGATTGATTGCTTTTTAAATCTAGAAACCACTGCCATCTAACTACCCTCTGACTGCCCTATCATGGCTCGATTGGTTGATCTTGAATTTGAGTTTTCTTCGGCTCTAGTTAAACTCTATTTTCAAGGTCTATATATAGTTTTCACCTAGGGTAAGCCTCTATGAGCTATAAAAGACCTTATACTTTCTAGAAAGCTTAAAGAATAACCCTAGCTCCTTAAGATCTGAAGGCCAAACTATTTTGATCCTTCCTATTCAACTTCACACATTGGAGAAGATCTTGTTTGGTGATAAAAAAATCGACTTTGGTGTGTACATTCCAAGAATCTTAGGTGTGAAGCTTTGAAGATTTCTCGAGGGGCTCTCAATACTTCCGTAGGTGATATCCAAAGGAGATATTTATGTAGTCATGGAAAGTGATTGAGGTATAAGACTTGAGCACGTGTAAATTGATTTTGGGTATAGTGGATTAGGCTCTAGGGAACTTTATTGATGAGAGAGTTAGGGTTTACGAGCAAGAGGGTTAGGGCCCTCCCATCGCCACCACTTCCAATTGAAGGTGGTGAAACAGTGGTTGAATTGAAATCCTCAAAGACTTGGACAAAAGTCAATACCGAATAAGCAGGGTGGAACTTGACAGGGTTGAATGCGATATTCAATGACGTGACACCAAACAATTTTCGTAGGATAGCTAATTACGAATCCTCCAAGGAGGCATGGGACGTTCTCATGGTTTTACATGAAGGGATCTCTATGGTTAAGTTGTCTCATCTTCAAAGGTACATCTCTTAGTTTCGAGACCTTGAAAATGTAAGAAGAAGAAATGTTTACAAATTATATACTAAATTGTGTGATATTGTTAACTCTTTTTTGCATTAGGTATCCATATAGATGATGCCATGATAAAATACAAAATCTTGAGATCTCTACCAAAGAGATTTCATGCTAAAGTGATCTCATAAGAAATGAGTATCAATTTGACATCAGTCAATGGAAGTGTAAACCCCCCATGTTTTTAAAATAATGCATATTATGTATTACATGTTGCATGAATAATAATTGGTTTAGGAATAGGAATATAAGGTGTATTATGAATGATTTGAATCTTGGGAAAGCATCTTTGGGATATTTAAGAGGAGAATGACTAGATGCTGCATTGGTACTTTATCCATAACTTTTTAGTTTGACATTAGATCGACCTATAATTTTGATAGAAGACACTAGATCCCAAGAGTTAAAAAAGTGTATTTTACAAAGATTTCATGAATCGACTTCTAAGTAGGTCAAATATGGATTGGAAGTTGAAGTAGGAATTGGGCTCACGTTTGAATGCAAATCATGTTTGAACGTTAGTTAGTCATAGTACTTTGATGTTTGATAGAAATTCTGACATAAATTGAGATACTGAAAGTTTATGACTTTTGAACGCCAAGTCACATTCTAATGCCAATCTTTCGTTCTAACGCTAGTGTAATTTTAACAGTGATTAGACTCGCGATTTCTGCTCAGATGCTGACCCTATAAATACCTAAGGACACCTCCTCTATTTTATTAGTTAGTACCTTAGAAAACCTTAGAGAGCAAGAGAGAAGGAGGAAACACAAGGATTTGAAGGGATTTCGTGTAGGATATGGATCAAAGTATTAGGGTTTCATCAAACATCGAATTTGAAGGTATAAGTTTCTTCCTAAACTCATTCATTGAGGCTATGATTAATTTATATGTATGTTTTGGTTATAAATCATATAAATATGATATGTAATCATTGAATCTTGTTCTCCTTGCAAGTTATGTAATATTTTTGAATGAGGTCTATGTTTAATATTCATGAAACCATCATTTTTGTTATCAAAATCCTAGACCTCAAGAAATATAGGTCTTACACATGATGTTCTTTTGTTATTGATTTGAAAATTATAGTGTCTAGTTTTGAACAATAAAATTAAGTTTCTTGAATCGCTCTTTTGGAAAATACTTGTGATGTTATGGTTCTGGAATTACACGTGTTTTGGTGAGTTGGTTTGGAATATTATTATCTATTGTATGGGTGATTTGATGAACATGGGTGACCATTAACCCAACGTTGTAGAGTGGGTAGATGCGTGTTTTCATCCTGAGGGGTTTGAAGGTTCCCTATCACTCGTAGTGGAGTTAGTGCCTCGCAAGGACTAAATTGCTATTCGCTCAAGGGTATCGAGACAGGGGACTATGATACTATTCATGGGTTAGATTTGTCACTACCAATGCATTGGTATATGCCCTTCTTAAAATGTTGTATCCTTACGAGGATTGGGTGTGCGTGTGTGGACCAGGATATTCTAAATATGTGTATTCATGGTAGTCTTATTGCGTACTTGAGATATAGTGTTGGTAATGGTTTATTGTTTGAAATTTGGTTTACTATTTCATTTAGTTTATTGGGTTTAGCGTAAACTTGAGATATGAAAAATTATCACTGTTTTAATTCAAAAGGTGTATATGATATTTTGTAAAGTGAAACCGACCTATTTGATATGCTTTTGAAGTCTTGTTCATTTTTGGGAGGATTTTCCTACAGGGCCTAGCGCTCACCTCCTACAAATAATATTTTTTTTTAAATTATATATTAGAGAAGGAGTTGGGATTGAATGAAGAAGTAAATTGGGAAGCCCAAACTGATGGTGACATAGATACTGAGGCGAATATTTAGAGATGTTATCATAGAAGTTTATCTTTTGCTTGTGTTGGTTTGGAATGATGTAGTAAACATTCTTTAGTTAGTGTTTGGAACAATACTACTTTACTTTTGGTTGTAATTTTAAATATTGCATATATTGATTTTGGACTATAGTTGCTATGAAATATGAATGGATCTCAACTTATTTATGGATATCATTAGTTTCTCCCATGGTTTGCATATATATAGATAGTAATCTCTTCTAGGGTGAATTTTAGGGTATTACAAGTTTGGTATAAGAGCCTAAGAATTAGGTTTTATATGGGAGTTATAGGTTATGGATACCCATTGGAAATTTAGGGATAAGTTGAAGAAGAATCTAGGCTTAAATATTTTACAGTTGTATGAGTATGAGTTATGTGTGATTTGGTGCTTATAGTTGTTAAGAAAACTAAATGGTACTTTGATGTTCAGAATGGAAAATAGGAGAGGATGTGGATGCCTAGCAAACCAACCACGACCTCAAGATGCCATAAATGACATCTACTAGTGCTTCTGGAATTAATCAATCTGGTATGAAACAAGAATGGAAATAACAACAATCACAATGGGATGGCCCAACTATTAGCCCAAGCACCTATCAATGGGGTTGAAAACCAAAGGATGACTGTGTCGAGAGAATTGCTTCGACAATGCCTACCTACTTTCCCAGGAAGATCTAACCTTGTGGATTTAGATAAGTGGATCTGCAAGGTTAAAAAAAATGTGTGATAGCATGAGAGTTGAGGTCAATTTGTGCGATGGATTGGCTACCTATAAGTGCAAAAGAGAGGCAGATCATTGGTTGGGTTCTATGAAAAGAATGAGGGACACTGATGCTATGACCTGGAGGAGTTCAATCTAGTATATTAGGACAAGTATTTTCCTGAATTGGTTAATGATAAGATGAGTGCAAACTCTTTGGCACTCAAATAGAATAGCTTGATAGTTGCTCAGTATAGAGACAAGTTTGATAAGTTATCCTATTACGTATTGGAGTTCATTGCGACAGGGCCCAAGAGGTTTTAGCAAGGTTTCAGGCCTGCCATATAGGAGAAGCTAGTTGCTCTAAAAATTAGAGACTATGGTGATTTGGTTAAGCGAGTTGCACTTGTAGAAAGAGATATGGAGGACAATCAATAACGACAAAGCTTGGTGAGGGGATGTCTCATCAGGGCTGGTAGCAGTAGTGGTGGAGTGCAGAGGGTAGGTCCATACTGTCGTCTAGATCAGGTGGATGGACAGAGATTTCAGTCAGTTAGAGGAGCTGGGAGCTTACTGGAGAAGATAGGAGTGGATCCATAAACTGGTTTTGCTTGTGGAGGTTTGGGGAATATTCGAAATCATTGTCCTATCTTTCTACCCCAGAAGAATAAATAGATTGCAAGACAACCAAATAAGACAAGCCCCCACTATAGAAGCCACCACAATAGAAAAACCCTGGAGCTAGAGCAGCGGGTTATCCTAATCAAGGATGGGGTTTCGCTTTGACTAGACAAGATGTGGATGCTTCCAATGCAATTGTGGAAAACATTGTTCTTATTTATAATTCTTGGACACGCATTTTATTTGGTCCTGGTGCCACTCATTCTTTTATATGCACCGCATATGCTTTACATTTGGATTAGAATTTGACAATATAGAAAATGATTTGAGTATTGACTTACCTATGGGAGAATGGTTGGATACTAGAAGGCTGTGTAAAGGTCGTGTGCTTCGAATTGGGGAGTTAATTGTAGACTTGGTTGCCCTAGACATGAAGGCTTATGATGTAATATTTAAGATGAAATTATTTTCCACTTTTCATGTTGTAATGGATTGCTTTCAGAAACGGATTGTATTCCAATTATTGGGAGGGGCAGTTTTCAGCTTTATCAATAAACATAATTCTTCCCACCTATTTCCCACCCATTTTCCAAAGAAAGATTGAGTTTACAATTGATATCTATTTGGGAACCAAACCCCATATCCATTGCTTCCAGCAGAATGACATAGTTGGAGTTGAAGGAACTAAGAAAGCAATTGGACCAATTGTTAGNTTATCAATAAACATAATTCTTCCCACCTATTTCCCACCCATTTTCCAAAGAAAGATCGAGTTTACAATTGATATCTATTTGGGAACCAAACCCCATATCCATTGTTTCCAGCAGAATGACATAGTTGGAGTTGAAGGAACCAAGAAAGCAATTGGACCAATTGTTGGNTGGTTGGATACTAGAAGGCTGTGTAAAGGTCGTGTGCTTCGAATTGGGGAGTTAATTGTAGACTTGGTTGCCCTAGACATGAAGGCTTATGATGTAATATTTAAGATGAAATTATTGTCCACTTTTCATGTTGTAATGGATTGCTTTCAGAAACGGATTGTATTCCAATTATTGGGAGGGGCAGTTTTCAGCTTTATCAATAAACATAATTCTTCCCACCTATTTCCCACCCATTTTCCAAAGAAAGATTGAGTTTACAATTGATATCTATTTGGGAACCAAACCCCATATCCATTGCTTCCAGCAGAATGACATAGTTGGAGTTGAAGGAACTAAGAAAGCAATTGGACCAATTGTTAGCAATTGGGTTCATTCTTCTGAGTACTTCATTTTGGGGAGCACCGAAACTCTTTGTGAAGAGGGAAGATGACACGCTCAGATCATTTATGAATTGTCGAAAGTCAAATCGAGTAATGGTGAATAATAGTTATCCTCTACCTCGGATTGACGATTTGTTTGATCAGTTGAAAGGTTCCCAGTACTACTCAAAAATTGATCTTTGTACTAGGTACCATCAACTGAGAATTAAGGAGGAAAATATACCGAAGACTACTTTTCACAGTAGTGCTGGCTTATTTCATTCAATGATTGTGCTCGTTTATCCGAAATGTGTACAATGTGTTTGCTAAGCATAGGAAGAGTTTGCAGTGTAGTAACTTTGAAAAGTTGACTCCTCAAGAAACAATGGCAATCAGAATGGTGAATTCCTAAAAAATAAAATGAAAACTTTTGGATCTGTGGAAAACTGAGAGAGTAACAACTAATGTAGTAAAATCAAATGAAAAATAATTGGCCAATCCTCAGAAATCATCTTGTCGTAATCAAGCTTATTGATTCTCGTTGATAACTCATCCATGTTCATAATAAAATTTACTCGGATGGAAAATATTCAACTAAAATTGGATTTGAACAATATGTAGCTTTGAAGATAGGTAATGATAGCTAGAATGATAAATACCTAGATGTATATATGAACTCTAATCATTACCTGTGCTGGAAGAACCATCGATGAGAAATCACAACATCAAGTTTTCAAAATTAGTTTTCCATCTTCAAAGCATACTACATGGTTAGAGAACATTAGAGAATCAATAATTCTTGATCACAAGTGAGAATCCTCCCTTGGATTACGTTGAAACTTAGCCGGAAGCAAAATCCATCAAACCTAAATGGGCAACAAGCAACATATAAATCAAAGGTAAATGAATAACAAGATTGAAAGGAATAACCTTAATAGATTTTCGTTAGAATGTTAAGTTCAAAGACAAGAACAAACCATACAACACAAGCTGTGAAAATGAAAATGGAATGCACTCGTTATCTTCTCCGAAGCTCAACAAAACTATCACAATGTAAAACTAATACAAAAACTAAAAACCAAGGCAAAAAGCTCTCCTCCAATGTGTATAGGTGTGCATATATAGGAGCATCTTTCCTGTTTCCCCCTCATTAGCCAAGGTGTATGGTGTGGGTGGTGGGTGCTTTGTCGAAAAGTTTCCTCTACAGATGTCATTCAATTAGAGTGCTCACGTGAAACTTTGGTGGTGCCATCATCCAATCAAAACAAGGGCCATAGGCATTGGTAACCTCCCCCTTGAGTGTGGAAGTGAATAAAGTGAGCCCACTACATCCGGATGATAGTTCAGGACTTGTGTGACGTGCTTGCAGCTCGACGAATCAATACAAGGGTGAGGATGAATCGATTCCTAGGGGTCCCGATTAACCCGTTGATCATCCATCAACCAACGGAATAACTCGTGTTACCGCTTAACCCAATAACACGTAGTGATACTCCTAATCATCAATATTCCATCACATAGCAATGAATACCAAACCATGACTTCATGCATGCATACATTCTTTTAACAAAAGAGTAACTATTTGAAAGTCCCATATATATGTCTTTTAATATAAAAGAAGTATTGTTTACAAAAATTATAAAGGCCAAATGTAAGCATATACAAGGGACTACAA
Organism: Ilex paraguariensis; assembly: GCA_963454935.2. Classification (NCBI taxonomy): domain Eukaryota; kingdom Viridiplantae; phylum Streptophyta; class Magnoliopsida; order Aquifoliales; family Aquifoliaceae; genus Ilex; species Ilex paraguariensis. The sequence goes on from CAUOFW020004192.1 coordinate 528,923, forward strand.
AATATAACTCAAAAGCCATAGCTTGGCTCTGTCATCAATATGGGCCCAAGTGATGGCTTCTAGTGGAAGTCTATCTGATACCTGAAATATATTCCATAACAAGTGAGCCACGCTTAATGGGGTATCTTCTACGGAGATCACCTCCCAACCCACATGCATATGAAATGTCACATACAAACATCATGTCAAGCATCCATTCAAATATATAAATTTCATAAATAAATGCTAAAATTGCATACCATGATATGAGATGAGAACTTATGTATGCAATGCAACACCAAGCCCCACCAGCTCCCATAACACTTGCTTTATGGACTCAATGGCAACATAAGTGCACATCTAAAATTACCACCTGAGGGAGAATCTAGCTCTTCTTGCCAATCTTGACACTCTTTTCAATGCAAACCCATGCAATTCAGTCAGACCTAGGTCCCACCTTCCTGAGACCACGTATCAATCCAGCAAGAATGGTGTTTGATTAACAACCTTCACATACACCCACACGCATGTCGGATGCCCACGAATACGATGCTACCTGTGTATATGCAAATGTAATGTACAATTACAATTCATATCATCATGCTTATCATATCAATAAAGCATATAATAGACATGTTCATTTTTTACAAACATTCCCAAGCATGTCATATATGATATGCTTTGAGGGACAAAAACTCCTAGGTTCATTAATGAAATTTCGTTTTCATCACTTTGCATCATTGTTTTAATGATATCTTTTGGCATGAAGCCCTCGGTTTAGGATGCTTTGCATTTACAATGAATTATTCTATTCGGGTTTGTGCGCTTAATGACCAAGCATAATGCTTATGTTTCAACTTTTTAAGCATGATGCTTTGCATCGACAAAGACTTATTTAGATTAGGGTCGTGCCCCTAGCAACCAAACTTGATGCTTGTGTTTGTACTTTTAAGTGTGGCACTTTGCATCGGCAAAGACTTATCCCCCTTGGGGTCTTTCCCCTAATGACCAAGCATGATGCTTGTGTTTCAACTTTCTAAGCGTGGTGCTTTCCGTCGGTAATGAACTATCTCACTGAGGGCCTAGTAAGCTCCATGTATTTAAAATAATATATATTGTGTATTATGTTTTGCATGAATAACAAATTGTTTAGGAATAGGGATATAGGATGTAGTAGGAGGGATTGGAATCTTGGGAAGCACCTTTGGGATAAATTAAGAGGATATTAACTAGATGCTGCCTTGGTAATTTATCCATAAATTTTTAGTTTGACATTCGATTGACCTCCAATTTTGACAGAAGAAACTAGAATGTATTTCACAAATATTTCAAATTTTTAGTTTGACATTACAAAAGTGTATTTCACAAATATTTCATAAATTGACTTCTAAGTAGGTCAAAATTGGATTGGAAGTTGAAGTAGGAAATTAGGTTCATGTTCAAATGCAAATCACGTTCGAACACTAGTTAGTCATAGTACTTTAGTGTCAAGTCAAACAAAAATCGAGATATTGAGAATTTGCGACATTCAAATGCCAAGTCACATTCGAATGCTAATATTCTGTTCGAACACTAGTTTAATTTTAGTAGCGATCAAACTGGCAAATTTTGTTCAAATGTTGACCCTATAAATACCTAAGGATGCCTCCTTAGCCATATTTTATCAGTTTAGAACCCTAGGAAACCTAGAGATGAAGAGAGAAGGAGGAAACAAAAGGATTTGAAGGGATTTTCGAATGGGAGATGGATCAAAACATTAGGGTTTCATCAAACATTGGATTTTAAGGTAGGGGTTTCTTTCTAAACTCGTTCATTGAAGCTTGGATTAATTTATATATATGGTTTGGTTATAAATTGTATAAATATGATATGTAATCATTGAATCTTGTTTTCCTTGCAAGTTATGTAATTTTTTTTAAGGAGGTCTATGTTTTATATTCATGAAACTATCATTTTTGTTATCAAACCACTAGACCTCAAGAAATATATGTTTTACACATGATGTTATATTTTTCTTGATTTGAAAACTCTAGTATGTGGTTAAGAACAATAAAATTATGTTTCTTAATGATTTCTTCCATTTTTCTTAAATCATTCTTTTGAAAAATACTTTTGAAATTATGGTACTTGAATTACATGTGTTTTGGTTTGGATATTATTATGTATTGTATGGGTGGTTTGATGAACATTGGTGACTGTTGACTGGGTATTGTAGACTGGGTAGATTGATTTTTACCCAAGGGGTTTGAAAATTTTCTACCACTCGTTGTTGGGTTGGTGTCTCGCTCGGAGGCTGGGGGCTAGTATACTATTCCTATGTTAGATTCGTCACTGCCGATGTGTCAGTATATGCCATTTCTAAAGTAGTGTATCCTTACAAGGGTTCGTTATGTGTGTGAGCCAAGATATGCTCAACGTGTGTATTCATGGTAGTTGATTATGCCCAAAGAATAATGCAGTATTTGTAGCACAACTTTAGGGTGTCGATTCCAGATAGAGACAAATCAAAAGAGCAGTAGAATGAACAAAGAAACTGAAGAGAAATATTAAATGATTAATCGAGAACAAAGATTAATTTTAAATGCAAATTAAAGTGAAGCAAAATGACTAATGAAAAAAGTATTCAAATTTGAAAAGCAGTAAAGGTTGGTAATCCCTTGCACAAATCTAGTATTTTAATTATTCTTAATTTATTGAATAACTCAATAGCGAACTCAATTCTTGCAATTCCCAATCAGAAGGTACAGATTTATAATCCAAGATTAAATTAAATGTAACCCTTTGAAAAATCATTCACCACTTTTAAAATACGTAAATTATTATCACTATTGAGAAAATTCAACGATGATAATATACTCAGGAAGCGATATTGCAACAAAGAATTAAATCAATATGGCTAAATAATTGATCCAAACAAAATCAAAGAGCTAATCCATTCAATAAAAAAAAAGCATGACTGAGTCCATAAACATAATAAATTTTATGATTATTCGGAGAAGAAAACATCAACAATGAATTGAGAATGATAAAAAAAAAGAGTTTTAGTAATTAAAAATCAAATACATAAATTAAAAATAAATAAAAATACCATCTACTGTGCAAGTTCATCCCTCACCCTACTTGAAAATTTAGTTACCCATAAAATATTATGAACAACAAAAATCTCCCAGGGAAAAAAATATAGAGCAAATGGCGGCCATTCCCCCTCTTTTTCTTCCATCTTTGTCCACCTTCCCCTACCAAAAACATCTCTCCCCTCCTTTTTGGCTCCAACCCAAAAAGGAAGTCAAAATCCATTGAAACTCCTCCTTTCTTACATCTCCTTCAGCTGCCCTTCATGTCCGTGTTGGATTCCAACTTCTAAAGCCAAACCGCGTGCGTTTATTTTGAGAAGGATAAAGCCCAAAAACTGTTGAATGTTGGGTCCCTCGTACAATCCTTTAATTTTAAATAAGAGCCGTATTGTATGTTGATTCCTTCACCTACATATATGTTGCTATGCATTTTACTCCATGCGGCTGCCATCAAAATAAAAGCAAATGTAAAAGGCGAATAGTAAAGTTCTAAAAATGTTAAGTGTAAAACTCAATTGTGAATTATCTCTCACCAACCAAAATATTATAAAATCATGCTCAAATATATCTCAGTGTGAATATATATGAAATTCAAAAATATAAATGAGATCTAATTATTTTTATTCACATTTTAGTATTTTAATCAAATAATAGGTAATTTAGAATGCACTTGCACGCACTCATCAATAGTCTTACAACATACTTGAGATATAGTGTTAACAATGGTTTATTGTTAGAAAGTTGGTTTACTACTTCATTCTTACATGGAAGGTATAGGTTATGGATTACTCATTAGTGATTTAGGTATAGATTGAAAGAAAATCTAGGCTTGAATCTTTAAGGCATTGGGAGTAGAATTTGATAACCTAGAAAATGATTTGAGTATTAACTTACCCATAGGAGAATAGTTGGACACTAGAAGGGTGTGTAATGGTTGTGTGCTTCGAATGGGGGAGCAGGAATTGATCATAGACTTGGTTGCACTGGACATGAAGGGTTATGATATAATATTTGGGAACTTGTTCATTTTTCATGCAGTAATGGATTGCTTTCAAAAACAGATTGTATTATAATTACCAAGAGGGATAGTTTTTCAGCTTTATCAATGAGTGGAATTCTTCCCACCGATTTCCCACTACGGGTAACCATGTCTTGAGAGCTAAGGCGGGGAATAATTTGAGCTTCCTTGCTAGTTTAATGGAAGAAGAACGAGGTAAATCCCAGCCTAACTTTGTGTTGGTGGTGTCAGACTTCCCAACTATCTTTTTGGATGAACTACCTAGGTTACCCCCATAGAGAGAGATTGAGTTTACAATTGATCTCTATTAGTGAATCAAACCTATATCCATTGATCACTATAGAATGGCACCTTTGGTGTTGAAGGAGCTAAGGAAGTAGTTGGACCAATTGTTAGCGATTGGGTTCATCCATCTGAGTACTTTACCTTGAGTAGAACCAGTCTTCTTTGTGAAAAAAGCAAGATGAAATGCTCAGATTATTTATGGATTATCAAAACCTAAATCAAGTAACGGTGGTGATGCATTTCAAATTGACTAACAGTNCTGAGTACTTTACCTTGAGTAGAACCAGTCTTCTTTGTGAAAAAAGCAAGATGAAACGCTCAGATTATTTATGGATTATCAAAACCTAAATCAAGTAACGGTGGTGATGCATTTCAAATTGACTAACAATCCTGTAGCTTTTATGGATTTAATGAATCGAGTTTTCTAACCTTATTTGGATCAATTGGATCTATTTGAGGACACATGATGATCATGCACAACACATCCAATTCTTGCTACAAACATTACAAGAACATAAGATGTATGCAAAGAGGAGCAAGTGTGAATTTTGGATGGAAGAGGTTAAGTTCCTTGGACATGGATTGTCAGAACAGAGAGTAGTTGTAGATCTTACTAAGATTGAGGCGGTGATGAAATAGGAAAGACTATAGAATGGACCAAAATTGGAATTTCTTGGGTTTGGTAGGTTATTATAGGAGATTCATTGAATGGTTTTCTCGGTTGACTTTGCCAAGGACCTGTGTCACGAAGAAAGGGGAAAATTTCATGTTAAACGAAGAATGTGAACAAACCTTTAGCATTCTAAAGGAGAATTTGACTACGACATCAGTACTGATTTTTCTAAACATTGGAGAAGGATACATTGTGTAAATGGATGCCTCATTACATGGTTTGGGCTATGTTTTCATGCAGAATGAGAAGGTAGCTACTTACAGTTATAGACACTTAAAGATTCATGAGCAGAATTACCCTACTCACAATTTAGAACTTGTAGCTGCAATTTTTGTATCGAAGTTGTGGAGGTGTTATTTGTATGGAGAGAAATTTTAGGTTTTATTGAGAGCTTGAAATTTATCTTCACTCAAAAGGACCTAAATATTTGACAAAGACGATAGGTTGAGTATTTGGAGGACTATGATTTTACTTTGAATTATTATTCAGGAAAGGCCAATGTGGTAGCTGATGCAATCAGCAGGAAGTCTAGGAGTGTAGTGAATTCTCTAGTGGTAGGCAGGTGGAAGATGATCGAGGCTTTAGAGGAGTTTGATCTGTTGGTGGATAAACAAGAGGATCGACCTTGTTTATTTAACATTGTGTCTCAAGTTGTTCTTCATACAAGGGTTGTGGAGTTAAAACGATTGGATCAAAAATTGGAGGCGATTCGAGGTCAGTTAGAGAAAAGATAGAGGGTTGGTAATTGGTCATTACATGATGATGAGGTATAATTTTGGGAGACATTATATATACCGAATGATGCTCAAGTGAAGGAAGAGCTTTTGGATAAATGACGATCACGTAATATTGCATATTTAACGGCTTCATTATATGTATTTTAACTCTACTATGCATTTAATTACTTAGAGTTCGTCAAATTTGTGAATAATGTGAAAATTTTGATGTTGCAAGTAATTATAGAGTAATTGATGGCTTTTGGAACCCTGCAACTAAGTGTGGATGAGTGGTGAAGAGATGGACACATTACATGAGAATTTGGAGGCTTAAAAGTGAAAGAAATCAATGAGGTATTGGTATCTGGTAACATACGTACCGACACCCACACCATTTGGTATTACTATCTTGGTATTACCCATTTTTGACCATGATCCACTTCTAATAAGAAAAAGTGCAAAACATAAAAGTTGTAGATCTGGATGTAAACCCCCACATTTTCATTATCATATAGTAAAGTAATTATGTTTTTGAAATGCTAATATATGTAATGAAGTATGCATGAACTATGTAGATTGTAAGAGTAAATATAAAAATGTCTGTTAAGGTAATAGGGTATATTGTAGAAGTTTGGAAGTAGTCCGAAGTGAAAGCACACTTTAGAGAGAGTTTGGGTTGTCATAGCTTGACCTATTCTTTTGGGATGATACTGTGAATATTACATATGGTGAATAAAATGTTATTATTTGATGAATTTTTTTAGTGCTCTCATGATGTGAATGATTTTAAATAGTAATGTCATCCAAAAGNTGGTGAATAAAATGTTATTATTTGATGAATTTTTTTAGTGCTCTCATGATGTGAATGATTTTAGATAGTAATGTCATCCAAAAGGGATTTTGGGGCATTACAAATCGAACTCATATGGACTATTTTAATGTTCACTTATAAATGGACCCAATGTGGTCAATATTTATTCTTAAATAGACCCGGTGTGGTCAATGTAGTATAAATGCACAGGTTATATTTTGGGTAGAGCTCCCCATACAAAAGAGACCTTGCCCGAATTTTGTTAAATTAAGGACACCCCCGATTTTGGGGCGTTACACTGGATGTCCTCTATCTTCTGTCAAAGTTATGACAAATTTATGAAAAGACCTATGGGTAGAAGACATGCAAGACCTACCAGTAGAAGACATGCAAAACCTACCATTAGAAGACCCTACGGGAAGTTTTCTACTCGTAAAAGTCCTATGTTCTATTGGTAGAACATGCCTAGAAAGCCCAGACACTTCCCCACATGACTTCACCAACTCTGGGGGCCCACCTCTTGTCCTCCAAACCATACCTTGACATGTTTGACACTCCATGATGCTTTCCCATCCCCTAAAGTCAGATTTGAAGTAAGAGAGAAGGAAGAAGCAAGAGAGAGAAGAGGGGTGGTTGGAAGAGCATGGGAGGACCATGCTTTGATTGACTTTGAAAGCTTTTTTGGACAACATCTGCCCACAAGCAACCTAAGTCAGCCATTGATGCTAAGGGAGAAGAGGATGGAGGAAAATAAATAGCTATCCTACACACATTTTGAGTGAATCAAGCTTTTTGAAAGAGAAGGAAGCTACCTAAGCATAATAGTAGTGTAGAGAGAGAAAGCTAAGGTTCTTGCTTTTCCTTTACCATTTTCATTCTTGTAAGCTTCAATCTACATGTAATCTTTCTTTCTAGCACTTTAATCTCATTTATTTCAAGTTGTATTGAGTTTAGCTAGGGTTACTAGTTCTATTGCTTGTATTCAGGTATTTTCTCTTTAAGCTTTACATTTTATGTATGAATGTTATTTCTTTTGTAGTTTGAACTTCTCCCTACTTTAATGCAAGTTCATGTTTGATTTCATTACCATGTTTTTCTCTTTCATGTTTGTTCTTGCCTTTACCATGCATAGCTAAACCTTTAGTTGGCTAATCCAAGAGGGATTTCTTTTTGTGTATGTGAAATTGACTCTCATTCATTTTTTCTCGTAGTGTAAAGTGTTTGGTTTGACTAGAATGAGCATAGACGTGGTTGTGGGCTCTTGATANCCTTTAGTTGGCTAATCCAAGAGGGATTTCTTTTTGTGTATGTGAAATTGACTCTCTTTCATTTTTTCTCGTAGTGTAAAGTGTTTGGTTTGACTAGAATGAGCATAGACGTGGTTGTGGGCTCTTGATACACTGTAGACTTGTCACAGGATAAGCTTTTGTCCAACACAACCACATTAGTCCCTCACTTTCTATGAATCAATCAAACAACAATACACCATTGGTTGAATGAAATGTGCCGATTTGGCATAACCATTGGAATGAGCTCTATGGATTAGCCAACTCTCTTTTTACTTGCATATTTCTCAAAACACAAATCACCAAACTTCAAATAACAATAATTTTCATTTTTTCCTTTCATAAATCACTTTTAAAAACACTTGACCTTTCATTCCCTGAGGAGAAGACCTTAGAATACTCATTCCAAGTAAAACACGACATTGCAAGTCTCTTTACGCTTGTGGAGCACTTTTGCACACACGTGTTTTTGTTCACACACATGATTTCCCCATTTATTGCATGAAACTCGAGGGAAAGTGACACTCACCAATTTCTATAAGCCATACACACACAGTCCGGGTTTGTGTTTGGAGATTAGGGAAAATCCTATGAAGCAATGAAGGCCATAGTTCTAGAGTTACAATTGATCCGGGTGCACAAAAATGTATTGTGATATAAAACACCAGTATTGGTGGAAAGGAATGAAGAGATATATTGCTATGTTTATAGCGAGATGTGCAGTTTGCCAATAGGTAAAGACTGAACACCAAAGACTAGAGAGATTACTACAACCCTTACCAATTTTCGAGTGGAAGTAAAATCATGTTACAATGGACTTTGTGTCAGGCTTACCAAGGACCACTAAAGGGCACAATGCAATTAGGATGATTATGGACCAACTTAAGAAGATGGCTCATTTCTTGCCTATAAAGACAACAAATATGTTGGTGACTCTGAGTTAATTGTGTATGAGATAATGAGGCTCCACGAAGTGCTTCTATTCATTATGTCGGATTGGGATAATATGTTTGTAATTCCCCTAAAACTGGGGGTCTTTTTTCAACTGTTGACCACCCGTCAACCCATAAAAATACTCGTGAGTGTCGCACAACCTGACATCACGTCAATAGCATTTCCTTAACCGAAATTATAACCCACACGTGTAACTCATATACATTTTATCATTTAATCAAATTATGGTCCAATGTACCACATTTCATAGTCCATTATAGTCCATTTACATCATTTGGAAGGAATGACACATGGCCTAAGAACATGGCAAAACAATTTTAAAATTATAAAATTTTGGAAGGCTTACCGATAGGGTGAGCTTACTAGAAAAATTCCTATCGGTATAGCCTACTGGAAAATTCTTACCGGTAGGGTTTGCCTACTGGAAAATTCCTACTAGTAGGGTATACCGGTAGGGTTTGCCTACTGGACAAAGCTGTACTAGTAGGCTTTGTCCAGTTTTGCCTGTTTCACTTGTTTTCAATGTCAAATTCATTTCAATCCCTTCCACCACCATCCAAAACATGTTTAATAAGGTTTTTCACATAAAACCTAATATATAAAAGTTCTATTACAGCAATTTCATACGGTTACATACCCAAAACATAATTTTCACAATACTTTTACAAAAAAAAACGAATTCAAGGCCACAAGTCGGCCTTTCTTCGTCACTGGGGCCCCAAACGAGAGTCATCCGCCAGAGTGTATCCTGCACCTGAAATATTTTTCCGCATAGGGTGAGCTATGCTCAATAGAGTATCTCCTATAGAGGCTACTCCCCCCAGATGCATATGAAATGTGCACATGCAATAATCAACAATTATTTTTCATTCCAAACAAGAATGTGTCATTCAATGTTGGAATCTTACCATGTCATGTCATGAAATNCTACTGGAAAATTCTTACCGGTAGGGTTTGCCTACTGGAAAATTCCTACTAGTAGGGTATACCGGTAGGGTTTGCCTACTGGACAAAGCTGTACTAGTAGGCTTTGTCCAGTTTTGCCTGTTTCACTTGTTTTCAATGTCAAATTCATTTCAATCCCTTCCACCACCATCCAAAACATGCTTAATAAGGTTTTTCACATAAAACCTAATATATAAAAGTTCTATTACAGCAATTTCATACGGTTACATACCCAAAACATAATTTTCACAATACTTTTACAAAAAAAAACGAATTCAAGGCCACAAGTCGGCCTTTCTTCGTCACTGGGGCCCCAAACGAGAGTCATCCGCCAGAGTGTATCCTGCACCTGAAATATTTTTCCGCATAGGGTGAGCTATGCTCAATAGAGTATCTCCTATAGAGGCTACTCCCCCCAGATGCATATGAAATGTGCACATGCAACAATCAACAATTATTTTTCATTCCAAACAAGAATGTGTTATTCAATGTTGGAATCTTACCATGTCATGTCATGAAGTAAGATGAGACTCACTCATGCACTTAAACCCGAGCCTTCACTGGCCCCACCACATAATGCAATGCCAATGTATGAAAAATTCGCCATTGATGAATTACATCCAATGATCATTTTGAAATAAAGTCATGTGGTTATAAAACCAAGTCATTGTTGGATGTTACACATCGAATGACTATTTTATACAACAAAACCATATGTCTTTGTTGGGTAGAGGACTTTTGGTGTTTCACCGCCGGCTCTGCATACCGATACACTTTTTTGAACTTGCACCATAGAAAGTGTATAAACCAGTAGCCGGGTCTTACACCGAGGAGAGTCTAGCACTTCTTGCTATACTCGACACAAGTTTTTCATGCAACCATGTGTCTCAATCGAATCGTTGATCCAAATTTCCCGAGCCCACCCATCATCCACCTACGTGGTGTTTGATAACAACCATGCACACACACACCCACACTCATGTCCATGGATGCGGTTCCTCCGTGCAAATGCAATGAAATGCACCATTGCTTAATCAATTTTATGCCCATATGTAATGAATGTCACATGAGCAAGTTTAACCCCATATCTACATACTCCATGGCCAATTATATCATATGCATATAATCACCAAACTTTATCACAATGCTAATATATCAATGAACATATATCAATATTTTATTTCAACAGCATATTCCAAGCATGTCATTACATAATATATGCCAATAACACACTTCATTCATGAAGACAATAATGTAAACACATAGCATGCCCACGTAATACCAAATTTCCATGGAATCACACAAGTTATTTCCACATATTAATTTCCAAGCTAGGAATTTAGTTTAAACCATTTCTAAACCCATTTTCCTCCCCATTTTCAATACCCATTTCATCAATTTCACAAACATAGGTAAGTGTTAAGTCTCTAAAAACCTACACATTTCATATAACACCCTAGGTTAGAAAATGAACCAAAGTAGGAAGGAACCCTACCTCTTGAAGCGTGAAATCAATGTAGAAGGCCTTCAAGAACTTTAATCAAGCTCAAACCCTTGATTTCCTCAAGCCCCATTTTTGGAGCTTCTGTAAACTCTTCGATTTTTGGTATGGTCTTGTAGCCCACGTAGAGGAGAATGACTTTCTCTCTTGGCCCGAGCGGATTCGACCGCTAGAATTTCGTAGATCGTAGAGAGAAGTTAAAAGCTCCCTCTTTTTCCTTCTCTTCCCCTCTCACATTAAAACCGGTTGAAGAATGGGGAGAAATATCAGATTTCTCCCTTTTTTATACTCCCAAAACACTTAGCCCCACAACGCGCCACACGTCCTCTTTTTTGAGGGTCCGTTTTTGTTTCGAAATGATTAAATTTTATTCCGGTTCAAGTTCAAAATATTTTTATTTTAACTTGACTTAAATTATTTTCTAACTTTCAAAATTTTATTAAAAATTTTATTTTTTGAGTCACCCGAGACTCGACTGCCTCGTAAAACGTAAAAAAAATTGACTATCTCAAAATTCAATAAAAATTGACAAGGTAGCTAGATTTTTTGAGATAAATCCAACGGTGAGGTCCGTTTCATCATTCGATTTTTAGAAAAATTCAGGTTTGTAACCCGTACTATAGCAACAAATTACCATTTTACCCCTTTTGTGAAAAGTTCAAGTTTACCCGGGTTTTACAATGTTTGTGGCCCAATTTTGGAAAAACTTACAAAGATCTTTGGGGACAGACTTACACTTCATCACTGCCTTTCATCCTCAATGGATGGCCAATTTGAGAGAGTAATTCAAATTGTTGAAGATAGGTTGAGGGCCTGTGTTTTAGATTTCTAGGGGAGCTAGAGTGAACATATGCCATTAGTGGAGTTTGCCTACAACAATAGCTACTGAGCTAGTATCATAATGGATCCTTATGAAGCTCTGTACGGTAGGCCGTGTTGGTCACCGACATGTTGGGTGAAAGCTAGAGAAAGCAATTTATTTGGGCCTGAAATAGTTAAGGAAACTACTAAGAAGGTCCAACTAATTCAAGAGAGGTTGTGTACCGCCCAAAGTTAACAATAGATTTATGCATATAAGAGAAGAAGGTCGTTGGAATTCAATTAAGGAGATTCTATATACTTGAAGGTGAAGGGAATCATGTAATCAACATAGCAGAATTTTAAAAAAAATTAATAATTTGATTCCTCATACCAAGATCAATTCATGTTTAATACAAATGGAGGAACCTTAGATCTATAGAGAAGATTAAGCGTTACTTCTTGAAGAGTGTTTTTAAAAATCTTCAAGCATTTTTAAAAAATTTAAATATTCAAATTTGAACTTGGTCTTTACCCCGAGCCTCGCAAATGTTTGGCCACTATCAGTATCCACACGAATTGATAAACTTGAAGGATCTACCATAACCATTGATAAACTAGTAAATAGAAAGAATGAGGAGTGGTTCTTCTTGTACTAGCAAGAGAGTTTTTATCTCGTATATCCACCTCCTACACGAAGGTGTTTAGAGAGCTTTAAAAGACTCTAATCCTAGTTTGGGTCAAGTTGTAATTATCTCATTATTACATATAATCCCTTTATTAATTATTAATTGTAATAAAGTCCCTAATTAACTCTTAATTAGATTTTCACCCCAATTAACTTTTAATTGGTTGTCTCTCCTTTATCTTTTAGTTTCCAATCAATTCTATTGTTTGTGACCCAATAGGTTCAAGCATACCCAGTTGTAGCCATTTGATACTAACTACAAGTAGAATCTCAAATTAGAACTCTTTCTAATTTAGTTTGAATTAGACCTCTTCCAATACTACCTTTATGAAGAACAATTAATATATTTAGATTAAATTTATTCTTCGGGCTTCTACTAATCATGAGTGACACCTAGCAGTATATCATGATCAACCTCCAAATAGCATAAAGTAGGTAAAAAACCCATTCAATCTCTAGTTGCCATGCAATTCAATCATTCTAACACACAATTCCCCAATTGAATTATTTGGGTATGAAATTATTGTCAAACCCCTAATTCAATCTTATGTGTTCGATCTTATGGCTATGACTCCTAATGATCAATTAGAAACTCTTTTCTAATTTTCATTATTCCATGGTCAAGGACTCCTTGAGTCATATCCCTGAAGATCAGATAGGACATTCGCCCTTTATTTACTAAGGGTGATAGATTCTATGTTATACACTCATAAGTCTTCACACATGTCTAACTATGTCTAACTTACATATCAAAGTTACATGGTTAGTATATGAATATGTTTTATAGTTAAAGCATACAGGTCCATACACAAGACAACTATGATGTCTCAAGTCTAAGGATCAGGTGCACAACTATAACTTCAGAATTTAACATTGACGGGTATGTAAAACTCCATATAAAAAATCATACGTTAGTCAATGGTCACGTTCAATATACTTGTTCTCTAACAAGCACCCACACACTTGCTTTAGTGTCCCTACACTAGTGACTTGGCTGAGTCACCTCACATCAAATATAAGTAAAAATAGTGTATGCTAGTCTATCCAGATTACATAGTACCCACATAATAATCATATGACTAGGAACATTTAAGAGTTAAATACTAAAAGAGAATAGATATCCACTTATCAACTCCTTGAGAAATTATCTTATTAACTTATACTCTATATAATGTATCATGTATATTAAAATGAAATAAAGTAGAAACATGATAAATAAACTTGCCCTTTTATTTAATTATATAATTGGTGTGGCACCCCAAAATTTGGGGGTCCTTTCTCAACCTATTGATCACCAATCAACCCACGGAAGTATGCATAAATGTCGCATAACCTGGCGCCACATCATCACATTCCCTTCCTTGGGATTGTAACCTACATAGAGTTTGGGTAGAGTCTCCCTTGTACTAGAGCACTCCCAAATGCATAATATATGTACACATCAACCACTTGACCATTTTAAGGTCGATCCTCATCAATTAGAACATAATGTTTGACCAATTTCATCACCCCAACATGAGGGTGACTAGCACAAAAACATGACATATATTGTTTGCTAATATGCCCTTTTATACTTGCTTTTGTCGTAAAATTAGGAAGAAATGTGTTTAATCTTCGTTTTGATGGAGTTTTGTGTAAATGAAAGCAAAATGATGTACATGGTTTGAGTTAAGCCTACATTGAAGTGTTTGAAGTTAATGAAGATGAGGGGGTAGCTTAAAGGAAGGCTTGGAAGGTGAAGAAACTAAGAAAAATTCAAGTCGGTTGAAAACCTTCCGAAAGGTTTTGTCTACTGGAATAAAACCTTCGAGAAGGTTGTTCTCATTGGAATGCTCATTTAACTGTTCCTGCACAAACCTTCCAGAAGGTTTATGTCGACCTTCCAAAAGGTTTTGAACAGACTACAAGACAACCTGCAACTCAGGCTTTACAAATTGGGGGTCCCACTTACACCTTTCCCAACAAACCCTTTGACATTCCTTATACATCTAGAAGCCTCCCCTTACCTCTACTTGGACTTTGGAGATTTGTGCAATAATGAGGAGGAGATAGAAGAGGCATGGCAAGAAAGAAAGGCTAGGCTTGTCCTAGCCTGCACTAACCCATCCTTTTTCAGCCCCCCTATGATTAGGATCACATCATAGGCTAAAGAGGGACTCCATGGATTTTTTTTTGCATCATTCATTATGTATTATTCATTTCATATTGCAATATAAAGAGAGAGTCCAAGGTAGACGATGAATAGTGCTAGAGAGAGAAGTTAATGTCTTCAATCTTCACTTCTATACAATGTCTTTCCATTACATTATAGTCTTTGCCTTAAGTATGAGTAGCTAAGCTTTTAAGTTGGCTAATCCAAGGGAGACCTCCTCTTGGGTATGCCATTTCAACTCATTTTTCTTCCTCCTTGCAGTGTACATTAATTCAGTTTGACTGAGTTGAGTGTGGATGTCGGTGTGAGTGTGAGTCTTTGATATCCTATAGACTTGTCACGAAATATGCTTGGATCCTCACTTCCATTTCGTCCCTCACTTTCCACGAATCAATCAAATATTTCGGGTTGACTTGGCATTCTCATTGGAATGAACCATTCAGATTAGCCAACACTTGTTTTCCATTTTAATTCTATCAAGAGATAAACACAATCACCAAAACTCAAACATCCGCTATTCCATTTACCCCATTTGTTGCATCATCCCAATGGAGAGTGACACTCCCCTATTCGCATAAGCTATACACACATTGAGGGTGATGTCCAGAGAATAGGGTATATAATGGAAACCATCAAGAATTTTTGGAGCCATAGCTGAGGAAGGTTAAGCGTCGAGTTTGAAGGTGATTTTGGACGGCATAGGTAAGTCTCGTGCTTTTTATCACGGGCCAAGATATGTTGTCTCATTTGTAAATAGTTTGTTTTAGTTTGTGTTTTGTGTTAGGTTTTCTAATTTTTATGAAAATGTGTTAAATGCCCCTTATTTTGTAAATGTGTGTGAGATTTGTGATGAATATGGACACATCACTAGTGAGTGCCCAATAAATTATACGGTTCAAGACTTTATGATTAACCCTAATTAGGATATAAATTAAGATTGTTAAATAAATCAAATTAATAAGATAAAATAACTAAAAACTATCAATTAGGGTCAATTAGGGTTTGTGCGAAAATCATGNACATTAATTCAGTTTGACTGAGTTGAGTGTGGATGTCGGTGTGAGTGTGAGTCTTTGATATCCTATAGACTTGTCACGAAATATGCTTGGATCCTCACTTCCATTTCGTCCCTCACTTTCCACGAATCAATCAAATATTTCGGGTTGACTTGGCATTCTCATTGGAATGAACCATTCAGATTAGCCAACACTTGTTTTCCATTTTAATTCTATCAAGAGATAAACACAATCACCAAAACTCAAACATCCGCTATTCCATTTACCCCATTTGTTGCATCATCCCAATGGAGAGTGACACTCCCCTATTCGCATAAGCTATACACACATTGAGGGTGATGTCCAGAGAATAGGGTATATAATGGAAACCATCAAGAATTTTTGGAGCCATAGCTGAGGAAGGTTAAGCGTCGAGTTTGAAGGTGATTTTGGACGGCATAGGTAAGTCTCGTGCTTTTTATCACGGGCCAAGATATGTTGTCTCATTTGTAAATAGTTTGTTTTAGTTTGTGTTTTGTGTTAGGTTTTCTAATTTTTATGAAAATGTGTTAAATGCCCCTTATTTTGTAAATGTGTGTGAGATTTGTGATGAATATGGACACATCACTAGTGAGTGCCCAATAAATTATACGGTTCAAGACTTTATGATTAACCCTAATTAGGATATAAATTAAGATTGTTAAATAAATCAAAGTAATAAGATAAAATAACTAAAAACTATCAATTAGGGTCAATTAGGGTTTGTGCGAAAATCAGGGTTTAAATATTTTATGTTTAAAATTTTAGGGTTTAATGCAAAATTATTGCAAATTACAAGGAACATTGCATCATGGCTTGAAAAAAAAAAGGACTAAAGTGTAATTCAACCAAGAGAGGAGTCAGCACACAACAAGTTGATGATCCAACAAAGCACCACCATCTGGACGGTGGGAGTGCCGTCCGAACGGCCCCCAAAGTTGGCCCAAGCTCATCCTCCATCTCCTGCTTCATCCTCCTCTATAAATAGCCATGCATCTTCATTCTTCAAGAGGCCGGGCATACACAGAGGAGTCTAGAGAGAATTCCAAAAGAGAAAAAGAAAGAGAAAAGAAAGAGAGAAAGAGAAATTGCAATCCAATCTAGTCCGTCATACACTTTAGTTAAAACTCCGTATTTCTACATTTTTGTTGTATTTTTCTATTCGGATAGTTGAACTGCTGCCACCTTGTTGTCTTGACTAATAATAAAAGTGGTTGTGTTTCAGTTGTTCCTTGTGAAAGAAGTTTTAGAGTTTGTATTTTAATTTCAGTTGTAATAAAAATTGTCCACACTCCTTGCTTGTCTGTAGTAATGGAGCGTGAGTAGTTACTTATATCCTCCAATGAGAGACAAACATATATATAATATTGATTAACTATTGAAAATGCTGATGTTTTATTCATAAATTTATCTATATATGTATTATACCCTTCATGCATGATACAATGATGTATATAATTTCGGTGTTGTGCCTAAAATTATATAATTAGTGCATAAAGAACTTGTCGGTTATATATCTACAGTGTCCCTATCAATATGGCTTGTCCTCCACTGGAACGCTGAGGATGTTCTACTGATGCATGGTACAAAACCTAAATGATCCTCATGAATGACTTATCCTTCTGGATTATCAGGATTGTTTAACTACTATATATAACTATCAGATTAACGACCGAAGTGATCCTTATGAACGACTTGTCCTTCTAGATTACTAAGATCGTTTAACTGGTATACATGATAATATTGCCAGTCGAATATCTATGGTGTTCCTATGGGTATGGCTAGTCCTCCATCGGAACGTTGAGGATGTTTAACCAGTATATATATCACAGATGAAGTCAATTGAATAATTCAAGTATTTCTCATAAATGACTTGTCTTTCTGGTTCACTCGAATTACTCAATTGGCACATCTATAACCAGCTAACCTAAGAACTTTTTGTGTTATGACTTAATACCACCAGTTAACCTAAGAAGTGGTTGTGTTATGGTTTATTATGTATGCACTTACTATCATGATGTCAGTTGAATAATTCAAGTATTCGTCATGAATGGATTGTCCTTCTGGTTTGCTTGGATTAATCAATTGTCATGGATACCACCAACTAACCTAAGAAGTTGATGTGTGATGGTTTATATACATCATATCTACCGGTTGACTTGCCAATAACATAGAAGTTAATTGTTGTAAGATAGCATTTCTAGTACTTGACCAATATAATGNAAGATGATGATTTAAGAGCTAAAATGGTTGGAAACTCGAAGCTTTAGAAATGAAAAAGATAAAACAAGTATCTGTTGTTTCAACTACTAATCAAATATGTGAAATTTATGCATTATCAAGACATCCTGCAGTAGAATGTTCAACTATACCTGCATTCAAAGAAGTTTTAATTAAGCAATCTAATGTTGTTCTAACTTATAATAAGACTTATTTGAACCCATATTTTGAAACTTGCAATCCAAGATGGAGGAATTATCCAAATTTTAGTTGGAAAAATACACAGCCTACAAATCAAACAAANTATTCTAAACAACAACTTCATTATTTTATTTTGTTTCCTAATTATTAAAACTCTTTGTGAGATCGATACTTTGACTTAAAACTGAGAAAACTACAATTTGACCACTTATAATTAGGTGTATAATATTAATCCGACCGTGAAAAAGTGCGAGTCAAGTTTTTGGCGCCATTGCAAGGGAGTAATGGTAACGTGAAGTTAAATTAAATAGAAAAGTTGTTTATTTGTACTATATGTATAGAAAGTGTGTTTTCTTTTCAAATAGTTTATGTTTGTTCATTCATCCATAGGTTCTGTAAATCAATCTTCTCCTTCGTCTTCATCATTTTCATCTACACAAGAATCATTTGAATTAAGTATGGCTAGAAATGTGGCTAGGGAAGAACAACCTAGAGAGCAAGAAGTAATTCAAAATGTTCGACCATTAAGAGAATATTTACATCCAACACGAACTAATGTCCCGTCATATTTTTCTTTTCCAACAGACACTCCAAATCTTAATATTAAGCCAGGAACAATCTAGTTATTACCACAGTTCTATGGTCTAGAAACTGAAAACCCTTATGTTCATATGAAAGAATTTGAAGAAGTCTGTGGAACGTTGCAAGATAATTCTGAAATGGTTAGATTAAAACTTTTTCCTTTTTTTTTTGAAAGATAAAGTGAAATAGTGGCTTAACTCTTTAAGAGCTAATTCAATCACAAATTTTGCAAGCTGAGTTCTTTAAAAAAAAAATTCTTGTATATCGTACTAATACATTAAGACGTCAAATAATGAATTTTTCTATAAAAGATGGTAAAACTTTTTGTCAATGTTGAGAAAGATTTAAAGATCTTCTCCAAGCTTGTCCACATCATGCCTTTGAAAACTAGATGTTAGTTGGTTTTTTTTATGATGCTCTTCCTTTTGCAATGCGTCAATTCGTTGAAATGATGGCCTAGGGAGAATTCATGAATAAAAATCCTGAAGAAGCATTCCAATTTAGTTCTCAGATGTGGAACTCAACTTCTTCAAATATAGTGGAAACTAAGTCATCTGCATCTGAAAGAGGAAAATATGTATTGAAAGAAGATGATGATTTAAGAGCTAAAATGGTTGGAAACTCGAAGCTTTAGAAATGAAAAAGATAAAACAAGTATCTGTTGTTTCAACTACTAATCAAATATGTGAAATTTATGCATTATCAAGACATCCTGCAGTAGAATGTTCAACTATACCTGCATTCAAAGAAGTTTTAATTAAGCAATCTAATGTTGTTCTAACTTATAATAAGACTTATTTGAACCCATATTTTGAAACTTACAATCCAGGATGGAGGAATTATCCAAATTTTAGTTGGAAAAATACACAGCCTACAAATCAAACACAAGGTCCACCATAATCACAAAATCAACAGCAATATCAGCCATATCAACCCCCACAAAGAACAACTCTAGAAGATACTATGAATCAATTTATTCAAAGTCAAATGAGTTTTAACACTCAAACAACTCAAGATTTTAATGATTTTACAGCCCAAACTTCTCAGAGTATTGAAGATATCAATAGTCATCTAGCTAAATTAACTCAATCTCTCAGTATGTCAAAAAAGGGAAAATTTCCATCTTAGACTAAACCTCCGCAAAGTCAAAATCAAGCAAATTATGTGTCATCTGAACCTTCTCCAAGTCAAGTACAAGCAATCACAACGTTAAGAAGTGATCAAATCATTGATAAAACTATTAAACCTAAAATCCCTAAAAATTACGGAAGTCAATTCCTGTTAATGAACCACTTGAACCTGAACCTTCAATTGAAAAATAACCAGAAATACAAAAAAAAAAAGAAGATTAACCATGTCCTATTCCATTACCATTTCCTCAAAGGGTTAAGAAACTTACATCTGAAAAAGATCAATCTAAAATTTTTGAGCTATTTAAACAAGTTAAGATTAACATTCCTTTGTTAGATGCAATTAAGCGAGTTCCAACTTATGCAAAGTTTTTAAAAGACCTTTGCACAAGAAAAAAAAAAAGAAAAACAAATGTACCAAAGAAAGTATTTGTAACTGAACAAGTCAATACTATAATACAACATAATACTCTTCTTAAGTACAAAGATCCAGGTAGTCCTACAGTCTCATGCATCATTGAAAATTTTTGAATTGAAGAAGCTCTGATAGATCTTGGAGCCAGTGGTAATTTAATGTCATATTCAGTATATACACAATTGGGATTAAGTGAACTAAAACCCACCAGTGTTACACTACAATTAGCAGACCGATCAACAAGAACTTCACGAAGGATTGTGGATGATGTTATCATCCAAGTTGATCAATTCTATTTCCCAACAGATTTTATTGNAATATCATTTTATGGTTACACAAGGTATTGTTTTAAGTCATATAGTATCCAAAAAAAGAATCGAAATTGATAAATCAAAAATTGATCTGATAGCTAATCTGCTTTAATCAAAAATAGTAATAGATATTTGCTCATTTTTAGGTCATGCAGGATTTTACAAAAGATTCATAAAAAATTTTATTTCAATATCTAAGCCTATATGTAATCTTTTATGTCATGATACATTATTTGAATGAAATAATACATGTCAACTAGCGTTTGATAAACTAAAAAATATGCTTATTTCTGTACCAATCATGCAGCATCCTGACTGGTCTTTACCTTTTAAAGTACTGTGTGATGTAAGTGATTATGCAGTAGGAGAAAATTCGGGCAAAGAAAAGATAAAAAATCATATGTTATTTACTATGCAAGTAAAACTCTGAATGATGCACAAATGAATTATTCAACTACAGAAAAAGAACTACTTGTTGTGTTTGCATTAGATATATTTCGTTCATATCTGGTTGGGTCGTCAATTGTTGTATTTACAGATCATGTAACTTTAAAATATTTACTTACTAAGAAAGATGCTAAACAACGTCTCCTATGTTGGATATTGTTACTACAAGAATTTGATTTAATCATTAAAGATAAGAAAAGAGTAGAGAATGTGGTAGCATATCACTTATCAAGACTAAGTTATGAAATAAAGGAAGAATCAATTCCAATTAAAGAAACCTTTCCAGGTGAGCAACTGTTTGCAATAACATAAATATTATGGTATGCGGATATAACTAATTATTTAGCCATGGGTACTATTCCTTCTAATTATACCTGGTCTGACAGAAATAAATTTTTAAGTAAGATACGTAACTTTTTCTAGGAAGATCCTTATTTATTTAAATATTGTAAATATCAAATAACAAGGTGATGTGTACCTAATCATGGAATAAGTCAAGTAATTCAATTTTGTCACTTTGAAGCTTGTGGAGGTCATTTTGCTTTGAAGAAAACTGCTACTAAAATTTTGCAGTGTAGATTTGATTGGCCAACTCTTTGTACAGATGTTCATATCTTTTGTTTAAATTGTGACAGATGTCAAAGATTGTGAGATATTTCAAAACAAAATATGATGCCTTTAAACCCTATTTTAATTATTGAAATTTTTTATTGTTGGGACATCGATTTTATGGGTCCATTTCTCCCATCGTTTGGATATCTGTATATTTTAGTTGTAGTCAACTATGTCTCTAAATNTCTGGAAAAAGAATTATATACATTAGAATCTATATCTGATAATGAATCTAAAAATATAGAGAAACCAAAATATGAAAGTTTGTTACCTAAAGTTGTAGAATCCAATATCAAAATCTTTAAACCAGATTTAAAACCACTTCCAACCAATCTAAAATATGTTTTCTTAGAAAAATATGAAATTCATTTGGTAATCATATCATCAAATTTATCTGAAAGTCAAGTTAAAGAATTAACAAAAGTATATTGAAAGATCATCAAAGTGTTCTTGGATGGACAATTGCAGATATAAAAGGAATAAGTCCACTTCTGTGTACTAATTGTATATATTTAGAAGAAATGCTAAACTATCTCGTCAAATGCAAAGAGGACTAAATCTACATTTAAAAGAGGTAGTTCGAGTTGAAGTACTTAAACTATTAGATGCAAATATTATTTATGCTATATCTAATAGTAAATGGGTTAGTCCTACACAAGTAGTCACTAAGAAGTCTGGTGTTACTGTAATACAAAATAAAGAAAATGAATTAGTTTCAATGTGTACAATCACAAGTTGGCATGTATGTATTGACTATCAAAAGCTAAATTCACTCACCAGAAAAGATCACTTTTCATTACCATTCCTAGATCAAGTTTGAGAAAGAATAGCTGGTCATGCATACTATTACTTTTTAGATGGATATTCGGGTTATAATCAAATTGAAATTGCAATAGATGATCAAGAAAAGACTATATTTACATGTCCTTTTGGTACTTTTACATATAAAAGGATGCTTTTTGGACTATGTAATGTCTCAGCTACCTTTCAACGCTGTATGCTAAGTATATTCGGTGATATAGTAGAACGATGTCTAGAATTTTTTATGGACAATTTTGCAGTATATGGAAATTGATTTCATATATGTTTAGAAAATTTGAAAATAGTGCTCATTCGATGTGAAGAAACAAACCTTGAGTTAAATTGGAAAAAATATCATTTTATGGTTACACAAGGTATTGTTTTAAGTCATATAGTATCCAAAAAAGGAATCGAAATTGATAAATCAAAAATTGATCTGATAGCTAATCTGCTTTCATCAAAAATAGTAATAGATATTTGCTCATTTTTAGGTCATGCAGGATTTTACAAAAGATTCATAAAAATTNAGATTACATTTTTGTAATAGTGTTTTTGAAAATATTATGAAAAAATACTCAATTTCACATAAAATATTCACTCCATACCATCAACAGAAAAGTGGACAAGCCGAATTAGCTAATAGGGAGATAAAATATATCTTGAAAAAAATAGTAAATCCAGATCATAAAGATTGGTCCTTAAGATTGACTGATGCGCTTTGGGCTTACCGTACTACATATAAAACTATTTTAAAGATATCTCTTTATCGACTAGTATATGGAAAACTAAGTCATTTGCCATTAGAATTAGAACATCGAGCATATTGGACAATTAAAATGATGAGTTTTGATATTGACAAAGCTGGAATAGCTCGTAAACTTCAAATTAATGAATTAGAAGAGTTAAGAAATGAAGCTTATGAAAACACAAAAATCACAAAATCAAGAATAAAAATTTTTCATGATAAAAATATCATGCAAAAATCTTTTGAACCATCTCAAAAAGTTTTGTTATATAACGCAAAACTTCATTTATTTCCTGAAAAATTAAGATCAAGATGGACAGGTCCTTACATTGTTAAGCAAGTTCTTAACTATGGAGTAATTGAAATTGAAAATCTGTTAACTAGAAATATCTTTTAAGTAAATGGTCAAAGACTTAAACCATATTATGATGGATTTACTCAAAATATAACTGTTGTACAACTTTTTGATCCAGATTATGTGCTCTAAAAAAATATGTTATTTGATTATAAATGATATTACTAATTATTTGTAATTTATTTGACAGATTAAATCTCTTGAGTAACAGTTAGATATCTCAATCGTTGAAAGACAGCAGATTGCTGAGTTTTATTATCAATGTTGATTATTACTATTTTTACATTGCAGATAATGTTTAAATTAAGTTGGGGAGGTATGAGTGTGAATTTATTATTTGTATTTAGAATATTAATTATGTTTTAAACTTGTTTGTCTTTGTGACTGATAGACGTTAAAGAACCGGATAGTGAGTCAGTATTCAAAAATAATAATAATAATAGTAGTAAATTTATGTACA
The DNA here is from genome assembly GCA_963454935.2 of Ilex paraguariensis. Lineage (NCBI taxonomy): Eukaryota > Viridiplantae > Streptophyta > Magnoliopsida > Aquifoliales > Aquifoliaceae > Ilex > Ilex paraguariensis. Next base: position 553,116 of record CAUOFW020004192.1, read on the forward strand.
ATGGACGAAAAACTATTTTGGTTAAGTTTAATTCTACTGTGTCATCTTTCAAAAGACATTCATGCATTGATCATGCAAAAAGCCAGAAGAGTTAGAAATTTATAAATCTTTGAAAGTCAACCAAGACCCTTATATGGAACAAGTAAATTTGCTAAACGCGAAAGATCAAAGCGTCTTGGTGGTTGTGTAAGATGTGGTCATTTAGAACATTTAAGACAATATAATCAGTGTGCGGAACCAATTTCAAGTCGAGCGTTAGATCATCTTTGGTGGATTAGGTATGGGCAAAGTAAGGAGTACCCTGAGACGCTATCCTATTCTACTCCAATGTTAACAAGATATATAAGAAATGAAGTTAACCGTGTTACTAGTAATATTGATTCAAACAGTTCTGACTCTGAGTCAATATGATCAAAATGATATATGATTTTTGGAAGAATTGTACATAATTGTGCATACTTGTAAATAAATGTAAATAACTATAAATTACTTAGGAAATTGAGTAAATAAGAAAAAAAATTAAAAATTAAAAATTAAAACCCACCAATTTTTTGACAAGAAAAAGAGTGGTTAGCAAAAGTTTTGTAGAATATATAAATTTGTATTTAAATTTTGTGTACTGTAGTAACTTAAAGGAAATCAGAATAGCAGGCTGAAGTATACAAACAAACCAAAAAAACCAGCAACATGGCACCGTCCGGATGGTGGCCCAGGTATCTGGACTATAGTGTGTTATAAATACATCCTCCCATGCAAAAATCGATCAGATGCTATCCCTTACAAACCAGAAAATTCACAAAAGCCAAAAATCTCCAAGGAAAAAGCTCTCAAATCTGCAATATTCAACCATTTTTCGTCAAATTTGTTTAAATTATCCTCTTACCCATCACATTTTGAAGACATTTACTGATTGAAATCAGTTGAAACGGAGTATCTAAAGAAAAATCAAGAAAAATATGGATTCGAGACGACAAAAAAGAGGATCTTCAAGTCAAGCAAAACAAGATCAACTAGAGCAACCTCAAGCACCTCCACAATAATCGGGACCAAGGAATATCTTCACCAAGGTGATGTTTAAAAATTTTGAACAACAGGCCTGGTATGATGCTAATTTTCTGACTAAAATTATTATTTCTGAAAGACCTGTTATTTATGAAGATTTTGAAAACATAGGAGTAAGACAAGTACTTGCTGCCAGAGGATGGTTACAGTATGTTAGATTTACTGCTCCTACTTATAATTATTTAGTTCGTGAATTTTATAGTAATGCTGATATAATTGGGGAAAAACAATTATGGGTGCTCATACGGGGTATTATTTTTCAAGTTACACTAGCTACTATAGCCGAATTTTTTCAACTATGCAAAGATAAGAAAACCCACAATATCTCGATGCTGAATTACCTAATTTGAATACCACAGGGAGAGAAGTGACAGGTAACCCAGAATTTGGTTGGGGTAGGATGAATAAATATATAAATTAAGGAGATCTGATAGACAAATACCGCATTCTGAATTTTGATCACAGTACACAGTTTGCTACCCCGAACTTAATCATGGATGGGGCACACAATCGNCAGTTGAAACGGAGTATCTAAAGAAAAATCAAGAAAAATATGGATTCGAGACGACATAAAAGAGGATCTTCAAGTCAAGCAAAATANCAGTTGAAACGGAGTATCTAAAGAAAAATCAAGAAAAATATGGATTCGAGACGACAAAAAAGAAGATCTTCAAGTCAAGCAAAACANAATCAGTTGAAACGGAGTATCTAAAGAAAAATCAAGAAAAATATGGATTCGAGACGACATAAAAGAGGATCTTCAAGTCAAGCAAAATAAGATCAACTAGAGCAACCTCAAGCACCTCCACAATAATCGGGACCAAGGAATATCTTCACCAAGGTGATGTTTAAAAATTTTGAACAACAGGCCTGGTATGATGCTAATTTTCTGACTAAAATTATTATTTCTGAAAGACCTGTTATTTATGAAGATTTTGAAAACATAGGAGTAAGACAAGTACTTGCTGCCAGAGGATGGTTACAGTATGTTAGATTTACTGCTCCTACTTATAATTATTTAGTTCGTGAATTTTATAGTAATGCTGATATAATTGGGGAAAAACAATTATGGGTGCTCATACGGGGTATTATTTTTCAAGTTACACTAGCTACTATAGCCGAATTTTTTCAACCTATGCAAAGATAAGAAAACCCACAATATCTCTATGCTGAATTACCTAATTTGAATACCACAGGGAGAGAAGTGACAGGTAACCCAGAATTTGGTTGGGGTAGGATGAATAAATATATAAATTAAGGAGATCTGATAGACAAATACCGCATTCTGAATTTTGATCACAGTACACAGTTTGCTACCCCGAACTTAATCATGGATGGGGCACACAATCGATCTGTCGAACTTAATCATGGATCAAATGTTACTTACTGTGGATAGAAAGAAACCCTCATTCCCCTATGCTATGTTAGTTTCTCAACTATGCAGGGAAAAAGGCGTGATTATTAATCCAATTTGAAAAACGGTGGACCACACTGGGCCGTTAGATAAAACTTCATTGAGAAAGAGTCATGGGGGACAACCTGAAGAACAGCTAGAGGTACCCCCTCCACCACAAGAGGAGCCATTCCAAGGCCCAGAAGAATTTATTCCACCAGATTAGCAGCAGCCACAAGAGGATCAACCATACATACCAATAGATGACAGAATTGACAGACAAATTCTAATGGGATTGGAGACCATAGTCAATCAACTCAGTCAACGTATGGAGGATTATGAACAAAACCAAGCTAAAATCTTGAGGCTATTGAGAGAACATTTTGGAGGAGGACTTTCTACTTCTTAAAGACTAGAGATTCTACAGAAAAACTTTGCTATCTTTCACTCAGCTTTTTAACTCTGCACTTTTTAATTATGCACCTGAACTTTAATTTATGTTTTGCACTTGTTTGTTTGCTTTAAACTTATTTGTCTTTAACTTATGTATGTTTTGGACTTGTTTGTTTTGAACTTAAGTGTGTTTAAGTTTGTTTTTGTTAATTTTAGGACTTATATTATTAAAGTTAGGAAGAATAGTTCATATAATTCACGGTTAAATTAAGTTAATATTTTAATGCCTTATAAGAATAATCTTTGTAAAACCCGAATAAATTTAAATTTTTTCTGAAAAATGGGCAAAATAGTAATTTGCCACTATAATGCGTATTTAAAATACTCATGTTCTAGACCTCAGATGAGGAAACGGAGTTCTCCATTGGGTTTGTATCATAAAACCTAGTCATTCTGTCAAATTTCGTCGAATTCTGAGATAGTCAGATTTTTGCACGTCGTTCCGACTGCATGGCGAATGACATTTTAAAGGTCCACAAAAACTTTTTTTATAAANAATGAGGAAATCTTTCTCCATTGGGTTTGTATCATAAAACCTAGTCATTCTGTCAAATTTCGTCGAATTCTGAGATAGTCAGATTTTTGCACGTCGTTCCGACTGCATGGCGAATGACATTTTAAAGGTCCACAAAAACTTTTTTTATAAAATTTCCTTAAAATTAAGTTAAAGTTCCAATAAAATTTATTTGGACTTACTCCGGAACTTAATGAATCATTTTGGGATGAAAAATGGACCCAAAAGTCAGAAATATGCGGTGCGATGTGGATTGCACATTCAGGACTATAAATATAGACTTAAAATCAGATATTTTGAACAAATATATTCATTATTCACCCAAGTGGCTGGCCATAGAGAGAGAAGAGAGAAAAAAACTTAATCTTCAAGGCTTCCTCCTTCGATTCTTGAAGCTCCGTCGCTCGGATCAACTCAGACCAAGAGTTAAAGTCGATCACCGCGACGAGGGCTACGTCTACGTACCAAGAAAAGTGAATTTCACGAAAGATCCAAGAGGGGACTTTGGAGAAATCAAAGGTTCTTGGGCTTTGGTTGGTGTTCTTGGAGGTTCTACTACTTCCTACATGCTACAAGAGGTAGGGTTCTTCCTACTTTGGTTTTATTCCTATCTTAAGGGGCTGTTAAGGGGCTGAATTTGGCTGTGTAAGGGGCTGATTTTGGGCTATTTTTGGATTAAAATTGTACATGATTTTGGAAGGAAAAGTGGATTGTTTTTGGATAGAAAAGTGGACTATTTTTCGACTACAAAATGGACTGTTTTAGGACCGAAAAGTGGAATATTTTTGCGAACTGTTTTTAGGCCATTTTGCGGACTGTTTTTAGGCCATTTTGTGGGATATATACAGGCTGTTATATGGTGGTTTATATAGGCTGTTTTGGTGGTTTATATGGGCTATTTGGTGGCTTATATAGAGGTTGTTTTGTGGCTTAGATAAGGGCCGTTACGTGGGCTATTACATAGGCTGTTATGTGTTATATTATGCCTTAATGATTAAGTATGTTATTGGCATAGATTATGTAATAACATGCTTGTGTATTGTGTTGGATATGAATGTTAATATATGCTAGTTGATGCTTTGACATTGTGAGGAATTATGACAAGCATATGAATTAGATATTAAGTACCATGACATATGTGGTTAAATTGGTTCATATAGCATTCATTGCATATGAGACATGGCATTGGCATGCAATGGTACATTACATTGCATATGCATGGAGACATCGTATATTGAGGGTGTGTGTGTGCATGGTTGTCATCTTCACCTCATTTGGTGTATGACGAGTAGGTTTGGGAAGGTTGGATTGATGATTTAACTGAGTCGCATGGTTTTATGGAAAATTAGGTCGGGGTTAGCAAGAAGGGCTAGACTATCCCTCTAGTGAAAGACCTGGTAATTGGATTCGTACTCCGTTGGTATAAGCACCCATAAAGTGTGTCAGTATATGTAGAACCTTTGGTAGTAGTCCATGAATTCTGTGTTGGCCGGGTGCCGTTGGTGTGAGTCCATAAATGTCCACCCCCAAGAAAAATCCTAGATTTATATAAAAATGTCATTTGATGTGTAACATAGATGACGGTGGTACTACATTGTGTTGTGGGAGTCAGTGGAGACTCGGGGTAAAATACATGAGTGAGTCTCATCTCATTTCATAGCATGGCATGGTAGAATTCCAACCTAGAATTGCATATTCTTACTTGGAATGTTGATGTGAATATGAAATGTTAAATGTGAATATTGCATGTGCACTTAGGTGGGGAGTAGCCTCTGTAGGAAATACTCTACTGGGCGTGGCTCACCCTATACGGGAAATATTTCAGGTACGGGATATACGCCGGTGGACGGCTCTTATTCAGGGCCGCAAAGGTGAAGAAAGCCGACTTGTGGCTTTAATAACTTCTTTTGTAAAACTTTTGGTGCAAACTAGTTTTGGCATGTAATTTTATATAAGAGAATTGTAATTGAACTCATATGGACTGTTTTCAGTATAACCTTGCATGTTTTTATATGAGTATGGATAAATGGACCCGGTATGGTCAATTTGCTCATAAATGGACCCAGTGCTGTCATTGTGTTATATTGGGCCTTGGATGAGTCATATGAANATGAAAGACCTGGTAATTGGATTCGTACTCCGTTGGTATAAGCACCCATAAAGTGTGTCAGTATACGCAGAACCTTTGGTAGTAGTCCATGAATTCTGTGTTGGCCGGGTGCCGTTGGTGTGAGTCCATAAATGTCCACCCCCAAGAAAAACCCTAGATTTATATAAAAATGTCATTTGATGTGTAACATAGATGACGGTGGTACTACATTGTGTTGTGGGAGTCAGTGGAGACTCGGGGTAAAATACATGAGTGAGTCTCATCTCATTTCATAGCATGGCATGGTAGAATTCCAACCTAGAATTGCATATTCTTACTTGGAATGTTGATGTGAATATGAAATGTTAAATGTGAATATTGCATGTGCACTTAGGTGGGGAGTAGCCTCTGTAGGAAATACTCTACTGGGCGTGGCTCACCCTATACGGGAAATATTTCAGGTACGGGATATACGCCGGTGGACGGCTCTTATTCAGGGCCGCAAGGGTGAAGAAAGCCGACTTGTGGCTTTAATAACTTCTTTTGTAAAACTTTTGGTGCAAACTAGTTTTGGCATGTAATTTTATATAAGAGAATTGTAATTGAACTCATATGGACTGTTTTCAGTATAACCTTGCATGTTTTTATATGAGTATGGATAAATGGACCCAGTGCTGTCATTGTGTTATATTGGGCCTTGGATGAGTCATATGAATGTATATTGTACAGGTTGGGTTTTGGGTAGAGCTCCCCGTATAAAGGAGACTTTACCCAAATTTTGTTAAATTATGGATCCCGATCAATGGGACATTACGGCGCGATATTGAGTTACACGATATCCATTGACATTCCGCGAGTTAATGGGTGATCAATGGACCCCCGGATTTTTGGGGTGTCACAGCTTGTTATCAGAGCATATGTATACAATTTACCTAGGGCTTGATGGGCGTGGGTCTAAACCATTGCATGCATTGCACATTTCATCTTATGTGCTTACATTTTGTTACATGATTACGTGCTATGTGATTATGTAAATTATATAAATGGTAAAATGTATATGGAAAAGAAAAACACTAGGGTTAGAAAACATAACCTTGGGAGTTTGGAAAAGGGATGAATGGGATAGTTCATTGTGTAAATGTCAACTAGTAGTTGGCATATGCACTACTAGTGAAACAAGGAGAAAAATCTCCAAGTTTAAATACTTGATCCCTAACTTGGGATATTAAGTAATTGATCTATTGCTATCTTATGTGTGTGTAGATGGCAAATAGAGGAAGGGGACGTCGAGGTGGACAGAACAATAACTAACCACCACCGGCCTACGACCAACAGGCGTCATAGAGGCTATTGGTACGACCGTTGCTACCATAACACAGGCTAGTGCTATGGCTGCCACTATTGCACAAAATGGTGTAAATGTGGGATAAGGAAGCTCTAACAACCTCTAGAGGTTCAAGGCACATCAGCCTCCCATCTTCATGGGAGGGGTGGATCCGATGGTGGCTGACCATTGGTTACGACAAGTTGACAAGATCTTGAGGGCTATGGAGATCACCTCTGACGCCACCAAGGTANGCCTCCCATCTTCATGGGAGGGGTGGATCCGATGGTGGCTGACCATTGGTTCCGACAAGTTGACAAGATCTTGAGGGCTATGGAGATCACCTCTGACGCCACCAAGGTAACACTGGCAACATTTCAGCTGGAAGGAGAATCCCAGGTGTGGTGGGATTGGGTCAAGGACTCAAAGAATTTGGAGACCATGACTTGGGTAGAGTTTAAGGAACTATTCATGAGAAAATACTTCTCGGCAACTGCGAGGCATGCGAAGGCCCGGGAGTTTCTAGACTTGAGGTAGGGAACGATGTTAGCGATGGAATACATGGCTAAGTTCAAGGAATTAGCATGTTTCACTTATGATTATGTGACCACAAATATGGCCAAAGTGAGGAAGTTCAAGGATGGCTTGAAGTTGTCCATCCGAGGTAAGATTATGGGTCTTCTTTTGCAAGACTTGGACATGATGGTCGCCACAACAATGGCCATTGAGAGAGATGTGGATGATGCACAGAACATTCGGGAGGCGAGTGTGAAAGATAAGAAGAAGGAGGGCCAATCATCTTTTTCTAGTTTGGGGAAGAAGTAGAGAACTTCTGCTCTACAAGGGTTTCAGGGACAGGGCTGTGGCTATCAAGGTCAAGGCCAAGGCCAGTTCTCCCAAGGCGAGAGAAACTTCAGGACTACGTATCAAGCGGGTCAAAAGACTTGCTATCATTGTCATCAACTGGGTCACATGAAACGGGATTGCCCTCAGAGGCAGGGATCCCAAGGTTATAGGTCTTCTCAGTCCCAGACTTCGGTGGGGCAACCATAGATTTAGTACATTCCTCTCTAATCCACCATGGGTCAGGGAAGTCAGTACCAATTCCAGGGTGCTGCACAAGGCCCTACTACTTCATGAGCGGGGACTCCCCAAACAGGCTAGATAGGCCAGGGCATGGATCGAGGTCGAGGTCAAGGCTCACATGTCGAGACATTGGGAACCCAGGGGCGTGTTTACGCCATGGTGCCACAGACTAAGCCGATAGATCCTTCGATGATACAGGGTACATTTCTACTCTCTCGCTTATAGGCAAGGGTATTATTTGACTCTGGTGAATCTCATTCTTTTATTTCTGCATCATGTGTGAAAGATTTGGGCTTAGAGGTTGAAACCTTGGAAGAGCCATTGCATGTGAGTTCTCCACTAGGAGCTAGGGTAAGGGTGGACCAGATATGTCGGGGTTGTGAGTTAGAGATCTTGGGGATCCTATTCACTATGGACCTTAGGGTCATGAACATGTCAGAGTTTGATGTTATCCTCGGAATGGATTGGTTGACAGCACACCGAGTTGTCATTGATTGTGATCGAAAGAGGGTCATTGCTTATACGCTAGAGGGTATTTGTTTCAAGTTCCAGGGGGAAAAGCGTGATGCTTTACCTCAGGCCGTGTACGACTCTAGATGGCATGGACAGTTGATGGGTTGGCTGACGAGCCTTACCCTAGAGGACGAGATGAGACAGGAAATGGGTTTACCTCGGGTTGTTTGCGAATATAAGGATGTTTTTCTGGATGAACTACCGGGATTACCTCCACATAAGGATGTAGACTTCACCATTGAGTTGCATCCTGGTACATCGTCCATTTCTATGACTCCACATAGGATGTCGCCTGCAGAGTTGCAAGAACTCAAGGTCCAATTACAAGAATTGTTGGACAGGGACTTTATTAGACCAAACACTTTACCTTGGGGCACTCCGATATTGTTTGCCAAGAAGAAGGATAAGACCCTTCGATTGTGTATACACTATCGACAGTTGAATCGGTTTACTATCAAGAATAGGTACCATTTGCCAAGAATTGATGACTTGTTTGATCAGCTGAGAGGGGCGTGAGTCTACTCCAAGATAAATCTCCGCACTGGTTACCATCAGTTGAGGGTTAGGGAGGTGGATATCCCTAAGATGGCGTTTAGGACGTGGTATGGGCATTTTGAGTTTACAGTCATGCCTTTCGGATTGATGAATGCCCCGGTGGCATTCATGGATCTCATGCATAGGGTGTTCCAACCCTACCTGGATCAGTTTGTCATGGTCTTCGTTGACGACATCTTGATGTACGCCAAGTCTGATGAAAAGTATGAGGGTCACTTGAGGATTATTCTCCAGGTCTTGAGAGACCATCAGTTGTACGCCAAGTTTAGCAAGTGTGAATTCTGGCTTACTGAGGTGAAATTTTTGGGACATGTGGTATCGGCTTCGGGTGTATCCGTAGACCTGAAAAAGGTTAAGGTAGTCATGAATTGGGAGAGGCTGAAATTAGTCTTTGAGATACACAGTTTCTTGGGATTGGCAGGGTACTACCAGAGATTCATTGAGGACTTCTCCTACCTAGCTGCACCTATGACAAGATTGACCTAGAAGGAGGTTAAATTTGAGTGGAATGATTCATGTGAGAAGGCATTCCAGGAGTTGAAGAGGAGGCTTAGTTCAAATGCACCTATCCAAAACAAGCATAATGAGATTATTGAACAAATTTGGAATTTAAAAAATTGTTCCTTGAGTAAATGTAAGTTTCCACCAAACAAGGATTGACATTAAAGATCACATGGGTTCTTACTTATCTCCACTATTTATGTCAAGCACTAAATGTGAACTCAATTCGTAAATTGCCAAAATTACAAGTTCATGGTACACTTATGGTTGAGTTCAAAAGCAAACAAGTATGTGATACTCTTAGCAATAGGACAAACTTCTATAATGTATTCATGTATTCAAAGTTCAAAATGAAAATCAAATTATCACAACTCCCACAGTAATTAGGGTAGGGGAATATGGTTCAATATTGAGTATTTTTCACAAAAAATGTCCAAAATTTTCACATTTCCTACTTATTCTAGACAAAGAGTGGTGGAACATGTAAATGGTGTACCTCACCCCCCAACTTGAACTATGCATTGTCCTCAATGCACAAGAACATGCAATGAGAAAAATGAAAGTGACATGAGAAATAAGATACCCCCTTTTTCTTTTTTCTTTATTTTTTTCTTTTTTTGCATACACATTAAAGGGAAAACAAAAACATTTGATTATTCCCCCCAACTTAAACTCGCACATGATATGGAATGAGATTTTCTACTATGATGCTCAAAATGAAATGAGTCCAAATTAGGGAGAGGTAAACAATTTCTACACTACAACATCAAGAGAAGAAAAATATAACAATGAAATAAGTTTAACTACTATGTACATGAAAATAAAACAAAAATGGCACATGTCAATTAGGCTTCAATTCTGATACGAGCTTTTGCCCATTGATTTTTTTGATTTGAAAATTTTTTTGGTGTCTAAATGCCCTTCCAAACCAATCTTTCCAACAATACAAAAGATAGTCATTAAAAATTCTCAACCAAACAAAGGTGTAGTCAAGTTTATGCAATTCCAACAAAGGAGTACACAATTTTTCTTTAAAAGTTTCTTCACTTAACTCCATTTCAATGGCCTCCCCAAGTTGAGAAATGTGAATCTCAACACCACTCTTTGATGGAAAAATGACATTGGGCTCATTAGCCTCATGTGAGATGATATCCTCATTAAATGTTTCACAATCAAGAGTGGTGGGACATTCAACATCAATATGCATTCCATTGAGATGATCATCCCCAATACATTGATTATGCTCAAGATGTTGTTCTTCATGCATAGCAATTATAACATTAGTCAATGTATTAAGTTCATCACTAATTTCATCANTCCCATGAAGTAGAGGTCTGTTGCAGAGCAGTTGGGTAGAACAGCAGAGCGTACCGGTACGTCAAACTCTAGAGTCCTTACCGTACCGGTACACTATGTTCCAGTGGCTAGACCGTACCAATACTGAGTATCGGTACACTTCTGCATCCTTGTCAGGATTTTTTGATTTCATTACTCCAAAGCTTTCCTCTGGCCATTCTTTCACCTCCAATCATCTCAAAACATCTAGGAAGGCCTTAAGGAGCCTTATTTAGCACCTTTTAACTACAAACACCAAATATCATCGTTAATAACTCAACAGATATAACTCCAAACATTTAATCTTCAAAAGTAGTTAAGATATTATGATTAGCACCTAGAAATATGCAATGTTTTGTGCTAATCAATGAGGCAACGTCGGTGGATGGAATACTTGGAAGATTATAACTTCACTTTGCACTATCATCCTGGTAAGGCAAACGTGGTGGCTGATGCACTCAGTTGGAAGTCAAGGAGAGTCTTGGCTAGTGTGGCTTCCCAGGAGTGGGAGATGGTCGAGACGGTGGGACAATTCAGGCTATGTTACTTGGGATAGGCTCAGGGTACTTTGGAGAATTTAGTGGCTACGCCTTCCTTACTGAGTAGAGTGATCGTGTCCTAGGATCAGGATGCAGAGTTATCATCCATCGAGGAGTGAGTACAGTCAGGTATAGGTGATGAGGGCTAGACCATTCACTCAGATGGTAGTCTTCGATTTAGGAGAAGGATTGTGGTTCCCTAGTCTACAGAGCTTGAAGAGGAGATTCTCAGAGAGTTCCATTGTTCTCGATTTACTGTACATCCAGGTGGCACAAAGATGTACCATGATCTTCGTCGCCAGTATTATTGGAGCAGGATGAAGAGAGACGTTGAGGACTTTGTCAGACGGTGTCTCACGTGTCAACAGGTTAAGGCTGAGCACCAAAGACCAGTGGAATTACTCCAGCCTTTGGAGGTAGCTGAGTGGNTGTCTCATGTGTCAGCAGGTTAAGGCTGAGCACCAAAGACCAGTGGAATTACTCCAGCCTTTGGAGGTAGCTGAGTGGAAATAGGAGCATGTTACGATGGATTTTTTGACTCACTTACCACGGATATCGCGGGGACATGTCGCGGTGTAGGTGATAGTGGACTGGCTTACCAAGTTGATGCACTTTTTGGCGGTGCGAATGAACTTCACATTGGAGGACTTCTATAGGTTGTACATACGGGAGATTATCCGATTACATGGGGTGCCCATGTCCATAGTATTGGATCGGGATCCCAGGGCTTACAACTCACTTTTGGGAGAGTTTTCAGCGAGCCATGCGAATAAAGTTGATGATGAGCATTGCTTTTCATCCCCATACAGATGGTCATTCGGAGAGGACTATCCAGATATTAGAACACATGTTGCGGGCATGCATCCTAGATCTAAAGGGTATTTGGGAAGATCACTTACCCTTAGTGAAATTCGCCTACAATAACAATTATCATGTGCGCATACAGATGGCACCCTATGAGGCACTTTATGGGAGGTTTTGCTGTTCTCTAGTTTGTTGGACGGAAGTGGGAGATAGACCCTCTATGGGTTTTAATTTGATTAGAGACACCTCAAAGAAGGTGGACTTGATTCGAAAGTGACTTCTTATGGCTCAAAGCCGGCAGAAGAGCTATGCCGACATATGGCGGCGACCTCTGGAGTTTGAGGTAGGAGATCACATCTTCTTGAAGGTGATGCCTAAGAAAGGAGTGGTCAGATTTGGAAAATGAGGGAAGTTGTCGTCGAGATTTATCGGGCCCGTCAAGGTACTCGAGAGGGTGGGTACAGTGGCTTACCGGTTGGCGTTACTGCCAAATCTATTGGGTGTTCACGGGGTATTCCATAGCTCTATGCTCTAGAAGTATACTCTTGATCCAACACATATAGTGGATTGGGGTGAGATGATTGTTGATGCGGATGGGACATTTGAGGAGGGACTGGTGCGTATCATGGATAGCCGGGATCAGGTTTTGCGAGGCAAGACTGTGAGGCTAGTGAAGGCGCTATAGCAGTACTGAGGAGTGAAGGAGGCGACATGGGAACGAGAGGACACTATGCGCATCAACTATCCGTTCTTATTCGAGGATGTAGGTATAAGTTTTATAATTTTAAATATACTGTCATTATTGCATATGCATGCGGATAAGTGTGTATGTGTGTGTGAATTTTGAGGACGAAATTCTTTTAAGGGGGAAGAATGTAAAACCCGGGTGAATTTAAACTTTTTATAATAAGGGTAAAATGGTAATTTGCCACTACGATACGGGTTGTAAACCTAAATTTTTTTAGATCTCGGATGATGAAATGGACCTCATCGTTGGATTCGTCTCACGATAGTTACCCTGTCAAATTTCATCGAATTTTGAGATAGTCAATTTTTTTGCATTTTACGAGGCCGTCAAGTCTCGGGTGACCCAAAAATGGGATTTTTGATAAAATTTTAACGTTTCAGGACGAAAACGGACCCGAGAAAAAGAGGTTGTGTGGCACAATGTGAGTCAAGTAAATGGAGGGTATAAAAAGGGGGGNTATCGAATTTTGAGATAGTCAATTTTTTTGCATTTTACGAGGCCGTCGAGTCTCGGGTGACCCAAAAATGGGATTTTTGATAAAATTTTAACGTTTCAGGACGAAAACGGACCCGAGGAAAAGAGGTTGTGTGGCACAATGTGAGTCAAGTAAATGGAGGGTATAAAAAGGGGGGAAATCTGATTTCTTTCACATTTTCTTCAGCCGGTTAATGTGAGAGAGGGAAGAGAGGGAAAAAGAAGGAGCTCTTCATTTCTCTCTACGATCTACGACTCCACAGGCTTCGAATTCACTCGGGCCAAGAGGAAAAGTTGCTCTCCTCGCTAAGGGCTACGCGACCACANCCGGTTAATGTGAGAGAGGGAAGAGAGGGAAAAAGAAGGAGCTCTTCATTTCTCTCTACGATCTACGACTCCACGGGCTTCGGATTCACTCGGGCCAAGAGGAAAAGTTGCTCTCCTCGCTAAGGGCTACGCGACCACACCAAAAATGACGGGTTTTTGCTGAAGCTCAAGGTATTGAATTTTTTGGAAGTTTGGAATTTGGGCTAGAAATGGGTTCTTGGGACTTCCTACGGTCATTCCTTATGCTTCAAGAGGTAGGGTTCCTTCCTACTTGGGTTTATTTACAACCTAGGGTGTNTGCTGAAGCTCAAGGTATTGAATTTTTTGGAAGTTTGGAATTTGGGCTAGAAATGGGTTCTTGGGACTTCCTACAGTCATTCCTTATGCTTCAAGAGGTAGGGTTCCTTCCTACTTGGGTTTATTTACAACCTAGGGTGTAGTATGTAATGGGTATGTTGATAAATAGATTTTATCATTACCTATGTTGTGGAAATTGATGAAATAGGTATTGAAACTGGTTAAAATAAAATTTTGCCTTGAAATGAGTTATGAATTAGACTCAATGTGATCCATGGAATTGGGGGTTATGTGGGCATGTTATGTGTTTATTGTATGCCTTGAGAATTAAGTATGTTGTTAGCATATGTTATGTAATAACATACTTGTGAATTGTTGTTGAAAATGAAATGTGGATATATGTTCATTGATATATAGCATTATGAGAAAGTTTGGTAATTATTTGCTCCGGCTATAAATTGCCTTGGAACTTGTTTGAATGTAGTTAATTTTGCTCATGTGGCATTCATTACATGTGGGCATGATGTTGAAATAGCAATGATGCATTACATTGCATATGCACTTAGACATCGCATTTTATGGGTGTGGGTGCATGGTTAGCATCAAACACCATGTAGGTGGATGATGGGTGGGTTCGGGGAAGTTGGATTGAATATTCAGCAAAGTTGCACGGTTGCATGAAAAAGAATTGGGTCGGGGTAGTAAGAAGGGCTAGACTATCCCTTGGGTGAGAGACCCAGTATTTGGATATGCACTTTCGTTGGTATAAGAGCTCATAAAGTGTTTCGGTGTACGTGGAACCGTTGGTGGAAGTCCATGAATTTCATGTCGGTTGGGTGACCATNCAAAGTTGCACGGTTGCATGAAAAAGAATTGGGTCGGGGTAGCAAGAAGGGCTAGACTATCCCTTGGGTGAGAGACCCAGTATTTGGATATNATGCACTTAGACATAGCATTTTATGGGTGTGGGTGCATGGTTAGCATCAAACACCATGTAGGTGGATGATGGGTGGGTTCGGGGAAGTTGGATTGAATATTCAGTAAAGTTGCACGGTTGCATGAAAAAGAATTGGGTCGGGGTAGTAAGAAGGGCTAGACTATCCCTTGGGTGAGAGACCCAGTATTTGGATATGCACTTCTGTTGGTATGAAAGTCCATAAAGTGTGTCAGTGTACGCGGAACCGTTGGTGAAAGTCTATGAATTCCATGTCGGTTGGGTGACCATTGGTGTAAGTCCATAAATACCCACCCCAAGAAAGACCCAGAGATTTTAGTTAGCCATTGGGTGTGTAACACAAATGGTGGGGGCTTGGAAAGCCCGGTTTTGATACTCACTGCATAACATAGGGTGAAGGTAAATAGCCGGAGTTAGAAAAGCTCAGTTTTAATACACATTGACATTGCAAGTGTTGTGGAGCCGGGAAGGGCTCGGGTAAATTGCATGAATGGGCATCATCTCAATTCATGGCATGGTATGTTAGATTCGAACCTTGACTTGCTTAAGTGTTGGTTGGAATGATTGTTGTTGTTAAATGTTGCATGTGAACATTGCATATGCACTTAGGTTGGGGAGTAGCCTCTGTAGGAAAGATTCTAATAGGCGTTGGCTCACCCTATAAGTGAAACATTTCAAGTGCGGGACATACTCTGGTGGATGGCTTGCATTCGGTGTCTCTTGGGTGAAGAAAAGCTAGGTTGTGGCTTTTGAATACAAGTTTGATGTACACTTTTGTTAAAATTCTATTTAGACATNAGTGAAACATTTCAAGTGTGGGACATACTCTGGTGGATGGCTTGCATTCGGTGTCTCTTGGGTGAAGAAAAGCTAGGTTGTGGCTTTTGAATACAAGTTTGATGTACACTTTTGTTAAAATTCTATTTAGACATTTAACCGTATAAATGGGTTGTAATAGACTTGTATGAATCATGTATAATGTAGAAAATATCTTTATACATGTTTGGGATGAATTTGGGAAGGTTTGAGATGAATTGGATATGAAAAAAAATTGATGAAACATAAAATTCTGGGCAAAACCTACCGATAGCTAACAGGTAGTACCTGTTCAGTAGGCAAAACCTACCGGTAGCTAACAGGTAGTACCTGTTCAGTAGGCAAAATCTACCGGTAGCTAACAGGTAGTACTTGTTTAGCAGGCAAAACCTACTGGTAGCTAACAGGTAGTACCCCGTCCAGTAGGAAAGAACTACTGGTAGCTAACAGGTAGTACCTGTCCAGTAGAAAAAAGCTAACGGTAGCTTACAGGTAGAACTTCTACTGATAGGTCTAACAAACACCTACTAGTAGCTCTTCAAAAAATCTAAAAATTTAAAAATTGTTTTGCTAACCTTTTGAGCTTTGTTTTATTTAGTTCCAACGATACAAATGGACATTAAATGAGGTATATTGAGGCACATTGAAGCTCCGTTGAATTAAATGATTAAAGGAACACGGGTTATACGTGTGGGTTATGATCCCGATTCAGGGGATACAATTGACAAGATGTTGGGTTGTGCGACAACCACGGGTATTTCTGTGGATTGACGGATGGTCAATGGTTGAAAAAGGACCCCCGATTTTAGGGGCGTCACAGATAAAACGTTGCTCAAAGCCATCGCCAATGCAGCCAACTCGTCATCTTTTTGTTTCCTTTTCTTCTCAGTATTATTGAGCTTTCTCAGTAATTCCTTGGATGTAGCCATAAAAAATTCATAATCTATAATTGGCTCTAAAACATCATCCTCTCCATCAGAGAAAAAGCCTCTTGTGTTTTTGTGAACAATAGGTTTTTTGACATAGTCATTGATTAACCCTAATTAAGACATAATTTAATAGGTAAATTGTGTTAGTTGAATAAAGTTAAACTAGTCAAAATAAATCAAATTAGAGTTAGTGTGTTAATAAAGGATAATGCATTAATTGTTGTTCTTTTCAGGATTTTATGCATCAAAACTACAAACTACTAGGGAGCCAATTGCATTAAAACTACAAACTACTGGGGTGCAAATTATCAAAGCTCAAAACAAAGGGGGATCAAAGAATTCAAGGCCACCTAACAAGACTTTCATGCCACCAAACAAGACATGTCAAGGCCACCTAACAAGATTCAAAGCCACCTAAGAAAACTTTCACCCTCCCTTGTTGCCTATAAATACCACCCCTTAGGACTTGTAAAACATTCATCTTTTGGTAGTGGAAAACCCTCCAAAAGTATTATTGCTTTCTTTATTGCTTATTGCTTTCTTTAAGTATTACTTTCTTTTATTGTATTATTGCTTTCTTTTACTTTAAGTATTGCTTTCTTTTATTGTGTTATTGCTTTCTTTTATTTCCATTGCTTGAGCTTCCTTCTTCCCTTAGAGGAGTGAAATTCTTCCACTTTTCTAGAGCTTTACCAAAGCCGTGAAGGGTGGAACGTGATTCACTCATTCTTTGTCAAAGATCGGCTCATTGTGTAAAGTGTTTTACCATGTAACTCCTCTACTTGGAGGGATGATCATCACTCACTTTTTTAGCTTTAACAAAGCCATGAAGAGTGAGTAGTTTCTCATCCAATCTTTAGTAAGATGTGAATATCCGAAAATTATATTTATGCATTTCGTTTATGCTTGGCTCTAATCTTTATTTCTTCATAATGTCTTCTCATCATATTGTTGTCTTTATTTTAAGCATGAATAACTAAATCTCTTAGTTGGCAAAACCAAGAGGAACATCCACTTGGGTATACCATTTCAACNAGTCATGGTTTATGCTTAGATACTCACCAATCTTATCCCTAGCTTCTTACGAATCAATCGTTCATTCATGCTCTATTGGAGGAGGGTTTCGAGTTGAGACGATATTCCTATTGAAGTGACCTCTTGGATTTACCAACATTTGTTTCTCATTTTACTAGCATCAAAACAACTTCACCAAACAACTTCCAACAATCAAAGATTTTACACTTTCTTTCTCCCAAAATCACCTTCCCCTCGGTTTACTTTCTTACCCGTAGAAACGACCTTGGAATACCACCAAGTAAAACACGATCCGCAAAAGTCTCCTTGCGCTTGGGGAGCACTTTTGTTCACTCATACTCACATTTGAAATCTCATTCATCCACCATTCCGTTGCCCTTTCTTTTGACATCATCCCTAGGAGAGTGACACTCCCCTTTATTCATATACTATACATGCTAAAAGGTGATGTTTATAGGTTAGGAAACAACAAGGAAATTTGTCAAGCANATACTATACATGCTAAAGGTGATGTTTAGAGGTTAGAAAACAACAAGGAATTTTGTCAAGCAGTCATCCTTAGAGAAAGTGCCATTTAATTTCAATGCTTGATGAATCTCTTCCCTAGACATTGTTGGGATGAACTCCTCTTGACTGTGGACATGCTGGTGAGATGCCTCCACCATCTGCTTGGTAACAAACATTGGCTTGTACAAAGAATCATAATCATGCTTATTTAGAACACATGGACCATAAACAATGGGAACCTCTTCTAAAGAATCTTCAATACCATACTCAGGATCATCATTTGAACTAGAAATCTCACCATCCTCATGATTCAAATTAATCAAATTGAAAGAGACTGTTCTTGTAGTTGTGTTAGGCGGCACCTTTCTAACATCAAGAATTAAAGAACCCATGTTGTTTGGAGAAGAAGGAATAGGATCCTTGTAAGACTCCTGCAACATTGTTTCTAAAATTGCCGCCTCTTGTTCTACTACATGAATAGTAGCTTGAGCAGCTGCATCATTTATTATGCCTTCATACTCATTTTCATTTACATTCTCTGCATCTGTTGGAACCATGGTTTTTGGAGCAGCAAGATCTTCATTTGCATTTACTGCCTCTGTATCATTTACCAAATTCTGAATGCTACAATCAACAACAAGAGAAGGGGCCAGTTCTCCTTGGGCTATACCCTCACCCAAAGTCTCCAAAACCTGCACATAGTCTTTGCCTGAGTGATCACCCTTTTCCATGGATCGTAAATCCTTTACTGAATTTTCCATGTTGAGAATTTGGATGGCCTGTTCTTCTTGATTTTGCACATCCGGGGTTGCTTTTTTGGAATCGGGGTTACCAACTATAGTATACCCATTATTATTCTGTTTCCAAACTGCCTTATGCTTCTAAGCCTTGAATGCCAGTCTTGATTGCTTGTGAGTTAGTCTTTATTTGTTTTGCTCCTTGGAGTTATCCATTTGCTGAATATTCTTTCCTTTTATTGTTCCTAAATTTATGCTATTTGATTGGTTATTATCTTGTAAGTTTGCGGATTCTGCTGGATCTTTTCCTTGCAAATCTTTAGTATTAACTGGATCCTTTCCTTGCAAGTTTTCTGGCTTAAACAATTTCCTTTCCCTGCAATTGTCTTCTACATGCCCTTGCTTTCTACAGGACCTGCAATATTTCTTAGCTTTTTCATATACAATCTGTTGCCATCTTGCACCTTTGTCTCCCATATCCAGCCAAATTATGGATGGATTTTTTCCCAAGAGATTTACTTCAACGCAGACTCTAGCTACTCTTGGTCTAGCCAAAGATAATGTGGATTGATCATAGGCTAAAACTTTACCAGCAACTCCAAATACTGCTTTTTGAAAAAATTCAATGGTAACCNCAAGAGATTTACTTCAACGCAGACTCTAGCTACTCTTGGTCTAGCCAAAGATAATGTGGATTGATCATAAGCTAAAACTTTACCAGCAACTCCAAATACTGCTTTTTGAAAAAATTCAATGGTAACCTTGGTAAAGATATCCACATGGGCACAATGGAAGGCTCTATGCCAGGAACAAATGTAGGGAACCATTTGAAAAATCTAAACAGGTAGTCTTCAATCATGGTAGCATCTTTCAACCAAATTTTTACATAGTCTTCATGTTTTTCGAACCTTATCAAAATATGTCTAGGATCCACTGACTGTATCTCAAACTCTCCTTTCAAATCCCATTTTGAACGAATAACTTCTCTTATCACTCCCAGACTTGGACGTCCATAGGCACATTTACCTATTAATGCATACTGCAATGTTGGCCAAGACTGCTTGACTTCTTCATTGGTGAAGTAGAAGGCCGGTTCTCCCTCATAAAATACAACTGGTTTTTCCTTCTTGGGGATAGATTCTTGCATAGGAAAAGGATTAACAGGCTATTTAAAGAGTGATGCAAAGGTTTGTTGAGGCTGTGATTGATTTGCTGACTGTAAATCTGGAGGCTTTGGAGGTATTAAGGAAGAACTTGGTGAAGAACTCATGAGAGGAATACTCATCCAAGTTTCTCTCTAGATTTTAGGAAAAATTTTATCCACATTCCCAATAATTGACCCTTCTTGGAAATATGACTAGTGAATTGAACATCTTTAATGTGATAAAGCACCCGGGTGAGGAGAAAGAAATTTGTGAGGTAGATGAAATTGATGAGATTGTAGAGGAGAAAGTTAACACATTTTCTTATTCTGACCCTCTACAAGTCCATTTGATTAATTTTGTTATTGATAGTGGAAATCCTGATGTGCAATTTTATGCTGATTTGTTAAATTCTTCACAGGAAATAACACGGAATGTAAGAAACTTTAATTGGGAACTTAAGCCTGATTGATCTATCCTTTATGGATCTCTTGTATATAATAGTTAAAATTTATCTTTTGTGTTTTCATTTCTTTTGTATCGTTTCTTTATTTGTTTTGCAAATTAGGTTTTGTACTATGGATGTATCTCGCTTCCATATCTAATTAGCAATTATCTAATATTCTATTTCATTTATTCCATACATTATGGACAATATATAATTTAAGTTGGGCGGTGTGAGTGTTAATTTACTTATATGTGAATTTACTTATATTTGTGTTTAGTGTTTTTATATTCTTTTAAAAAAAAAAATTTGTAACTGACAGACGTTAAAGAACCAGATAGTGAGTCAATTTTCAATAATTTTTTGAGTCATTTTATTTTCTTAAAAAGTTGAAAAATAGACAAAAAAATATTCTAGTTAAGTTTAATTATATTGCGTCATCTTCCAAAAGATATCCATGCATTGATCATACAAAGAGCTAGGTATATTAGAAATTTAAAAATTTTTGAAAGTCAAGCAAGACCCCTGTGTGGAAAAAGTACATATGCTAAACACCGATGAGCAAATCGTCTTTCTGCTTGTGCAAAGTATAGTCGTACAAAATATTTGAGATAATATAATCAGTGTGCGGAACCAATTTTAGGTCGAGCGTCAGATCGTTTACGATGGATTTGGTATGGGCAGAGTAAGGATTATCCTGAGGCGCCAACCTATTCTACCCCAATGTTAACAAGATACGTGAGAAATGAAGTTAACCATGTCACTGGTGTTATTGATCCAGATAGTTTTGATGTTGACTAAATATAATCAACAAGATGTATAGTTTTGGGAATATATGCACATAGTTGTAAATAAATGTAAATAACTATAGAATAAATAGAAAAATCGGTATATAAGAAATAACAAATAAAAAATTAATAAACCCAATTTTTTTGAAAGAAAAAGAGTGGTTAGCAAAGTTTTGTAGAATATATAAAATTATGTCTAATTTTGTGAACTGCAAGATATACAAGAAAAAAAACATAATTATAGAAAATCAGAAAAATAGTCTGCAGTTGCAAACCGAAAACCAATCAGATAGCACCATCCATACAGTAGAGCTAACGTTATAGGTTGGCGAAGAAAAATATATCTTGGCACGACATTATATATATCTTCCGAAGAAAAATCAACAAAAAGATAGATTTAAGACAATGAGCATAGCGGTCTTCAAACCAAGTGCGAAGGGATCAATCTCCACCACCTGATCAACCTCCACAACAACCTTACTTGGAAAATATCTTCAATGAGGAGATGTTAGAGAATTTTGAACAACAGGACTGGTACGATGCTAATTTTTTTACTAAACCTATTATTTCTGAAAGACCAGTAATATTTGAGGATTTTGAGAACATAGGAATCAAACAAATTCTTAATACAAGAGGATGGTTACAATATGTTAAATTATCTATTTCTGCTTATGACAACTTAGTTCGTGAATTTTATAGTAATATTGAAATAATTGAAAAAAAGGCAATTATGTATATTTATACAAGGTATTAATTTCCAAGTTACACCTGCTACTATAGCCGCATTCTTTCAACCTATACCAAGACCAGAATACCCCTAGTATCCATATACCCGATTACCTGATTTAAATGTTATAGGAAGAGAAGTAACGGGTTACCCAAAATTTGCTTGGGGTAGACCAAACAAGTATATAAAGCTAGAGGACCTGACTGACAAATACCGCATCCTGAATTTGATAACAAGGTATGTGAAACCCAGGAAAAATTTGAATTTTTTCTGAAAAAAGGGTAAAATAGTAATTTGCCATCTTAATGCATATTTAAAATACATATTTTTATAGAGCTCAGATGGGACAATGGACCTCACCGTTGGATTCGCATCACGAAACCTAGCTGCCCTGTCAATTTTTGTCAAATTTCGAGATAGTCGAGTTTTTTACGTTTTTCAAGGCGAGGGGCATCCGGTGATCCCCAAAAACGAAATTTTAATAAAAATTTTAAAAGTTGAAAAATATTTTAAATAAAGTTCATATAAAATATTTTGAGCTTAAACCGGTACAAAATAAATCGTTTCGGGGCAAAAACGGACCCGAATCAATGAGGGACATGAGGCGCAACTCGGGCCAAGTATTGGAAATTATAAATAGGGGCTAAATCAGATATTTTACTGAAGGATCTCTGTATTTTAGCTAGTTCCAACGTGTGAGAGCAAGAGGGAGAGAAAAAAGGAGAAAACAAATCCTCCTTCGTCGATTCTCAGAGTTCCGTCGCTCGGATCAACTCGGACCAAGAGCCAAAGTTCATCTCCTCGACGAGGGCAATGCGTACGTACCAAAAAGAGTGGATTTCACCAAAGATCCAAGAGGAGACTTTGGGAAAAATCAAAACTTTGAGGTTGATTTGGTGTTATAGAAGTTCTTACACTTCTATTGAGGTAGGGTTCCCTCCTACCTTGGTTTTATTTTTACCTTAAGTGGGCTTTTAGTGGCTGAAATTGGTTTATATGTGGGCTGTCCAANCCGGTGTGGTTATTGTTGAATATAGGACCTCAGATGGGTCTTGTTATTATATAATGCACAGGTTGTGTTTTGAGTAGAGTTCTCCTTACAAGGGGGACTCTGCACAAATTTTTAATAAAGGATGAACCCCGGTATATGGGGCATAACGTTGAGATATCGAGTTACTTGGTATCCACGGGCATTCCGCGGGTTGATGAGTAATCAACGGACCCCCGGATTTTGGGGTGTCACAGCTTGGTATCAGAGCTTAGGTTATCCGATTTACCTAGGGCTTGTTGGGCATTGAGACTAGACCATTGCATGCATTGTGCATCTCATCTTATGTGCTTAAATTGTTACATGTTTTGTGCAACGTGTTATGTGAAACATGATTACTTGCTAGGTGATTATGTGAATGATATACATTTTAAAATGTATATGGAAAGAGACACTAGAGTTAGAAAACATAACCTTGGGAGTCGGGAAAAAAATGAACGGAATAGTTCAAGTTTAAATGTTTTCTAGTGGATGGTATAGACTCTACTAG
>CAUOFW020004192.1:586235-598976 GCA_963454935.2 Ilex paraguariensis
GACTTGTGGCTTTCAATTCATTTCTTTTGTAAAATTAGACTTGTAATTAAATTTTGGCATGTAATGTGTAAAGGAATTGTGATAGAATCTATATCGACTGTTTTAATATAATCTTGCATGTTTGTATGAATATGGATAATTGGACCCGGTGTGCTTATTATTGAATATAGGACCTCGGATGGGTCTTGTTATTATATAATGCGCAAGTTGTGTTTTGAGTAGAGTTCTCCTAACAAAGGAGACTCTGCCCAAATTTTTAATAAAGGATGGACCCCGGTAGATGGGTCATAACGTTGAGATATCGAGTTACTCGGTATCCACGGGCATTCCGCGGGTTGATGAGTAATCAACGGACCCCCGAATTTTAGGGTGTCACAAGGTATAGTTTGCTACCCCGTGCCCAGAAAAATCAAACCTATACTGAACAGGATTATTTTTTGTATGCATTTGGGTTGGGACACACTATTGATTTGCCGAATTTAATCATGGACCAAATGATACTTACTGTGAATAAAATGAAAGCCTCACTCCCATATGCCATGTTAGTATCTCAGCTATGCGGGAAAAGATGAGTGATCATTGATCCGATATGGAAAACACTTGATCATTTTGGGGCATTGTATAAAACTTCATTGAAAAAAAGTCATAAAGGATAGTAAGAAGACCGACCTGAAGCACCACCTACACCCTAAAAAGAGCCATTCCAGGTACCTGAAGAATTCATACCACAAGAACATCAACCACAAGAGGAACAACCATACATACCAATGGACAACATAACTAATAGATAGATCTTACTAGGGGTGGAGAACAATATTACTCAGATCAACCAACGCATGGATGAATATGAACAAAGTCAAGTTGAACTTTTGAAGTTATTTAAAGATCGTTTTGGAGAAGGATCTTCTACTTCCTAAACAGACTGGAGATTCTACAAAACAATTAGCTATCTTTCACTCATCTTTTACATTTTTCACTTTACTTTAGTTTATGTTTTATACTTGTTTGTTTGCCTTAAACTTATTTGTTGTTAACTTATGCATGTTTTGAATTAGGTGTGTTTAAGTTTGTTTTTGTTAAAGTTAGAACCTATATTGTTAAAGTTAGGAAGACTAGTTCATATGATTCACAATTAAATTAAGTTAATATTCCTATGTTTTGTGAAAATAGCCTTAATCTGATCACGCAAGATTTTCATTACTTTAGTTGTATATTATCTTAATATTTTCGTTTTAACTTACCCTTATAACGCACAGATAGATTTCTTTATTTTCAAAACCTTGTGAAATATTACACTCTTTACATATTTAGTGGAAATGTATAACCAATTGAAGAATTTGAGCCAATCTTTCTTGGAGAGATAGTCTACATCTAAGCAAATAAACATCTTCGATTCTACGGTAAACTTTCTTTGAATAATCTCTTTAATTTTGTCTTGATTAGCACTTGTTAGATTTAATCTTGAGCCTTAACCATATCTTTTACAAAATTATATCCTTAGTCAACCATGATTATGCCTAAAAGAGTGTAAATTATTTTTATGAAACCCAAAGAAATACCCGAGCCACATAGAAATATATTAAATCTACCCTTGCAATCTAATTTTCTTGCACCCTCTTTTAAATCAGCAGGATACAGAAAGAAAGAGAAGAAAAGGTAGAAAAGAAAAAAGAAATGGCAAAAGAATGATCCCGGTTCAATGAAAAGAAATCTAGAAAAGAAAATAAAAATAAAGAAAAGAGCCAAGAAAGTGAAAAATGGGAAAAATAAAAAGAATGAACATGCAAAGTCATATGTGAACTAGAATGAGGTGTGCCACAATACTAAAGATAGCATTTGAGTCCCACTAACGTCATTTCTTAAACCTTAAACCCATAACCACATTACAACCCTAAAAAAGTCCTTTTTGATTCCATAAATCATAAATCTGTATTAAATTCTACTTATCTACCTAATCAAAGGAGAAAGTTGATAATATGTCTGATATAGTTTTGATATCCAGTCATGAGATTATGTCAAATTCCAGTTCTATTCAAATAANCTTATTGTTGAATATAGGACCTCGGATGGGTCTTGTTATTATATAATGCGCAAGTTGTGTTTTGAGTAGAGTTCTCCTAACAAAGGAGACTCTGCCCAAATTTTTAATAAAGGATGGACCCCGGTAGATGGGTCATAACGTTGAGATATCGAGTTACTCGGTATCCACGGGCATTCCGCGGGTTGATGAGTAATCAACGGACCCCCGAATTTTAGGGTGTCACAAGGTATAGTTTGCTACCCCGTGCCCAGAAAAATCAAACCTATACTGAGCAGGATTATTTTTTGTATGCATTTGGGTTGGGACACACTATTGATTTGCCGAATTTAATCATGGACCAAATGATACTTACTGTGAATAAAATGAAAGCCTCACTCCCATATGCCATGTTAGTATCTCAGCTATGCGGGAAAAGATGAGTGATCATTGATCCGATATGGAAAACACTTGATCATTTTGGGGCATTGTATAAAACTTCATTGAAAAAAAGTCATAAAGGATAGTAAGAAGACCGACCTGAAGCACCACCTACACCCTAAAAAGAGCCATTCCAGGTACCTGAAGAATTCATACCACAAGAACATCAACCACAAGAGGAACAACCATACATACCAATGGACAACATAACTAATAGATAGATCTTACTAGGGGTGGAGAACAGNAAGTGTAGTATGGTATACGGAACCAGCGGTATAAAATCCAAAATTTGTTGCCCAACAGGACACAAGATTTTGATTTATAAGAAAATACTCATTTAATGAGTACCATCCAATAATGATCTGATTTATAAAACGNGGGGTGGAGAACAGTATTACTCAGATCAACCAACGCATGGATGAATATGAACAAAGTCAAGTTGAACTTTTGAAGTTATTTAAAGATCGTTTTGGAGAAGGATCTTCTACTTCCTAAACAGACTGGAGATTCTACAAAACAATTAGCTATCTTTCACTCATCTTTTACATTTTTCACTTTACTTTAGTTTATGTTTTATACTTGTTTGTTTGCCTTAAACTTATTTGTTGTTAACTTATGCATGTTTTGAATTAGGTGTGTTTAAGTTTGTTTTTGTTAAAGTTAGAACCTATATTGTTAAAGTTAGGAAGACTAGTTCATATGATTCACAATTAAATTAAGTTAATATTCCTATGTTTTGTGAAAATAGCCTTAATCTGATCACGCAAGATTTTCATTACTTTAGTTGTATATTATCTTAATATTTTCGTTTTAACTTACCCTTATAACGCACAGATAGATTTCTTTATTTTCAAAACCTTGTGAAATATTACACTCTTTACATATTTAGTGGAAATGTATAACCAATTGAAGAATTTGAGCCAATCTTTCTTGGAGAGATAGTCTACATCTAAGCAAATAAACATCTTCGATTCTACGGTAAACTTTCTTTGAATAATCTCTTT
The DNA here is from genome assembly GCA_963454935.2 of Ilex paraguariensis. Lineage (NCBI taxonomy): Eukaryota > Viridiplantae > Streptophyta > Magnoliopsida > Aquifoliales > Aquifoliaceae > Ilex > Ilex paraguariensis. The sequence continues at coordinate 589,698 of CAUOFW020004192.1, forward strand.
AATTTTGTCTTGATTAGCACTTGTTAGATTTAATCTTGAGCCTTAACCATATCTTTTACAAAATTATATCCTTAGTCAACCATGATTATGCCTAAAAGAGTGTAAATTATTTTTATGAAACCCAAAGAAATACCCGAGCCACATAGAAATATATTAAATCTACCCTTGCAATCTAATTTTCTTGCACCCTCTTTTAAATCAGCAGGATACAGAAAGAAAGAGAAGAAAAGGTAGAAAAGAAAAAAGAAATGGCAAAAGAATGATCCCGGTTCAATGAAAAGAAATCTAGAAAAGAAAATAAAAATAAAGAAAAGAGCCAAGAAAGTGAAAAATGGGAAAAATAAAAAGAATGAACATGCAAAGTCATATGTGAACTAGAATGAGGTGTGCCACAATACTAAAGATAGCATTTGAGTCCCACTAACGTCATTTCTTAAACCTTAAACCCATAACCACATTACAACCCTAAAAAAGTCCTTTTTGATTCCATAAATCATAAATCTGTATTAAATTCTACTTATCTACCTAATCAAAGGAGAAAGTTGATAATATGTCTGATATAGTTTTGATATCCAGTCATGAGATTATGTCAAATTCCAGTTCTATTCAAATAAACCTCTTTTGATTAACTACATGTGATATTATTTGCTTTGTTAACAATAGTCCAATCACATGTAACTATTGAGAAAATAGTCACTATAACATATGTGTTATTCTTACGGAGTGTATTCTAGGAAAGGATTGACATAAAGACTACCATGAAAGATGGTAATATTTCTTGAGTGATTTTTGAAACAAAAGAAATCATCACACACACACAAGTTTGTATAAAAATATATGGATAATGTTACAACTAATGTGTGTTACTCTTATAGTAATCGGAAAAGGAACTATTCTAGCAAGACATAATGAATATTGATTTAATTATTTTTGTGAAAAGTATGAATTATAAACTCCTGACTACTGAAGTTTGTAGGTAGCTTCACTAGAAACCTTCACGAGACAAAACTCGTCTACTAGGAATCACCTAGGGGTTTAACGGCTTATTGCATATGCTAAATGCAATCGTAAAAAAATCTACGAAAATAATTTTACTTCTGTTTATGTTTTATTTTGTGAAATAGTTTTTATAATCTATGTTTACAAGGGAATAGTAAAGTTTAAGTTGTAGGGTGTGATTAACCCTAGTTAGTGTGTAAAGTATAATGATTAAGTAATCAACATTGTAAGATAAAACAACTAAAAATTATTAACTAGGAGTAATTATAATTTGTGTGGAAATTAAAGTTTTAAATACTTTATGTTTAAATTTCAAGGTCTAATGTAGAAATACCAGAGAATACGAGGCGATTTTGCAAAACTTGAAACAACAAAGGAGCAAAGTGTAATATAGGCACATGGAACATCCAGCACGCGACACATGGATAAATTGCAAGGCACCTTGAAGCTTAAGAACAAGACATTTGTAACCTCTTGCAAGGCAACACCATCCGAATGGTGATCCTAGGGTCGAGATGGTCACTAGGTGGCAAAGCCTTACCTTTCCACCTCATGCTTGCATTTTGCCTATGTATAGGAGTGTTCTCCACCATTTCAAGGGGCCGACCACCCTAGAGCTCCAAAGGGAGAAATCCAAGGAAAGAAAAAGAGAGAGAAAGAAAGAAAGAAAGAAAGAAAGAGAAAGTCAAATACAAAGTCAGTCTGCCCTACACCAATATTCTGTATTTCTATATTTATGTTGTATCTTTCTATTCGGATAGTTGAACTACCACCACTTTTTTTGTCTTAATTGATAATAAAGGTGGTTGTGTTTCAGTTGTTCCTTGTGAAAGAAGTTTTAGAGTTTATATTTTAATTTCAGTTGTAATGAAAATTGCCCGCACTTCTTGCTTGTCTGTAGCAATAGAGAGTGAGTAGTTCACTTATACCCTTTAGTGAAAGGTGAACATATGTATATTATTGGTTAACTTCTGAAAATGCTGATGTTTTATATATCTTTATCTATATATGTATTATAAGCTTCATGCATGATACAGTAATGTGCGTAGTTTCGGTGTTGTGCTTGGAATTATGTCATCAGTGCATCATCAACCTGTCGATAAAACAACCACGGCATTCCTTTCGGTATGGCTCATCCTCCACTAGAACGCTGAGGATGTTTAACTGTTGCATGGTACTAAACCTAAATGATCCTCATGAATGGCTTGTCCTTGTGGATTATTAGTGTTGTTCATATATAATAATACTGCCAGATGAATATCTACGGTGTTCCTATCTGTATGGGTAGTCCTTCACTAGACGCTAAGGATGTTCTACTATAGCATGCTATAACTATCAAATTAATGACCTTAGTGATCCTCATGAACGACTTGTCCTTCTGAATTAGTTAGATCGTTTAACTGGTATAAATGATAATATTTCCAGTTGAACAACCATGGCATTCCTATCGGTATGGTTTATCCTCCACCTGAATGCTAAGGATGTTTAACTGATATATGTATCATAGATGGAGTCAAGTGAATAATTCAAGTATTCCTCATGAATGGCTTGTCCTTCTGGTTTGCTTGGATTAATCAATAGTCATGGATACCACCAGCTAACATAAGAAGTTGTCGTGTGATGGTTTATATATGTTAGACCTACTGGTTGACTTTTCAGTAAAATGAGATTTAATTGCTGTAAGGTAGCATTTCCAGTGTTCAACCAATAAAAAGCATATGGAATCCCTAAATTGAAGGGTATCTTTTATATTCTTGTCATTAATACGCTTACCTGCATACTTTATTTAGTTAAACTAATTGATAATCTAAGCTCACATCACAAGCTATCAAATGATACACTACTTCGAACAACAATTTTCTATTTTTATTTGAAAATATAAAGTACTAAAACTCTTCATGGGATCAATACTTGGACTTAAACCAAGAAAACTACAATTTGACCACTTATACTTGGGTGTATAATATAATATAAATTAGATCACGAAATAGTGCAAATCATCCTCCACTAGAATGCTGAGGATGTTTAATTGGTATATTATCACAGATGAAGTCAATAGAATAATTCAAGTATTCCTCATTAATAGTTTGTCCTTCTGGTTCACTCTGATTACTCAATTGACACATCTACAACCAGCTAACCTAAGAAGTTNCATGGGATCAATACTTGGACTTAAACCAAGAAAACTACAATTTGACCACTTATACTTTGGTGTATAATATAATATAAATTAGATCACGAAATAGTGCAAATCATCCTCCACTAGAATGCTGAGGATGTTTAATTGGTATATTATCACAGATGAAGTCAATAGAATAATTCAAGTATTCCTCATTAATAGTTTGTCCTTCTGGTTCACTCTGATTACTCAATTGACACATCTACAACCAGCTAACCTAAGAAGTTGTTGTGTTATGACTTAATACCACCAGTTAACCTAAGAAGTGGCTGCTTTATGGTTTATTATGTATGCACTTACTATCATGGAGTCAATTGATAAATTCAAGTGTTCCTCATGAATGGCTTGTCCTTCTGATTTGCTTGGATTAATCAATTGTCATGGATACTACCAACTATCATAAGAAGTTGTTGTATGATAGTTTATATACATCAGACCTATCAGTTGACTTGCCAGTAACATGGAAGTTAATTGCCATAAGGTAGCATTTTCAGTACTTGACCAATATAATGCATATGAGATCCTTAAACTGAAGGATACTTTTTATTATTGTCTTAATCTATTTGCAAATAAACATTTAACTAGACTAGTTATCAATCTAAGCTCACATCATAAGCTATCTCATGCTATCTTATTCTAAACAACAACTTCACTTGTAAAACCCAGGTAAATTTGAACTTTTTACAATAAGGGCAAAACGGTAAATTGCCACTATGGTACGGGTTGCAAACCTGAAATTTTTTAGACCTCGGATGACGAAACGGACCTAACCGTTGGATTTGTCTCGCAAAATCTTGCTACCCCGTCAATTTTCGTCGACTTCCAAGATAGTTGAAGTTTTTTACATTTTACGAGACAGTCGAGTCTTGGGTGACCCAAAAATGAAATTTTTAATAAAATTTTGAAATTTGAAAAATAATTTAAGGCAAATTAAAGTAAAAATATTTTGAACTTGAACAAGAGTAAAATTTAATAATTTCAGGACGAAAATGGGCACGGAAAAAAGAAGGTTGGGTGGCGCGTTGTGGGCCAAGTATCCTAAGGTTATAAATAAGGGAAAAAATTTGATTTCTCCCCCATATGTTCTGCAGTTCATTGATAGAAGAGAGAAAGAGAGAGAAATCTTACCTTCTCTCTACGATCTACGGAGCTCGGGTATTCGAATCCACTCGAGCCAAGAATTAAAGTTGCTCCTCTCATCATGGGCTACGCGACCATACCAAAAAGAAGGGTTTTCACCGAAGATTCAACAAATGGGATTTTGAAGAAGTGAAGATTTTAGCTCATTTTGGGGGTCTTGGAGCTTCTTGACGTCATTTACGCTTCAAGAGATAGGGTTCCTTCCTACTAGGGTTTATTTTTCAACATAGAGTGTTAAATTGAAATGGGTAGGTTGATAGAGATATATATCACTTGCCTATATTTGTGGAATTGATAAAAAAAGGGCATGAAAATGAGTATAGAAATGGTTTAGAATAAATTCCTAGCTTGGAATTGAAATGTGGTAATTAGTTATGAAATTCCATGGAAATTGGTGTTATGTGGGCATGTTATGTGTTTATATTATGTCTGTGAATAAAGTGTGTTATTGACATAGATTATGTAATAACATACTTGTGATGTGTAACACCCCAAAAACCACCTTGGACAGTATTACAATTTAAATCATTCATATCATGAGAGCACTAATATAATCCATAAATAAATGGGACTTTATTCATCTTCCATAAAATATTTACAACATTACCCAAATTGATGTGCCGAACCATGGCATTTACATCCCAAAAATTTCACTATCATAACGCAGCGGAATTACAAAAGAAAATTAGACTTCACAATGTTTCAAAAATGAATTTTCTAGTCTAGAAGAAAAATAATGTTGCTCTAAGCGTCCACCTCGGGATCCACGTTCCCTACTATAGGAGTCTCCCAGTGTGCCGGTTCATCCACTCCCAGCTCTTCCTCTAGGACATAATCTGAAAAATATTATTTGTAGGTGGTGAGCACTAATCTCTGTAGTAACATTTCTCCCATACTCAAATAAGGTTTAGAAAAACATATAAAAATGGTCGGTCACCTTTCACAAATAGCATATATGAATTTTGAAATAAAACAAGGACAATTAAACAGATCTCAAGTTTAAGCAACAATAGTAATTTAATGCATAAGTAAACCAATATACAACTAATAATCCATTCCACCATATTTCGTTTCTCTCAAGTTCTTGCAGAATCCTATACTTCCCAAGATTCTTGTAGAAACCATTCCTGGTACAATGAATAATAACCCACCACTGTAATATATGACTAATAATCCTTTCCACCATAAATTGTTTCTCCCAAGTTCTTGTGGAATCCCATACTTCCCAAGATTCTTGTAGAAACTATTTCTGGTACAATGAACAATAACTCACCACTGTATTCGTATCTTAGGTATGAAGTAAGATCTAGCATGGTCACCATCGAAAGCATCATGTCCCACATATCCACAAACACAAATCCTCGCAAAGATATCCAACCTTTGGGAAGGGTGTGTGCCAACACCATGGCAGTGACGAATTCAACCCAGGCATTAGTATACTAATCCTCTGACACGACACTTGTGAGCTAATAGTGGTTTGATCCTCGCAAAGCACCAACCCCACTACGAGTGGTAGGATATGTTCAAACCCGCACGGAGTAAGAAGATGTCTACCCACTCCATGATACTCGGTCAATTGTAGCCCATGTTTATCCAAACAACCACATAAGAGATACAATACCAACAACTCCATCAATAACAAACAATTTCCAAAACCCCAATTCCATGGGTATTTCCAAGAGCCCAAGTAATTTCAACAATCCCCAAATTTTCACATGTATCATTTCAATAGAACATTGAAGAAAATGCAAGAGATCATCATCAACATCATTTTATTACTCAACACAAAGCACTAAGGTTTTGAAATCAAGAACCAAGAAAGAATCAAAAGGAAAATCCATTACTCTTGAAAACTAGGGTTTTAAATCAAGAAAAAGAGATTTCATGGGTATTCAATCCTAACTTTGTTTAAAACATGATAATAATTGCAAGAAGACCAAGAAACAAAGAACCCATAGCAAATACATAAGATTAGGAGTCAAAACATACATATGTATTAGCCCTAGCATCAATGGACAACAATGGAAGAAAACCCCTACCTTGTAATCAAGAATTTTAAATCAAAAGCCCAAGCTTTGAAGACCTTCTTCCTCTCTTTTCTTTCTCTCTTTATCTTTTCCTAGGGTTCTAAGAGGTGTGGGGGTGAGAGTGGAATGAAAGAATGAGACAAATGGGGCTTAGAATGGTGTTTTAAAACATAAAAATCCCAATTTTTTATTGTTCGGCAAGCTTTAAATAAAGCGTACCGGTACGTATTACCGGTACTGTTTAGCCTTTGGAGTTGGGCGTACCGGTACGGTTTGACTGACAGATTTTTGCTCCAACTTCCAATGGAATTTTGGCCCATTTAGAGGTCGAAGTGGAAAATATTTGTGAACTACACTTTTGTAGCTCGATAAGTCTACTATCAACTGTCAAAAGTTCAGATAAAATGGACTTCAGAATAAAAATTTATGATCCAAACACTAATGATCCATCAAATCCATTCAAAGAGGGTTTTTGTAATTGACCAACTATTATACCTAGACTAAGTGTCAAGTTATATCTCCAACATATTTGCTTTCAGTCCCCAATCTTGAGCTCAACTCAATAAGCCTTACCATTCCCTTCATAACTCATTTGTATCCAGATTCATACTTTTAGATCACCCTTAATAACTCTACATGCTCATCAAATTGATTAAGGCCAATTATTTTCTATCTCCCAAGTATTCATTCTCAATCTCTAAACTTGAGGTAGAACTAATAACCATGTAATCAATTCTTAGTGGCTTTCATTAACATTACAACTCTTTTCACAATACTTATACTTTCGAATTCCAATGATACAATCCATTATATTATATATCTTGTAATATACCAACATATGGAGATAGACTATGAAGGATCTCAAAATATCTTTCAATTCCCTATCACCAGGCCTCTTATGATATAATCAAAACTACAACAAAACTCCCAATGATTAAACCAATGTTCCTTAATTTTCCCACATTAGTCATCATAGNCTGTGAATAAAGTGTGTTATTGACATAGATTATGTAATAACATACTTGTGATGTGTAACACCCCAAAAACCACCTTGGACAGTATTACAATTTAAATCATTCATATCATGAGAGCACTAATATAATCCATAAATAAATGGGACTTTATTCATCTTCCATAAAATATTTACAACNATGTGAATAAAGTGTGTTATTGACATAGATTATGTAATAACATACTTGTGATGTGTAACACCCCAAAAACCACCTTGGACGGTATTACAATTTAAATCATTCATATGATGAGAGCACTAATATAATCCATAAATAAATGGGACTTTATTCATCTTCCATAAAATNTGCTTTCTTAAGGATAAGTCCTTCAAAGTCTAAAAAGCAAAACACGACATTTTGTTATCCAAGGAATACCACGGTGCAGATTTTTGACAAAATTTGAAGAATAAATAGATTTAACTCAGGTATTTCTAGCATATGTGACCTATATGGTTGGAAAGATATACGAGTTAGAATTCTAACAAAAAAAATGGTGCACCATTTGGACTTTCCAACAATGAGTTATGATCCAATTAATGAAAGGTAGTATGTTTGAAAGATGGTTCTATTATACTTGTCCAACTCAAGTTTGGGTGTCTTTTGTCACAAATCCTATCTCATACCCATCTCTAATATAGAAAATATGACTTGCATAAAGATCCATGCCTACCATCATTTACAAACCAAAAGTCAAATTACCATCCGTCTCCTATAGTCCAAAATGACNGTGCCGAACCATGGCATTTACATCCCAAAAATTTCACTATCATAACGCAGCGGAATTACAAAAGAAAATTAGACTTCACAATGTTTCAAAAATGAATTTTCTAGTCTAGAAGAAAAATAATGTTGCTCTAAGCGTCCACCTCGGGATCCACGTTCCCTACTATAGGAGTCTCCCAGTGTGCCGGTTCATCCACTCCCAGCTCTTCCTCTAGGACATAATCTGAAAAATATTATTTGTAGGTGGTGAGCACTAATCTCTGTAGTAACATTTCTCCCATACTCAAATAAGGTTTAGAAAAACATATAAAAATGGTCGGTCACCTTTCACAAATAGCATATATGAATTTTGAAATAAAACAAGGACAATTAAACAGATCTCAAGTTTAAGCAACAATAGTAATTTAATGCATAAGTAAACCAATATACAACTAATAATCCATTCCACCATATTTCGTTTCTCTCAAGTTCTTGCAGAATCCTATACTTCCCAAGATTCTTGTAGAAACCATTCCTGGTACAATGAATAATAACCCACCACTGTAATATATGACTAATAATCCTTTCCACCATAAATTGTTTCTCCCAAGTTCTTGTGGAATCCCATACTTCCCAAGATTCTTGTAGAAACTATTTCTGGTATAATGAACAATAACTCACCACTGTATTCGTATCTTAGGTATGAAGTAAGATCTAGCATGGTCACCATCGAAAGCATCATGTCCCACATATCCACAAACACAAATCCTCGCAAAGATATCCAACCTTTGGGAAGGGTGTGTGCCAACACCATGGCAGTGACGAATTCAACCCAGGCATTAGTATACTAATCCTCTGACACGACACTTGTGAGCTAATAGTGGTTTGATCCTCGCAAAGCACCAACCCCACTACGAGTGGTAGGATATGTTCAAACCCGCACGGAGTAAGAAGATGTCTACCCACTCCATGATACTCGGTCAATTGTAGCCCATGTTTATCCAAACAATCACATAAGAGATACAATACCAACAACTCCATCAATAACAAACAATTTCCAAAACCCCAATTCCATGGGTNTCGGTCAATTGTAGCCCATGTTTATCCAAACAACCACATAAGAGATACAATACCAACAACTCCATCAATAACAAACAATTTCCAAAACCCCAATTCCATGGGTATTTCCAAGAGCCCAAGTAATTTCAACAATCCCCAAATT
>CAUOFW020004193.1:0-32562 GCA_963454935.2 Ilex paraguariensis
GTCTGGGGATGAAAAGTAGTGCTGAATCATCAACTGTGTCCCTATGGCTTGCTGGAAACTCTCCCAAAAATGAGCCATTAACCTGAAATCCCGATCCGATACTATAGATACGGGCACCCCATGCAACTAGACAATCTCTTATATATATAACCTACAAAATTCTTCAAGTGTGAAGGTCATCCGCACAGCCAAAAAAGTGTGCCGACTTGGTAAGTCAGTCCACTACCACCTATACTGCATCATGTCCTCGCAATGTCCGTGGCAAGTGAGTCACAAAATCCATCGTGACATGCTCCCACTTCCATTCCGCTACCTCCAAAGGTTGGAGCAATCCAACCGGTCTCTAGTGCTTAGCCTTTACTTGCTAACACGTGAGACATCAGCTAACAAAATTCCCAATGTCTCTCTTTATCCTGCTTCAATAGTATTGGCGACGAAAATCATGGTACATCTTCGTACCACCTGAATGCACTGCAAAACGGGAGCAATGAAATTCCCAGAGGATCTCCTCTTTTAGATCCGTTAACTGGGGAACTATAACCCTCCCCATATACTGAAGGCTACCATCCGAGTGAATGACCCAGCCCTCATCACCGGTACATACCTGCACTTGGTCCCTGATGGATAAAATCTCTATATCCTGTCTCTGGGACTTGATCACTTTGCTCAGTAGGGAGGACATAGCCATCAAACTCCCCAAAATGTCCTGAGCCTGACCCATGTATCGTAGCCCGAACCCCACAGTCTCGAGCATCTGCCACTCCCAGGAAGCCAGACTAGTCAAGACTCCCTGCGACTTCCGACTGAGTGCATCAGCTACCACATTTACCTTGTCGGGGTGGTAATGCAAAGTGAAGTCATAATCTTCCAGGTACTCCATTCACCGGCGTTGCCTCATGTTGAGGTCCCCCTGTGTAAAAATATACTTTAGACTTTTATGGTCCAAAAATACCTCGAACTACTCCCCATATAAGTAGTGGCGCCAAGTTTTCAAGGCAAATACAATGGCTGCCAACTCCATGTCATGCGTGGGATAATTCCGCTCATGATTCTTCAGCTGTCGAGAACCATAAGCCACCACTCTCCTATACTGCATCAAAACACAAGCGAGTCTGTTCTTGGAGGTATCATTGTACACGATGTACATTTGTCCTCTCTCTGGAATAATCAAAATAGGAGGTGAAATAAGCCTCCTCTTCAATTCTTGGAATGCCTTCTCGCACGAATCATCCCACTGAAACTTGACCTCCTTCCGGGTCAATCTCGTCATAGGTGCAGTTAGTTGGGAGAAGTCCTCAATGAACCTCATGTAATATCCCACCAACCCCAAGAAACTGCGTATCTCAAAAACTGACTTCGGCATTTCCCAACTCATAGCCGCCTTAACTTCTCCGGGTCAACCGACACACCCGAAGCCGACACCACGTGTCCTAAGAATTTCACCTCTGTAAGCCAGAATTCACATTTACTAAACTTGGCGTACAACTAATGGTCCCTCAAGTTCTGGCGAACAATCCCTTAAGTGACCCTCATGCTCCTCCTTAGACTTGGAGTAGATCAAGATGTCGTCAACAAACACCATGACGAACTGATCTAAATAAGATTGGAACACCCTATGCATGAGATCCATGAATGCCGTCGGGGCATTCGTCAATCCAAATGACATCATGGTGAATTCAAAATGCCCGTACCGTATTTTGAACGCCGTCTTACGGATATCCGCCTCCCCAATCTTCAACTGATGATAACCAGTATGAAGATATATCTGGGAGTAGACTCGTGCCCCTTTCAGCTAATCAAACAGATCGTCAATCCTCGGCAAAGGGTACCTATTCTTAATGGTAACTCGGTTCAACTGCTGATAATCTATACACAACTGAAGGGTCTTATCCTTCTTCTTGGCAAACAACACCAGAGCACCCCAAGGTTAAGTGCTCAGTCTAATGAAGCCCTTGTCCAAAAATTCTTGCAATTGGACTTTGAGTTCTTGCAACTCAACTGGTATCATTCACTGCAGAGTCATAGAAATAGGAGATGTACCTGGATGTAACTCAAGGCTGAAGTCTACATCCCTATGAGGAGGTAATCCTGGTAGTTCATCCAAAAAAATGTCCTCATACTCACACACAACCTAAGGTAGACCCAACTCTTGTCTCATCTCGTCCTCCAAGGAAAGGTTCTCAAGCCAACCCATCAACTGCCCATGCGAACGAGAGTCATACAACGACCGGATCGAGTTGCAACTTCTTTTCTCTTTTTCTCTTTTCTTTTTCTCTCTGAACTCCCCTTGGATCCGGCCTTTTTGAAGAATGAAGGAGGCATGGCTAATTATAGAGGAGAATTAAGCATGAGGTGGAGAGCTGAAGTTTCAGTCGCCAATAATGACCGTCTGGACGCCATCACCACTGTCCGGATGGTGTGACCTTGCTGGATTTTGCCACTTCCATATATGTTGACTCTTCATTTGTTGAAATTACATTTTAGCCTTTGTTGTTTCAATCCTTCATACTTTGCTCCTTGCATTTTGTAGTAATTGTGCATCAAACCCTGAAAGTTTTAAACATAACACACATAAAATCCTAATTACCGCACAAACCCTAATTGACTCTACTTAATAGTTTTTGGTTATTTATTTTACTAATTTGACTTATTTAACTATTTTGATTTATATACTAGTTAAGGTTAATCATTTTAAACTACAAAAGTAAAGTCATTCATAACCAAATTACAAAGCTTGAAGAGAAAAATACCCAAATGTTGCAAGTGGAATTGCGAAACACTTCACTAAACTTGATTAAAACTTGAATAAAAGAGTTTAAAGTGAAAGAGGGAAAGATTACAAGTAATATAAAGCTTACTCCAATGAAAATGTTGATGGAAATGTGAAAACCTAACTTTCTCTCTCTATAACTTCATTTTCTACCTTGGAGCTTCTCTCCCTAAAAATATGTAAAATTGAATAATGGTGTAAGACTTGGTTATTTTCATCCATCTCTCCTCCCTTAGCCTGTGTGAACTAATATGCAATGACTGGGGAGACGTTGGACACTTGAACAAGCAAAAATAGGCCAAGCATTTCCTCTCAAGCTTTCCCAACCACCCATCTTCTCTCTCTTACGTCCCCTCTCTCTCACTTGAAATATGACTTTAGGGGTTAGGAGAGCATCATGGGGTGTCAAATATGTTAGGGTATGGTTTGGAGGACAAGAGGTGGGCCCCCAGATTAGGTGGAGTCGTGTGAGCAAGTATTTTGTAAAACTAGGCAAACCCTACTAGTAGAATCTAAGAAAACCTATTGGTAGGTTTTTTCTTGTAAGATTTTCTATCGGTAGGTTTTTGCATGGCTGAGGTAGAAGAATTCCAGTATCATTTTCTACCGGTAGGTTTTGGATCTTCTACCAGTAGGTTTTCACTAACTTCTACCGATAGGTTTTGGTTGACTTCTACCAGTAGGTTTTGTCCTACTTTGGAATTTCCTTGGTTCCTTGAGGTCCCATGCCATCTGTTAAGCATTCTCTTCTTACCCATTGTGTTTGAGCACTAGATGAGAGGCTTTATACACAACTTTACCTACTCTTTACCTACAATCACACGAATATCCATTAATTGTGAGTTTGAAAGCATTTCCCCCAATTTTCACCACAAAACAAGTAATATGGGTGCAAAAGAAATACTTGATATGCAATATTCTATACTCATCACAACCCCCAACTTGAGTTTTGCTAGTCCCTAGCAAAATTTATTTTCAAAATACACTACATAAAAGCAACAATTCCATTCATGCTAACCAATTCACCGATCAACAAAATACTCAAATCATAATGCAATTATGTAAATGAACTTGGGGCAAATTGAAACAAATAAAATGTGGTTCTTTCATTCATAACTTCATTAGGTTTAGTACAAAGATCTTGAAACAAAAAATGGCTTGTGATCCTGGAGACTCTTCTACTAGGCTGACTACCACTAAACCACTATGTGCAATCTACTAAAAACAACAAACCAAGAGTGGTCTCTCTACTCTTCTACATCATCACCCAAATCCTCATCATCCCCCTTATCATCATCACCCTCCTCATCATCGAACTCCTCCACCTCTAAGACAATCGAGCCCGTGTGAAACCCGGGTAAATTTGAACTTTTTTCGATTAAAGGAAAAATAGTAATTTGCCACTACTATGCAGGTTTAAAATGCATATTTTATAGAGCTCGAACGGAACAATGGACTTCACCGTTAGATTTGTATCGCGAAATTGAGCTGCTATGTTAAATTTTGTCAAATTCCGAGATAGTAAAATTTTATATGTTTTTCGAGACGATTGGGTGACGAATGAACTTTTAAACGTCCCCAAAAACGGAAATTTTAAAATTTTCTTATAATTGAATAAAAGTTCAAATAAAATTTATTTGAATTGAAATCAAAATTTAATTAAGTCGTTTCGGGGTTAAAAATAGATCCGGAAGTGATAAACGAGTGGGGTAATGTGGACCGGGCAATTAAAAGTATAAATAGGGCTTAAATATCTGAAAAATCAGATATTTTGCTCATTTGCTGGTTGGTTCCAACGTTGGAGAAGAGAGAATCCAAGGCTTTCTCCTCCGATCCGCCAAGTTTTGTCGGTCGAAATCCGTCGATCCAGGAATTAAAGTTGGTCTATGCAAAGAGGGCTACACATATGTACCAAGAACGAAGATTTTCACCGAAGGTTCAAAGACAGAGCTTTGGGAAAATCAAAGATTTTAGAGCTAGGAGGTGCCTAGAGGGTTCTACCTTTCTTTTACACTCCAAGAGGTAATGATTCTCCTACTTGGGTTGATTTTCAACCTAGAATGCTCCAAATGGATGGTTGGAAGTATGTATATATATATATATATATATATATATATATATATATATATATATATATATATATATATATATGTGTGTGTGTGTGTGTGTGTGTGTGTTGACGTATATATATATATATGTGGTTATGGAAATGGAAATGAGTCTAGGAAGGACTTAAATTAAACTCTAGCTTAAATATGATTTGTGGAGTTATGTAAACCATTTCTTGGTACTTGACTATATTTGATGTATGTGGGCAATATTATGTGATGACATGATATCCTAGCCTTGAAGGTGTTTGATTGAATGCCTTAGATAAGTGAATGTTGTTATTTTGATGCAAATAACATGTTTGAGTTTTTGTGATATGTGGACATATACTTATTGGTATATTGAGCATAATGATGAAATATGGAAGTTATGTGCATATGGCATGAAATTCCATGGGATATGTTTAATATTGCTCATATGGCATTCATTACATTTTGGACATGAGGTTACATCACATTCATGGTCTTAGGCCCGAGTATGGGTGTGTATGCATGAAATAATAAATACCACTCTTGGTAATTGGTATGTGAACTCGGAGATGTTGGATCGAAGATCCCTTGGAGTCGCATGTTGCATGAGAAAAACTTGTATCGGGTATAGCAAGTAGGGCTAGACACTCTCTCGGGTGAAAAACCCGACCATTTGGTTCATACACTTCCCTGTGGTGAAATTCTGGAAAAAGTGTAATGACGTACGGAGCCAGCGGTGTGATTCTGGAGTCCGATACCCAACAAAGACACATGGTTTTGGTTGTATAAAATGTTCATTGAATGAGAAACATCCAACAATGGAAGGGTTTTCAAAGCATATGATTTATGTTTCAAAATGATCATTGGATGTCTTTCATCAATGATAAAGGTTTTACACTTGCATTGCATAGTGTGGTGAGAGCCAGTGAATGCTTGGGTTGAGGTGCGTGATTGAATCTCATTTCATTCATGGCATGACATGGGTGGTTCCAACATGAATTGCATATTCTCGCATTGGAATGGATATTGGTTGTGTGTTGTTGCATGAGGTCATTGCATATTCATCTAGGTGGGGAGTAGCCTATGTGGGAAACTTTCTACTGAGTGTGGCTCACCCTATATGGAAAACATTTCTGGTGTGGGGTTCGTGCCAGTGGAGGACTCGCATTCGAGGCCTCATGCTTGAAGAAAAGCCGAGTTGTGGCTTTTAAACCAAGTTTTTGTAAACTTATGTATAAGTTTCCTTTTGGACATGTAATCGTGTAAATGGGGTGTAATAGACTTGTATGAATCATGTATATGGTAGAAAATACCATTATACATGTTTGGGATGAATTTGGAAGGGTTTTGATTGGATTGGAAATAAAAAATTGATGAAAAAATGAAATTCTGGACAAAACCTACCGGTAGCAGGCAGTAACTACCGGTAGCCAACAAGTAGTACCTGTATTACCGGTAGCTAACAGGTAGTACTTGTACAGTAGGCAACAACTACCGGTAGTCAATAGGTAGTACCTGTCCAGTAAGAAACACCTACCGGTAGCTTACAAGTAGAACTTCTACCGGTAGCTCTTCCAAAAACCTGAAAAATCCAAAATTGTTTTGCTAACCTTTTGAACTTCACTTTCTTTCGTTGCAATGATACAAATGGACATAAAATGAGATATGTTGAGGCATATAAAACCTCGATAAGAGTAAATGAATAATGAAACATGGGTAACACGTGAGTTAAAATCCAGGGTGTTGGGATATTTTTTGTGAGATGTCGGCTCAAGTGACACTCACAGGCATTCCGCAGGTTGACGGGTTGTCAACGGGACCCCTGGTTTTAGAGGCGTCACAGCTTGGTATTAGAGCATAGGTATGAGATTACCTAGGGGCTTGATAGGCATTGGGTCTAGACCAGTGCATGCATTGTACATTTGATCTTATGTGCTTTCATTTTGTTACATGATTACGTGCTATGTGATTATGTGAATGATATACATGGTTAAGTGTATATGGAAAGTGACACTAGGGTTAGATAACATAACCTTCGGAGTCGGAAAAGGAGTAAATGAGATAGTTTAGGGTATAAATGTTTACTAGTGGGTGGTATAAACTCTACTAGGGAAACAAGGAGATAAATCTCAACGTTTCAAGTTTGATCCCTACATTGAGATGTTATGTGAATGTTCTATTGTCATTTGACATGTGTGTAGATGGCAACTAGAGGAAGGGGACGTCAGGGTGGACGGAACAATAACAAACCACCACCGGCTTTTGACCAACAAGCCTTAGTGGAGGCTATTTGTAACACCCCGCATTTTCTTTTATATGTGTATATAGATATATAGTAAATAATTGTGGTAAAAATGTGGATATGTGTAGTGATGTGTGTTTGAATTTGGTAGATTGGAAAAGTAGAGATTTAAAATGTTAGTGGAAATAATAGTTGAAATTTGGTTTTAATAAGTGAAAATATGAAATTTTAGGTCCTATAACTTGTATTAAATAGGTTTGGTGTAGAAATATGTGTTTGAGAGGTTTGTGATGAATTTGGTTGGCTTGGGAATGGATTGGAAATGAAAAAGGGATGAAACAACACGTGAACAGTGCACTGGCTGCAACTTCAAGCGTGATTTCGACCTTGATGCAGTGAATATCTCTCACAACTCAAAACATGAAAGTTGTAGAGCTCGTTCTTATCATTCTATAGCACCTTGAATCGTCTCAATCGGAGCTCGGATGAGAGCGTTATGCCCAGATAACGAAGTGATGTCAAAACAGCCCAATTAGCTTGAATAGTGCACTGGCTGCACCTTCAAGCTCGATTTCGACCTTGATGCAATCAATAGATCTCAACACTTAAAACTTGAAAATTGTAGATATCTTTCTTATAATTCCATAGCATCTTGAATCAGCTCAATCGGAGCTCGGATGAGAGAGTAACGCCCAGATAATAAAGTGATGTCAAAACAGCCCAATTAGCTTGAACAGTGCACTGGCTGCAACTTCAAGCCCAATTTAGACCATGCTGCAATCCATATCTCTCGAAACTCAAAACATGAAAGTTTTATATCTCTTTCTTATCTTTCCATATAATCTTGAATCATCTCAATCGGAGCTTGGATGAGAGATTTATGCCCAGATAACAAAGCGATGTCAAAATAGTCCAATTAGCTTCGTTTTGCATTTAATGTCTCCATTTATATCCTAAATCAAAATATAAGAATAATAAGTACATTTAGGCTTCAAATAAGTATAAAATGCTTGAAGAAGCACCATTTTTCACCTTTTATTTGCAAACAACGCAAAACTTCATTAATAGTCGGTTCGAATGGATAAAAAGAAACTTTAGTGTTTCGGGTGTACATTGACTTTGGTTTTGAGATAAATCATAAAAATAAATGATTTTAGGTTAAAATGAAATTAAAAATGAATTCGGAACTTCAAAAAACCTTAGGGTAGTCATATGGATTAAATTGGAGATTCTTAGTGGTAAAACCGTAATTTTGGAAAAAACCAAAACAGGCTGTGAACAGTGAATTTCGGGGCTGAGGTGTTTTAAACCCCATTTTCATCCCATTTGCCCTCATTTCTTTCACTCCACTGTCACCCCACACCTCTTGGAACCCTAGAGAGCATTAGAGAGGAAAAAAGGAAGGGAAAAAAATAAGAGATTTAAAGGTAGATTCAAGATCAAAGTTCAAGTTCTTCCTACGAACTAAGGATTCAAGGCAGGGATTTTCTCTCATTCACTTACATTGAGGCTAGGGTATTTATATATGTATGTTTTAGCTATCAATGGTATATGTATATGCTATGCAATCATCCTCTCTTAGGCTCTTTTTGCAAGGATTACATGTTTTGAACAAAGTAGGGTTTAATACCCATAAAATCACCTTTCTAGTTTTAAAACCTTAATTTTTGAAGAGTGATGTATTTCTTTCCTAAATGCTTTCTTTATTATGGATTTCGAAACCTTAGTGCTATGTGTTCGGTAGAAAAATGATGTTATTGTGATCTCATGTATTTTCTTAGTTGGTTGTGGAATTGTTACATGATATATTTTGGGAATTTTGGATAGATGCTTGTAAATTGAGATAAATGTTAGAATTGCATGCTTGGTTGGATTGTTTATGATGCACATGAGTGAGAGGTTCCTTGTAAGGATGCTCATCCCTTTCCAAGAGGTTCCCGGTAAGGATGCTTGGGAAACAATGTAGTAATTGGTGAGAGGTTCTGTGTAAAGATGCTCATCCATTCTCAAGAGGTTCCCAATAAGGATGCTTGAGAATCAAAGGTGATCTAAAGGGGGGTGGAGGTTATCACAAAGTATGTCACCTACCGAAAGAATTATTGGGAATTGGTTATGATAATTAATGATTATTATTTATATGTGGTTCTTGTTTATTCATTTAAGTAATATTTTTAAATAAACTTGAGATCATTTTTAAATGTCATTGCTTTATTTCAAATTATGTATCTATGTTATGTTAAAATTGAGACCGACCGTTTTAAATCCTTTTCTAAACTTTGTATAAGTTTGGGAGAATTTTTCTACAGAGCTTCGTGCTCACCCCCTATCGTTAACATTTTTCAGATTACCCGCTTGGGGAGAAGGACGTAAGGGTCGAGGAGCCCACTACTTGGGAGACTCCACTGGACGGGAGTGTGGATCCCGAGGTGGACGTATAGAGTGACCTCATTTTCTTTTGTACTAGACTAGGACATTCTTTTGGAACATTGTGTAGTCTAGCTTCTTTTGTTTATTTTGCTGCGCTTCTTTAATTAATTTTTGAGATGTAATAGCCATGACTTGGGCTTATTCTTTTGGATAATGTTGTAAATATTTGTGGATGACAAATGAGGTCTTGTTTCTTAAGGGATTATATTAGTGCTCTCATGATATGAATGATTTTAGAATGTAATGTCGTCCAGGGTGTGTTTTGGGGTGTTACAAAGTTGGTATCAAAGCTTTGGCTTTAGGTCTTACATGGGAGCTGTAGGTTATGGAATCACCTCTACAGCTTTAGGATTAGGGTGAACCAAATTCTTGAGTGAAATTTTATACACGTTCTATGCCTTAGCTTAACCTAATATTTAGGATGTCTTGTACATCCATGAACTAAGTTGTGAATTGATGTGCATGATGAATTACAAACAAGGACAGGGACACGAACGTTGGCATAGCCGTGGATGTCAAGCGAATCCACCACCACCACCGCCTCAGTATGCCATGTAAGGCATTTACCAATACTTGAGGGAGCTCACCACTTTGGTACAAAACCAAAATGGTAACAACAACCACATTGGTGGAGCTCATCCTCTCACTTAAGTACCGGGCAATGGGAACGGAGACCGAAGGATGATAGCTCTTCAAAAATTCTTAAGACAACGACCACCCAATTTCCAAGGGAGCTCCAATCCTTTGGAGGCGGATAGATGGATCCGCTGAGTGAAGAAGATCTGTGATGACATAGGAGTTGCCGAGGAGTTGAGAGTTGGTTTTGTGACCTACCTGTTTGAGGGGGAGGCTGACTATTGGTGGGATGCCATAAAGAGGAGAAGGGACACCAACACACTCACTTAAGAAGAGTTCGATCAACTTTTCCAAGATAAGTACTTCCTTGAATCGGTTAGAGACCGAATGAAAGACACATTTTCTTGCACTACGACAGGGTAGTATGACTGTGGTTGAGTATGAGAGGCGGATCGATGAGCTCTCCCGTTATGGTAAGGGATTTATATCTACTGAGGCCAAGAGGGCCAAGCGCTTCGAGCAGGGTTTGAGGCTGATCATTAGGGAGAAGTTGGCGGCTCTTAGGATCCGTGATTTTGGGGACTTGGTGGACAGAGTTGCACTGGTAGAGAGAGAAATAGAGGATAGCCAACGACGATAGAGTTTCTCGAGAGGAAGTCCGATCCGGATGGGTGCTAACACTGGTGGGGCACAAAGACCGACACCATATCATCGCCCTGACCAGACAGGTGGATAGTGACTTTTGACAGCCCGAGGAGAGGGAGACACTCAGACTAGAGCTGGTATTACCCCACGATCCTGCTTTACATACGGAGGTGTGGGACATATTCAGATGCGTTGCCCAATTTTTCCACCTCAAGGGCCTATCCAGACCACCAGACAGGTACCAGCAGCCCAACCACCACCACTGAGGCCTGCACCGTAGCGACCGATACAAGCTCAAGCCCTCAGCGGTGCTAGCCAAGGGCGAGTATTTGCTTTGACTCAGCCGGAGAAGGATATTGCCAATGCTATTGTGGAAGGTATCATCCTTATTTACAATTCTTGGGCCAGAATATTATTTGACCCCAGTGCAACACACTCATTTGTATGCACGACATATGCATTGGATTTGGGATTGAGTTTCGCAAAGCTAGAGCATGTTATGAACATTAGCTTGCCAATGGGAGAACAGTTAGATACTACTCGAGTCTGCAAGGGTTGCGTGCTTCGCATTGGGGAGCACGAATTGATTGTGGATTTGATTACTTTAGAGATAAAGGGGTATGATGTGATTTTTAGTATGAACTTGTTGTCCACTTTCCGGGTGGTAATGGAGTGTTTCCGGAATCGGATTATATTTCAGTTGCCGGGAGGAGTCGTTTTCAGTTTTGTGAATAACCGAGATTATTTTCGCTGTGCTTCTTTAATTAATTTTTGAGATATAATAGCCATGACTTGGGCTTATTCTTTTGGATAATGTTATAAATATTCATGGATGGCAAATGAAGTCTTGTTTCTTAAGGGATTATATTAGTGCTCTCATGATATGAATGATTTTAGAATGTAATGCCGTCCAGGGTGTATTTTGGGGTGTTACACTATTAGTATGGCGGCTGCCACCATTGCAAAGGCTAGTGCTACGACGGCCACTATTGCACAGACGGGTGCAAATGGAGGACAAGGAGGCTTAAGCAACCTCCAGAAGTTCAAAGCACACCAACTTCTAGTATTTCTGGGAGGGGCGGATCCTATGGTTGCTGACCATTGGTTCCAACAAGTGGATAAAGTATTGAGAGCAATGGAGATTACTTCCGATGCCATGAAGATAACCCTAGCGACATTCCAGCTGGAGGGGGAATCCCAAGTGTGGTGGGATTGGGTCAAGGACTCCAAGAACTTGGAGGCTATGACTTGGGAAGAGTTCAAGGAGCTCTTCATGGAAAAGTACTTTCCGGCCGCAGCTAGACATGGAAAGGCCCGAGAGTTTCTAGACTTGAAGCAAGGTACCATGATGGTGATGGAGTACATGGCTAAATTCATGGAATTAGCATGTTCCACTGATGATTATGTTGCCACAGATATGGCCAAAGTCAGGAAGTTCGAGGATGGGCTAAAGTTATCCATCCGAGGTAAAATGGTTGGTCTTCTTATGCAAGACTTTGATTTGATAGTTATCACAAATTTGACCATTGAAAAAGAGGTGGATGATGCAAGAAACATCTGGGAAGCGAGTGTTAAGGAGAAGAAGAAGGAGGGCAAATCCTTTTCTTCTAGTTCTAGAAAGAGACATAGGAATTTTCCTCCGTAAGGGCAACAAGGACAAGGCCATAGCCATCAAGGCCAAGGCCAAGGTCAGTCCTCCTAGGGTAGGAGAAATCGGAGGCCTTCCTACCAAGCGGACCAACAAATTTGCTACCATTGCAATCAACCAGGGCATATGAGACGGGATTGTCCTTAGAGGCAGGGATCCCAAGGCGGTGGGTCATCACAGTCCTAGACTTCGGTGGGGCAACTAGAGATATATGTTGCTCCTCATTACCCTACCATGGGCCAGGGAAGTCAATATCAGTACCAGGGCACTGCACAAGGCCCTACCACTTCTCATGCAGGGACTCCGCAAGTAGCCCAATTGGGCCAGGGCATGGGTTGAGGACGAGGACAGGGCTCACAAGCCGGGACTTCGGGGACCCAGGGGCATGTCTACGCCATGATGCCACAAACTGAGCCGACAGATCCGTTGGTGATACAGGGTACATTCTTACTCTCTCACTTATGGGCTAGAGTATTGTTTGATTTTAGTGCGTCGCATTCATTTATTGTTGCATCTTGTGTGAAAGACTTGGGCTTAGAGGTTGAGACCTTGGAAGAGCCATTGCATGTGAGTTCTCCTCTAAGAGCTAGGGTGAGAATTGATCAGATATGTCGGGGTTGTGAGTTAGAGATCTCGGGGATTCTACTCACTATGGACCTTAAGGTCATGAACATGTCTGAGTTTGATGTGATCCTTGGTATGGATTGGTTAACGGCACACAGAGTAGTCATTGATTATGATTGGAAGAGGGTCGCGGCTTATACGCCTGAAGGCATTTGTTTCAAGTTCCAAGGGGAAAAACGTGATGCTTTACCTTAAGCCGTGTACGACTCTAGATGGCACAGACAGTTGATGGGTTAGCTAGCTAGCCTTACCTCGGAGGATGAGGCGAGATAGAAGTTGGGTCTACCTTGGGTTGTATGTGAGTATGAAGATGTTTTTTTGGATGAATTACCGGGATTACCTCCACATAGGGATGTAGACTTCACCATTGAGTTGCATCCGGGTATATCGCCTATCTCTATGACTCCACATAGGATGGCACCAGCTGAGTTGCAAGAACTTAATGTCCAATTGTAAGAATTATTGGACAAGGGCTTCATTAGACCGAGCACTTCACCTTGGGGCACTCCGATTTTGTTTGCTAAGAAGAAATACAAGACTCTTCGATTGTGCATCGAATATCGGTAGTTGAATAGGGTTACTATCAATAATAGGTACCCTTTACCAAGGATTGATGACCTATTTGATCAACTGAGAGGGGCATGGGTCTATTCCAAGATACATCTTCGTACCGGGTACCATCAGTTGAGGGTTAGGGAGGAGGATATCCCTAAGACGACGTTTAGAATGTGGTATGGGCATTTTGAGTTTACAGTTATGCCATTTGGTTTGACGAATGCTTCGACAGCATTCATAGATCTTATGCATAGGGTATTCCAACCCTATTTGGATCAGTTTGTCGTGGTCTTCGGTGATGACATCTTGATCTACTCCAAGTTAGAGGAGGAGCATGAGGGACACTTGAGGATTATTCTCCAGACATTAAGAGAGCATCAGTTGTATGCCAAGTTCAACAAGTATGAATTTTGACTTGCGGAAGTAAAGTTTTTGGGATATGTAGTGTCGACTTCAGGTGTATCCGTGGACCCAAAGAAGGTTGAGGCAGTTATGAATTGGGAGAGATCGAAGTCAGTCTTCGAGATAGCGGGAGCTCAACATGAGACAGTGCAGGTAGATGGAGTATTTAGAGGACTAAGACTTCCCATTGCATTACCATCCCAGTAAGGCAAATGTGGTGGCTGATGCACATCGCTGGAAGTCACGGGGAGTTATGGCTAGTTTGGCTTCCCGAAAATGGAGAATGCTTGAAACTGTGGGACAGTTCAGGCTGCATTACACTGATCAGACTCAGGGTGTTTTAGGGAGCTTGGTGGCTACACCTTCCCTACTGGACAAGGTGATTAAGTCCCAAGGACAGGATACCGAGCTAGTATCCATTAGAGATCGAGTACGGTTGGGTATAGATGACGAGGGTTGGGCCATTCACTCGGATGGTAGTCTTTGATTTAAGGGAAGAATTGTGGTTCCCCAATCTGTGGAGCTTAGAAAAGAGATTCTTAGAGAGTTCCATTGTTCCCGTTTTGCTGTGCATCTAGGTAGCACAAAGATGTACCATGATCTTCGTCACTAGTATTATTAGAATGGGATGAAGAGAGACGTTAGAGACTTTGTTAGACGATGTCTCACGTGTCAGTAGGTTAAGGTTAAACACTAGAGACCAGCGGGATTACTCCAGCCTTTGGAGGTAGCTGAGTGAAAGTGGGAGAATATCACGATGGATTTTGTGACTCACTTGCCATGAACATCGCGGGGACATGACGCGGTGTGGGTGATAGTAGACCGGCTTACGAAGTCAGCACACTTTTTTGGATTTGTGGATAACCTTCACACTGGAGGAATTCTATAGGTTGTATGTACGGGAGATTATCCGGTTGCATGGGGTGCCCATATCTATAGTATCGGATCGGGATCCCAGGTTCACGGATCATTTTTGGGAGAGTTTCTTGCGAGCTATAAGGACACAATTGATGATGAGCACTACTTTTCATCCCTAGATGGACGGTCAGTTTGAGAGGACTATACAGACGTTAGAGGACATGCTACGGGCATATGTCCTACATCTCAAGGGTAGCTGGGAGGATCACTTACCCTTGGTAGAGTTCGCCTACAACAATAGGTACTAGGCGAGCATATAGATGGCACCCTATGAGGCATTATATGGGAGGTCGTGTCGATCTCTGATTTGTTGGATGAAGGTGGGAGAGAGACCCTCTACGGGTCCGAATTTGGTTAGAGACACCTCGGAGAAGGTGGACCTTATACGGAAGTGTCTTCTTACGGCTCAAAGCCGACAGAATAGTTAGTTATGCCGGCAAACGGCAGCGACCTCTGGAGTTTGAGGTGGGAGATAATGTCTTCTTGAAGGTGATGCCTAAAAGAGGAGTGGTTGGGTTTAGCAAGCGGGAAAAGCTGTCACCGAGGTACATCGGGCCCTTGGAGGTACTCGAGAGGGTGGGTACAGTTGCTTACCGATTGACATTACTGCCAAATCTATCGGGTGTTCATGCTGTATTCTATGTTTCTATCCTCCGGAAGTACACCCCAGATCCGATTCATGTGGTGGATTGGGGTGAGCTTGTCATTGATGCTGATGGGACCTTCGAGGAGGGACCGGTGCGCATCATGGATGAGCGGAAAAAAGGTTTTGCAAGGCAAGACCGCGAGGCTAGTGAAGGTGTTATAGCAACACCGAGAAGTGGAGGAGGCGACATGAGAGCGCGAGGACACTATTCGTACCAATTATCCTTTCTTATTTGAGGATGAAGGTACATTCTTATAGTCATTTGATATTATTTGACTGTTGCATATGCATGTGTTTGTATGTGCATGTGTATGTGAATTTCGGGGACGAAATTCTTTTAAGGGGGGAAGAATGTGAAATTCGAGAAAATTTGAAATTTTTCTGATTAAGGGCAAAATGGTAATTTGCCACTATTATGCAGGTTTAAAATGTATATTTTGTAGAGCTCGGATGGAACAACGGACTTCACCGTAAGATTCGTATCGCGAAATTGAGCTGCTATGTTAAATTTCATAGAATTCTAAGATAGTATGACTTTTTACACATTTTTCGAGACAATTGGGTGACGAATGAACTTTTAAACGTCCCCAAAAATGAAAATTTTAAAATTTCTATATAATTGAATAAAATTTCAAATAAATTTTATTTGAATTGAAATTAGAATTTAATTAAGTCGTTTTAGGTTAGAAATGGATCCGAAATTGATAAACGAGCGGGGCAATGTGGACTGCGCAATTAAAAGTATAAATAAGGCTTAAATATCTGAAAAATCAGATATTTTGCTCATTCCCTGGCTGGTTCCAACGTTGGAGAAGAGAGAAAAGAGAGAGAATAGAGAAATATTGATTTTCAAGGCTTTCTCCTCCGATCCGCTAAGTTCCGTCGGTCAGAATCTGTCGATCCAAGAATTAAATTTGGTCTACGCGACGAGGGCTACACGTACGTACCAAGAACGAAGATTTTCACCAAACGTTCAAAGACAGAGTTTTGGGAAAATCAAAGATTTTAGAGCTAGGAGGTGCCTAGAGGGTTCTACATTTCTTTTACACTCCAAGAGGTAGAGATTCTCCTACTTGGGTTGATTTCCAACATAGAATGCTCTGAATGGATGGTTGGAATAATGTAATTACATATATATATAAATATCTGTGTGTGTGTGTGTGTGTGTGTGTTGACCTATATATATATATATATGTGTGGTCATGGAAATGGGAAATGAGTCTAGGAAGGACTTAAATTAAACTCTAGTTTAAATATGATTTGTGGAGTTATGTGAACCATTTCTTGGTACTTGATGATATTTGATGTATGTGGGCAATATTATGTGATGACATGATATCCTTGCCTTGAAGGTGTTTGATTAAATGCCTTAGATAAGTGAATGTTGTTATTTTGATGCAAATAACATGTTTGAGTTTTTCTGATATGTGGACATATGCTTATTGGTATGTTGAGCATAATGATGAAATATGTAAGTTATGTGCATATGACATGAAATTCCATGGGATATGATTAATATTGCTCATGTGGCATTCATTATTTTTTGGGCATGAGGTTACATCACATTCATGGGCTTAGGCATGAGTGTGGGTGTGTATGCATGAAGTAATCAATACCACTCTTGGTAACTGATATGTGGACTCGGAGATGTTGGATCGAAGATCCCTTGGAGTCGCATGTTGCATGAGAAAAAATTGTGTTGGGTATAGCAAGTAGGGCTAGACACTAGCTCGGGTGAAAAACCCGGCCACTTGGTTCATACACTTCCCTATGGTGAAATTCCAAAAAAGTGTAATGGCGTACGAAGACAACAGTGTGATTTTGGAATCCGATACCCAACAAAGACACACGGTTTTGGTTGTATAAAATTTTCATTGAATGGGAAACATCCAACAATGGAAGGGTTTTCAAAGCTTATGAATTATGTTTCAAAATGATCATTGGATGTTTTTCATCAATGATAAAGGTTTTACACTTGGGTTGAGTTGCGTGAGTGAATCTCATTTCATTCATGGCCTGGCATGGGTGGTTCCAACATGAATTGCATATTCTTGCATTGGAATGAATATTGGTTGTGTGTTGTTGCATGAGGCCATTGCATATGCATCTTGGTGGGGAGTAGCCTCTGTAGGAAACTTTCTACTGAGCGTGGCTCAGCCTATATGGGAAACATTTCAGGTGCGGGGTTCATGCTGGTGGAGGACTCGCATTCGAAGCCTCAAGCTTGAAGAAAAGCCGGGTTGTGGCTTTTAAACCAAGTTTTTGTAAACTTATGTATAAGTTCCCTTTTGGATATGCAATCATGTAAATGGGGTGTAATAGACTTGTATGAAGCATGTATATTGTAGAAAATACCTTTACACATGTTTGGGATGAATTTGGAAGGGTTTTGATTGGATTGGAAATGAAAAATTGATGAAAAAATGAAATTCTGGACAAAACCTACTGGTAGCAGGCAGTAACTACCGGTAGCCAACAGGTAGTACCTATACAATAGGTAACAACTACCGGTAGCTAACAGGTAGAATCTTTACAGCAGGCAACAACTACCGGTAGTCAACAGGTAGTACCTATACAGTAGGTAACAACTACCGGTAGCTAACAGGTAGAATCTGTACAGCAGGCAACAACTACCGGTAGTCAACAGGTAGTACTTATCTAGTAGGAAACACCTACCGGTAGTTTACAAGTAGAACTTCTACCGGTAGGCACCTACCGGTAGCTCTTCCAAAAACCTGAAAATTCCAAAATTGTTTTGGTAACCTTTTGAACTTCACTTTCTTTAGTTCCAATGATACAAATGAACATAAAATGAGATATGTAGAGACATATAAAACCTCGATAAGAGTAAATGAAAAACGAAACACTGGTAACACGTGTGAGTTAAAATCTCGGGTATTGGTATATTTTTGGTGAGATGTCAGCTCAAGTGACACTCACAGGTATTCTGCAGGTTGATGGGTTATCAACGGGACCCCCGATTTTGGGGTGTCACAGCCCGTGGTGGTAGAAGTGGATGGCCTAGAGGTGGAAGGTGGTGGCACTGTAGGGAGAGGCTCTCCTGATAAAGTGCTCTCGAAGATCCTAGTGACCATCAGCGTCAGTAGTTTCATAGTCCCGCCGAAGTCATCCAATCGTCCCTCTGTCGCATTAAGGCTCTAGGAGACCGTTCGAGGTAGGGTAGTAGTGGGTGGCCTAGAGGTAGAAGGTGCTAATGTAGATGGCTCGGCTCTTAGTGGCCTCGCCCTCTCTTCCTTCTAGGCCAACCCTCCTGTCATGGCCGAACTCTTCATACTACTAGACTTGTCTATAACTCCAAACTCCTGCTAGAGGCCCACATCAATGGGGCTGCCCTTGACTTTGTTATGTAGGCATATCTTCATGACAAGGTGGGAATAAGGGAGATTCGCCTTTGGCTTACTAGTCTGGGCATACTCCTTCATCACCTCCCAAATCATAAAAGGGATATCCATCCTTTTGCCCATCATGAAAGCACAGAGAAGGGCTAGCTTCTCTTCCCCCCAGAGTCTTCTCTGCACCCTGAGATAGCAAATTGTAATGTAGAACTTTGTTCATTACCCCGTAAGAGTGCTTGAGTGCCCCAACTTGGATTTTTCCCTTAATCTATGCCAAGTCCACATATATCAAGCTTGTGTATTCCTGAAGTTATTTCTACCCTTGGGGGTTGTGAGGGTAGGCCGTGGTGTTGGAGGTGGTCTCTGGTAATGCAATACATCCACAATAACTCTTGGTGTGATCTCCATCACTTTCCCTCTCACATTGGTTTTTAATAAAAATACATCCTCATTCACCACCTTCAGATTTTGGTAGAAGTCCCTACATATGGGAAGGACAAAACCTTCCACGAGCTCAAACCAGACATCGATGCCATGGCCCTCTATCACTTGGACCACTTCATTGTATGGCCTTATGGTGGGCCTATCTACATGCCACTCAAACGTCACATTTTTCTCCTCTATGCTATTCATGCGAGTGTCTTTTTTTTTTCCTTTTTCTGTCATTCCCCACCACTGGGGCCTACCCCCATAGTCCTCTTGCGGGATCCCATTCTCGCGGGTGGTGGAGAACTGGGCCCCGTTTGTTTGGTTCATGCCATAACAATAAAAAATGCCCTTAGGGCAACAAAAGGCAACAACCAACTCCATAGTTCATCAAAAAGATCAAATGAAGCGCGAGAAGACTTACCCAATCGAACCATTCCTTTGAATTCCAAGCTTTGGGTGAGAATTGAGGTCTTTGATGAATTTTGGAAGCTTTGTGGAGGAAAAGAGGGTTTTTTGTGGGAAAAAGTCAAGAAAGTGAGAAGTAATCACTATAAATCACAAATTTGGGGAAGATAATCGAGTGATTTGATGAGTGCCCAGAAGTTTTTTGAGTATTTGGAATATTTTGAGGGAGAGGGGAAGGTTTTTAAGGATGAGGTGAGTGAAGAATGTGAAGGGTTTCACCAAAAATTATGATTTAAAACTCTCATTTTTGAATTTTTGGGCAAAACCTACTAGCAGAGCGCCAAAAACCTCCGGTGGAATAGTGCACTGGAAAACAATCTACCGGTAGGTTTCAACTTTTTCAAAAATTTTCCTATGCTCACTTCCTCACCTCCACTCCAAGTTTATTTAACTACCAAACATTATAATGACATATTGACAACCTCAACTCCACAATAAACCTGACCCATGCTACTGAACCACAAATGTGTGACCATGCCCAAATTCATTTACGAAATTGCAATGTGATTTGAGTTTTGATGCTTTCAAAACACATGACATGGAATTCTAAATTCAACAAACAAAATGAACACCCAATATATAAAGCACAAATTGAAATACAAAATGCATTCCTATTCCTTTCTCTTACCTAAAGTTTGAGCAATATTCCCCTATCCTACAATCACAGGGTTGTCTAACATAATTTTTCAAACACCCGAACTAAGCACATATGAGTTTCATCATGGCTTTAAGTGTTATTCTAGAGTATACACCTGTACATTTGTTTTCAAACTCATGTGTGTGTGAAATGCACATGTAATCTAAGCATTTACTCAATGGAATTCACATTCACTTAGCTATCCAAATTTAGCATTGATGCAAAACTCACCAAGGGTTTCTCTCAAAAATGAAAAACTCTATGATTATCCTAGCATATGTGAGATAGAATCTTGTTCACAAACCAAAATGCTCACATATAATCCAAAAATGATGTTCATCAATAACAGTTGAAACGAACTTGGCATAATCTCATGAATGGAATGTTAGGACACTAGATAGCAAAATCAACTTTTCTTTTTCATTTGAAGTATGCTCTCTCCATGCTTTCTCTAGATCATTTAGGGCTTTCAAGGGTTATAATAAGGCTTTGGGGTGAGTGAAATGAAGGGTAGAGGAAGACAAAAAGGGTTATTCCAAGAGTATGACCTTTATTATCAAAAATTTCTTTTTGTGGAATTTTTAGCCTTATCCCTTCTCTTCATCTTTTGTTTCTTTTTCTTCTTCTTTCTTTAACATTTTTCTTTTCCCTTCTTTTCTTTTTCAATTCTTTTTCTTTTTCAACCCCTTTTTTCTCCTTTGATTTTTTTTTTCTTTTTCATTCAAAATTTGACTTCAACACCATTGATTGACCACCAGAATAGTGTCGTCAATCCAAGTGAAAGTGGTCAAATTGTAATATAATTCTCAGTTTAAGTCTGAGGTCAAACCCACAAGGAGATAAATATTGAAATGCAAAACAGAAACGGTGAAGTTGTTATAGGATACAAAATGTAATGAAATAGCTTGTGGTGTGAGTTTAGAACAACTTAAATTAAACTTAATTAAAATTGTGGAAATGCAACAATAAAAAGGTACCCTTAAGTTTGGGGATTCCATATGCATTATATTCTTTCGGTTATTGGAAATGCCACATTACAACAATAAACCCCCATTTTATTGGAAAGTCAACTAGTAGGTATGATATATATTAAACCATATCCAACAACTGATTAGGTTAGCTGGTAGGTCTCTGTTCCATGCGAAAGTCAAATAATCCGAGTAAACCAGAAGGCAAGCCTTTCATGAGGTTCACTTAAATTATTCAATCGGCATCCTTGTACTATACATCAGTTAAACAACCCTAGTAAACTAGAAGGCAATCCATTCAGGAGGAATTCTATAGTTATTCAATCAGTAGATTGATGATTCATTGATGAAGAGGTTCCAATTTATGCATTGAATCAAAAGCATTGGTTATGCCGAGACTTAACCCGTCTATAACCAATCTATCGATTTTTACATAAAGCCCAATCACATACACCACTGTATCATGCATGAAGTACATAATTAGTAGATAGTATGCTATATAGTATTAGGTACTACTCAGTGTTCATAACCAAAAGCATATTATAAATGTAACTATCCATCAATAAGGGAGGTATATATATAACATTAAAGCCTAGATAAAAACATCGGTATTTCCATAATTTAAATAATATCGCACATGTGTTCACCCTTCACCGAAGGGTATAATTGGACTATCACAACCAATTGCTATAGACGAGCAAGATGTGTGATATAGTTCCACATTTAGCTCCAAAAACATAAAATACAAGACAATCCTTCCCAAAGGAATAGTTGAAACACTACCCCTCTTATCCCTGGTTAGGGCACAAAAGTGGGAGACGTTCAACCCTCCAAGTAAAAAGGAATAACATAAATGTAGAAGTAAGAAATTCTCACTGGAAAGCTAGTTGGAAGTGGTTCGACAGGGCTTCGTCGTACAATTTCTCTCTCTGTCTCTCTCGCTGTATCTCTCGCACTCTCACTCTCTAAGTATCTCTAACTTTCTCTAACTGACCCTGACCTTCCCTCCTTCCAGAATTACTCAATCCTAAAAATGGAAGCTGGAAGGGCCTATTTATAGGCATTGGTGGGGCTGGTTGAGGTAGTTTGCATGGGTTGTCCAATCAGAGGATCTGGCTGCATTTATAGATCAATGGGGAAGAAAGAGGAAGGTGAGGCAGTTTGGCACCATCCGAATGGTGTTAAACCTCTGGACTTTGTTCCTTGCTTTGCTTGATGTATTTTTGTAATAATTGCACTTGTCTCCCCTACTGATTGAAGCTGGTACACTTTACTCCCCTTTATCTAGCATTTACACACTAAACCCTAAAAAACAACATGTTTAACGCATTAACCCTAATTTACGCACTAACCCTAATACATTAACACTATTAACCTAATAACCTAATTCATTAATACACATTTTAGGGTTAATCAACCATTCATCCCTTTTTTGGGTTTCCTCAACACATTTCTTTTTCTTTATGATCAATCACAGTTAGTCTCGGAACAACCAAGTTGGTGATCTGACCAGAATAGAGTCGTACACCTAAGTATAAGTGGTCAAATTGTAATATAATTCTGGGTTTAAGTCTGAGGTCGAACCCACAGGGAGTTAATAATTGGAATTAAAAATAGAAATGGTGAAGTTGTTATAGATACAAATGTAATGAAATAGCTTGTGGTGTGAGCTTAGAACAACTTAAAGAAAACACTTAATTAAAACTATGGAAATACAATAATTGAAAAGGTACCCTTTAGTGCAGGGATTCCACATTAATTTTACTGTTTCAGTTATTGGAAATGCCACCTTACAACAATTAACCCCCATTTTACTAAGAAGTCAACCGGTAGGTATGATGTATATTAAACCATAACACAACAACTGATTTGGTTAGTTGGTTGGTATCTATACCATGCATTAGTTGAATAACCCTAGTAAACCAGAAGACAAACCATTTAGGAGGAATACTTTAGTTATTCAACTGGTAGGTTGATAATTCATTGATGACGAGATTCCAGTTTATGCATTGAATCAAAACCATTGGCTATGTCGAGAGTTAACCCATCTATAACCAATCTAATGACTATTACATAAAACCCAATCACGTACACCATTGTATCATGCATGAAGTACATAATTAGTAGATAGTATGGTATATAACATTGGGTATTGCTCGATGTTGATAACCATGAGCATATTATAAATGTAACCATCCATAAATAAAGGGAGGTATATACCATTAAAGTATAGTTAAAACATCGGCATTGTCATAACTTAAACAATATCATACATATGTTCACCCTTCACCAAATGGTATAAGGAGACTACTCACAACCCATTGCTACAGACGATCAATAGGTGAACTATAGTTCCATTATAAACAAAACAAAATAAAAAACAATCCTTCCCCGAGGAATAGTTGAAACACCACCACTCTTATTATCGGTTAGGGCACAAAAGTGGGAGTGGTTCAACTCTCGAAGTAATAAAGGAATAACATAAATGTATAAGAAAAGAAAATTTGGCTGGAAGTGGTTCGGTAGGGCTTCATTGTATTGTTTCTCTCTCTCTTACTTTTTGACTTTCTCTGAACTCTCCCTGACTGACCGTCCTTCTAGAATTAGTGAATGCTGAAAATGGAACTGGGGCCTGCTATTTATAGAAGCAGGAAGCTAGTCTTGAGATGACAGAAACATGGAGAGCCAATCAGGTGAGTTGCTACATTTTTGTACCAATGGGAGGACAGAAGGAAGTTGAGGCAGTTTAGCCACTGTTCGAATGCCATCACCAGTGTCCGGACGGTTAGGATCCACTTAATTTCTTCCTTGCATGCTTGTTGTATTATTGATGTTATTACACTTACCTCCCCTATATAATTGACCTTGCACACTTTGCTCCCCTTGACTTTACGTAATTCTGCACAAAAACCCTAAAAAAATCAAATTTCACACATTAACCATAATTTATGCACTACCCCTAATTTCACTTGGGTTGATTGTTTTAACTCATGTCACTAACACAATTAACCTAATAACCTAATTCATTAATGAACTATTTAGTGTTCATCACCCCCAACCAAAACATTAGTAGTCCCTACTAATAAAAATAAATAACAAAACAAAATCACTTTCGTAGATTCCATGATCGTATTTAGCATATGCAATAGGCCGTTAAACCCCTAGGTAATCCCTAGTGGACGAGTTTTGTCTCGTGAAGGTTTCCAGTGAAGCTACCTACAAAATTCAAAGGTTAGAATACAATAATTAATGTTTTTCATAGATAAAATTAAATCACCATTCTTGTGTGTTGCTAGGATACTACCTTTCCCTGATCACTATAAAAGTAATGCACATTAGTTGTAACACTATTCCATATATTTTTAGAAAAACTCGTGTGTGTGTGCAAGGATTCCTTTATTTCAAAAATCACTTAAGAAATAGTACCACCCTTCACTTTGTTGTACAAGATTTAGCCTCGATGTTGATCCTTTCTGGAAATCACTCAATAAAGAACACGCTCTTGTTATAGTGAATATCACTCAAAAATTACATGTGATAGGAATATTTTTAACAAAGAAAAGTAATATCACATGTAGTATATACCAAAAGAACAGTTATTTGAATAAAACTGGAATTTGGCATAATCTAATAAAAAATATTAACACTGCATTAAACACATTATCAACGCTTTCCCTTTTCTAAATAGGTGGAAATAATACACATGCGTGACTTCTGGAATCAAAAAGGACTTTATTAGGGTTATAGTGTGGCCTTGGGTTTAGGGTTCAAGAAACGACGTCAAGAGTATTCAAAAGCCATCTGTTCTTGATTATTGTGGCATACCTCTTCATCACTTTCTCAACTTTCGCACATACATGGTATTTCCCATTCTTCCATTTTTCTTTGTCATTTTTTCACTTTCATGGCTATTTTCTTTCTTTGCTTTTTTTTTTTCCTTTTCGTTTCCACATATTTTTTCTTTCTTTGAACAATAATCACCATTTTCTTCTTTTTCTCCTTTCTTAGTTCCTTTTTCAGTATAGCACATTCTTAGGACAGGTTGCAAGAAAATTAGATAGCATGGGTATGTCAAATATATTTTTTTGTGGCTCAGTTAACTTATGGGTTTTATGAAAAAGAAATTATACTATTAGACTTAATCACGACTAACTAGGGATATAATTTTGTAAAAGAAATGACTAAGGCTCAAAAGTAAATCACAAATGGCCTAAGATCATTTTCCATAAATCATACGCCTTCATATTTCCGAATTAAAAATTTAAGGAAAATGTTAAACCATGTTATTCAATGAGTGCTAATCAAAATGAAGCTAATGAGATTATTCAAGGAAATTTATCGCTGAATTGAAAATTCTTACTTGAGTAAATGTGAAATATCACTCCAAGGAGGGTTGACTCAAAATCTACAATAGGTTTTCATCTCTGCTATATATGTAAGCTTAATAAAGGAGTGTAATATTTCATAAATTTTTAAAATTAAGGAATTTTAGATGCTCAAAAAAATGAGTTTCTATGAAAATATTAAGATAGTAAACAACTAACATATGAAAATCCCACATAATCAAGTTAAGGGTATCCTAGCAAAGCATAAGAATAATAACCTAATTGTTAACGTGAATTACATGAAATACATATCCTACCTTAAAAAATTTAACCAACACAATCAACTAGATTAATTAAAAACCAAATTCAAAAACTAACATTCAAAACATAAAGACTGAAATAAAATGAATAATTAAAAAGTTCAGGAATGTAGTAGAAATGTGAATTCTCTAGTGTCTCAAATCATGAAGTTGATGGCCCTCCACCATACTATCCTCTGAGTAGCCACAAAATCTCATTCTGGTTCTGCTCATAGTCAGCCATGCGTTGATCGAGCTGGGTGATGCTGGTCTCGAGCTGGGTAATACTGGTCTCCAACCCTAGTAGAATCTGTCGGTCGGGCCTACCATCAACTGGAATGTATGGCTCTCCTCCTGTGGCTGAGGCTCCTCTGGTGGGTTGAAATCTACACCTCTAGGGAATAGTCCTACATGTGGCGTAGGTGGTACCTTAGGCTTCCCTCTATGGCTATTTCTTAATGAAGTTTTGTCCAAAGGTGAAAAATGCTCCACCGTTGGCCATGAGGAATCCGTGATCACTCCTTTCCTCTTGCAGAACTTAGATACTAACATAGCAAACGGAAGTGAGGTCTTCTTAACTTTCACGGTCAACATCATTTGGTCTATGATCAAGTTGGGCAAGTCAATGGTATGTCCCATTCCAAAAGTATAGAGAAAATAGACTCTCTCGATGTATATCTAGTTTTTCTAGGACTGGGGCAACAAGCTGTTAACAGTTATCAAGTTCAAAATCCTATACTTTTTTGTTAAATCCCCTTGCTTGATATATTTATTCGGCCTACCCCATACATAATCTAGATTCCCCATCAACTCTATCCCAATGTCAATCATATTAGGCACTTCAGAGTAAGGATATTTTGGGTTTGGATATCTCAGAGTGGGATTGAAAAAATTCACAATAGTGGCTAGTGTAACTTGAAAGGCCACTCCCCTAACATAAACTCGTAACTCCCTAGGGCCGGTTTCCTTTGTATTGCTATAAAATTCATGGAATAGACATTCATACACTTGAGCAATAAATTTAAGATAATTTAATCGACCACGGGCAACAAGATTTTGTCTCCCCCAATATGCTCAAAATCTTCGTATACAACAGGCCTCTTAGAAATAATAGTTTTCGAGAAAAAATAATTGTCATACCAGACCTATTGATCGATGTTCTCAAACATTGCAATATTGTAAATATTCTGACCTTGGGGTTGCCACGGGGGTGCATCGAATGACGAAGATGATCCTCTTCTAGCCTGACTTGAAGAAGCTCTCATGCTTGCTCTAGGATCCATTTTTTCTGATTTCTCTCTTGATTTGAGCTTTCAACAAATTTTGATCAGTAAGAACTATTAGTCTTCTACTGCTTTCTCGCTTTAGTTACAATCCTGCAATTTACATTATCAGTTTAATTCCACAATTACACATTAAACTACTAACATAACATATTAAACTACTAACATTCTACAATTAACTAATGATCTATTTACACTTTTATATACATCTAAATTTATCCATTCTTTGATCGTAATTTATTTAATCAGAAACTTCAAAATTAAGGGCATCAGTGAACCAATTAATCTCCCATCTCACGTATCTTGAAAACATGGGACTGGAATAAGATGGCGTCTCAGGGTAATCCTTACTTTGCTCATACTTAATCCAGTCAAGATTGTCTAACGCTTGACTTGAAATTGGTCTTGCACACTAATTGTATTCCTCAAATGTATTGAACAGCCACACTTTATAAAACCACCGAGTCGATTTGCTCGTCGGCGTTTGGCAAATGAACTTTTTCCACATAAGGGTTTTGCTTGATTGTCGACAATTTCTAACTTTCTAATAACCCTTGCTTTTGCTATGATCAAAGAATGTATATCTTTTGAAAAAGTGCATAGCATGCTCAGACTAAACCAACACAATTGCTCATCCATCTTTGAAATTTTTAAAAAATTGTGAAGATTTTTGAAAATTGACTTGCTATCCAGTTCTTTAACGTCTGCCAGTCACAAAGATGAACATGAATTGTTTTGTCCCCCCAACCTAAATTTTAAATTTTCCTAAATTTATAGCATAATGAAATAGAATTATAGACAATTTCTAATAAGATATGGAGGAGAGACAAATTCATAGTGCAAAACCATAGTTCATGGAGCCTTGAATTATATAACATGACTTTATGAGAAGGTTCAAAAGACTTCCCGCACAACATTCTTACCATGAAAATTTTTCATTATGGATTTGGCAATCTTAGCATTCTCATGTGCTTCATTTCTCAACTCTTCCAATTCATTAATTTGAAGTTTGTGGGATGCACTTACTTTGTCAATATCAAAATTCATCATTTTAATTGCCGAGAATGCACGATGTTCCAATTCCACAGGCAAGTGACATGGTTTACCATAAACTAACCAATAAAGAGACATTTTCAAAATAGTTTTGGATGCAGTACGGTAAGCCCAAAGCACATCAGTAAGTCTCAAAGACTAATCCTTACGGCCTAGATTTACTGTTTTTCCTAATATGTATTTTATCTCCTTATTGGCCAATTCATCTTGTCCACTTGTCTGGGGATGATAATGGGCGGATATCTTGTGATAAATCAAATATTTTTTCATCAGGTTTTCAAAAATTTTATTACAAAAATGTGTTCCCCCATCACCGATAATGGCTCGAGGAATTCCAAATCTTAACATAATATTTTGTTTTAAAAACTTAATCACTGTTTGGTGATCAATATTTTTGACACAGAATTGCCTCTACCCATTTGGAAACATAATTAATGACAACCAAAATGTACAAATAACCAAAGGATATGAGAAATGGTCCCATAAAATCGATGCCCCAACAATCAAAAATTTCAATAACCAAAATAGGGTTTAAAGGCAAAATGTTTCTTTTTGAAATATTTTTAATTCTTTGACATCTGTCACAATTTAGGCAAAAAATATGCACATCTTTAAAAATAGTGGGCCAGTAAAGTACACTGCAAAATTTTTGTAGAGGATTTATTTGAAGAAAAATGTCTTACATAAGTTTCAGAATGGTAAAATGAGATAACTTGACCAATTTCATGATTGGGTACACAATGCTTTATTATTTGATCTTTACAGTGCTTAAACACATAAGAATCTTCCCAAAAGAAATTGTGTACCTCTCCCAAAAATTTGTTTCTGTCGGTCCAAGTATAATGAAAAGGAAAAGTACATATGGCTAAATAATTTGCTATATTTGCATACCAAGGTACTTCTGTTACTGCAAATAACTGTCCATCTAGAAAGGTTTCTCTAATTAACATTGATTCTTCCTTTGTAATTTAAGTCAACCTTGATAAATGATCAGCTACCACATTTTTAACTCACTTCTTGTCTTTAATGATCAGATCAAATTGTTGAAGTAATAGCATCCAACGTTGAAGACGTTTTTTAGCATCCTTCTTGGTGAGCAAATATTTCAAGGCTACATAATCAGTAAAACAACGATCGAGGATCCAACAAAATATGAATGAAATTTATCTAAAGCAAACACAACAACAATCAATTCTTTTTTTGTGGTATAATAATTTATTTGTGCATCATTTAAAGTCTTGCTTACATAGTAAATCACCTAGGGTTTCTTATCTTTTCTTTGGCCCAAAAAAGCTCCTCCTGCATAGTGATTGGTATCACACATTAATTCAAAAGGTAAAGGTCAGTCAGGAGGTTGCATAATTGGTACATCAATAGACATGTTTTTTAGTCTATTTAAACTCCCACATTCGTATTATCAAATATAGCAACGTAATTATGTTTTTAAAATGCTAATATACATAATGGAGTATGCATGAACTAAGTAGATGGTAAAAGTAGAGATAAAAATGTCAATAGTGTACAATCGAATAAATATTTAGTTCAAACTTAGTTTTGAATTGTAAATATATGAAACCGTTTGCAATAGAACTTATATCAACTATGTTTGATGTACAAATGTGTGTTGTATAAGTTTGGGTTGATTTTGGAAGGGTTTGGAATGGGTTTGAAATAAAAAATAGAGGAAATAGGCAAATTTGGACAGGACCTACTGGTAGTACACTATCCAGTGGATTCGAACTATCAGTAGTCAACAGGTAGTAAATATCCAGTAGATCCGAACTACCGGTAGCTCAACAGGTAGTAAGTTGTGAGTGGGTTCGAACTATTGGTAGCTCAACAGGTAGTAAATTGTCAGTGGATCCGAACTACCGGTAGCTCGATACGAACTATCGGTAGACCGTTAAAAAGTCAGGATTTTTTTGTTTTAAAACCCCATTTTCACTCCATTTGCTCCCATTCTTTCACACCACTCTCACCCCACACCTCTTAGAACCCTAATAGAAAGACTAAGAAAGGAAGATAGAAAGGGAAAACAAGAGTTTTAAGGGTGATTCAAGATCAAATCTTCTTGTCCTTCACACCAAAGCCAAGGAGAAAGGTAGGGATTTTCTTCCATTCTTGTACATTGAGGCTAGAGTATATATATATATATATATATAAATATATATGTTTTGCTTCTAAATCTTAAATATATGCTATGAAATACTTGTTCCTTGAAGTTTCTACAAGTATCACCATGTTTGAAGGTATTTATGGTTTGATAGCTATGAAAACTCTAGTTTTTGAGAAAAATGGATTTTTCTTATTAATGTTCAATTGTTCTTGATTTCAAAACTCTAGTGCTTTGTATTAAACAAAAAATGTATTTGTGATGATCTCTTGCTTATTTTCTTCAATTGTACTCTTGTAATGCAAGTTGTAAAATTTGGGAATTTTGGATTTACTTATGATTTGAGAATTCGATTGGAATTGTATCTCTTGTATGGTTGTTGTGATGGATTTGAATTGCATTTGAGCACTGCTGTAGAGTGTTAGAGGTTAGTCTATCCCAATGGGGGTGTGTAAGACCCTGTACTAAAATTAAATAAGAATACTAATATCTTAAGAGTTTTTCAAATATGAATAAAATGAGGATAAAAACTTAGAATCATTGTTGAAATATTAATCATGAAGTTTGAGTTTCGAACGGATTGACTTTTGGGTCAAACTTAATTTTTGTGTTTTGGATGTGTTTAAGATTGATAAGGGTAACATAATAAATATATTAATTTTTTTTTTATTAAAATAACATTACCATTGAATTTGGGAGGTCGGAAAACATTGGGAGAGGTAATATGGGATGTATTAGAAGTTAGGAAGTATTTTAGAAGTAAAACCAAATTGGAGTGAAATTGGGTAAAAAGGGGTGATAGACACTGCTTAGTATTTTGATCATAACTTTATATTTTGATGTCCAATTAATCTGGAATTGTGACAGGAAATAGTAGACATCTAGGGCTACAAAAGTGTATTTCATGAAACATTTCCAATTCGACCTCTAAATGGGTCAAAACTGACCTGGAAGTCGCACCAAAAATCTGTGAACAGTACGAAGGAAACCCGATTTTTTCTGAACAGAAAATATCGGGTTTTGCTCGATTTTCTTGCCCTATAAAAACCTAATGTCGTCCCTTTAGCATTCATTTCACCCCTCCAAACCCTAGGAACCATTTTAGAGAAAGAGAGGAAGATAGAAATACCAATCAAGAGGGATTTATACCTTGTAGAAATCAAAACTTCAAATTCTTCAAGAATACATTCTCCTCCCATTTTCTTCCATTCTTGCTACCCTCTCACCCAAATCTTTTGAAACCCTAGGAGGAGAAGATTAAGAGGAAAAGAAAGGAGAGCAAGAAGGTCTTGAAGCTTGGGTCTTAGCTTGAAATCTTGATTTAAGGTAGGGGATTTTCTCTCAATCTCTCACATTGAGGCTAGATATATATCTATAGATATATATATGTATATAGATATATGTTTCTTCACTCTCCTTCTCATATATATAATATGAAATACATGATTCTTGTTCTATTTGTAATAA
Source organism: Ilex paraguariensis (assembly GCA_963454935.2). Classification (NCBI taxonomy): domain Eukaryota; kingdom Viridiplantae; phylum Streptophyta; class Magnoliopsida; order Aquifoliales; family Aquifoliaceae; genus Ilex; species Ilex paraguariensis. The sequence goes on from CAUOFW020004193.1 coordinate 31,927, forward strand.
ATGCCATGTTTTGAACAATATGAAGGGTGGGTAACCACCAAAGCTCTCTTGATTTTTTTTTTTATCTTCAAAGCCCTAGTTTTCAAGAAAAGGGGATTTTCTCCTAATTTCTTCTTTGTCTTTGATTTTAAAACTTTAGTGTTGAATATTGTATAACAAAATGATATAGATTACGATCTCTTGCATATTTTCTTGGATTATTCGATTATATGACAAATGTGAAAACAAAATTGGAAATTTTACTATATTTGGGAAATTGTTGTGAATTGTGAATATTCTTGATTTCCTCATTGTATGGTTGTTTGTGATGGACTTGGATTACCTTCGAGAGATGCCGTAGAGTGTTAGAGGTTAGTCTATCCCAATGGGGGTGAGATGGTTGCCTAATACTGGTAGTGGATCGTTGTTGTGCTCGCGATCACTATTGTTCACATATACACCGAGGAAAAGGGTCAGTATACTAGACACCTTGGGAAGATTTCGTCAATGCCGTAGAGACGGTACACGCCCTTCCTAAAGAGATTTGTGATTGTTGGTTGGATTGGTGGACTAGACATGATCGTTAGGTAGATTCACGAGAAGTAATCAACATACATGGTACGGGGATGAACCAAAAATACATGGAATCGGGAGTTT
>CAUOFW020004194.1:0-32555 GCA_963454935.2 Ilex paraguariensis
CCCAATAAAGGCATATCTCTACCATTTTCCATATCCTCCACAACAATCTCCCTTGCATTACCCAAGTCAAAAGCAACAGTTGTATCATTTGGATTTGCAGAATCATAATCCTCACCATAACAGAAGAAGATTCACCATTTCAATAACCTTTTCAGGTAATATTTGCTGGAATTGTACAGGTAAATTCCTATCATTATCCAGTTCCTCCATTACAACCTCCTCATTCAGCACAGCAAAACTATTTTCCACAGCAGTAGTTTGATTCATGGATTTCTATCTATATTCCTTCCTGGGATGCACATTCAGGCCATCTATATCCACAGCTTTTCCTTTCTTCTTCCTCCATTCCTCATCATGACTTAAAACATTCCTAGTTGCTTGCTTATTCTCAGAGGCATCTCCTTCCACTCTCTTCTTCCTTCTGCACAACGTTTCATCATGCCCTTGCTTAAGACAAGCAGGACAATATTTATATTCCTTTTCATATACTATCCTCCGCCAACGACCACTGACTCCCCCCATGTCTAACCAGAATCTCTTAGGATTACTGGCCAGAAGATTCATTTCCACACAAGCCCTGGCTACACCAGGCCTAGAGAGATTTAGAGTAGCATTGTCTATCACCAAAATTCTACCAACTGGACTCAATATGTCCCTCAGACTCTCTCTATTAAACAGATGGATTGGAAGACCTGGCAAGGATACCCATGCTGGTACAACAGGAGGTTCAATCCCAGGATAAAATTCTGGGAACCACTTGAAGAATCTGAAGAGGTAACCCTCAATGTATGTAGTATCCTTTAGCCACACTTTTACATAATCCTCATATAGAGAAAATCTAATCAGTACATGCCTCGGATCAAGCACTCCTACAGAGAATTCCCCTTTCAATAACCATCTAGAATTGATAAACTCCTTTACCACACCTAGTGAAGGTTTACCATAGGCACATTTGCCAATAAGAGTCTGATTAAAACCTTTGGAAAGCTCCATAGTTTCAACAGGGGACCAATACATCCCAAGTTCCCCTTTATTAAAAATAACTCTCTTAGCAGGCTTCAAAGGATTCATAGAATTCAGGGAACCAAATAGAATTGGAGAAGAAGGAATATGAATGCCAGGAGGATTCTAAGCGTTCGATATAACAACAGGAACCTGAGTATCTCTTTCAGAAATCGAGATCTAAGATTTTGGCAGAATTCGATCCATCGAAGGATTTTGAGAAGGCAAAATAGGCGGGGAAATCAAAGAAGATTGGGAATGTAGGTTAACTCCCTGAGTGTTTCGAACATTTGAAGAATCAACAGGAATCTGAATTCCTAATCCAGAGGAAGAACATTGATTATTTGTTGAAGTTGACACAGCCGAAGGAAGAACAGAGGCGAACTGAACAGTCGGTGTGTTTCGATTCAGATGAGAAATCAGAGGCATAGAAACGGTGTTATTACATCCCAAAGGATCAACAATTGTCAAGGAATTAATCTCTGAAGCAGCAGGAATTGTCAGAAAGTTTTCCACAGATGGAGTTTTCTTGAACGAGGCAAAATTTTTTGTAATGTCAGGAGGTTTTGGGGGAATCTGATGAGTTTCGTGGCCAGATTTCATGCTAGCACAATCAAACCGGTAGGAATTTCAACGAATTCACAAAGAAATAACAAAAAATGAGATAAAAACAAAGAAGATCTGAGAAAGAATGAACAGTTTCTAGAGATAAGTCAGACCTTCTCTCTCTAGAACGAAATAACTGCCTCTAAACCCTAAACCCTAAACCCTAAACCCTAAATCCTAAACCCTGGGTAGTGCTTCTGGGAGTTGCCCTCTATTCTGCTAGTGTGTTTTGGTGCCTTGTTGGGTTTATGTTTAGACTGTTGGTTTTCTTCTCTGGGTGTTACATGAATGAGATGGTGCAATAGTGGTCATGGTTTTAAAGTTTCAGATTTCATTCTCATTATCTTTCATGATCTGGAATACATTGTTATTCTGTGTGATCATCTGTAAGGCGTGCATTATGTGATTTTTCAGTTGATGGTGAGGGTCTCTGGGATCTGTGTTGATTTAATTGGGGCTGGGTCTTCTGGTTTTGCTTGGACTGCTGATCTATGGTGGCCTCTTCTGGATATCTTATTTTTTGGGGGGGCTCTCTGCATCCATTGGATGCCACTCAAGGCACAGCTGCTACATCAACAGGAGCAGCACCATGGGGAGCGCAGGAATCATCTTCCTTGGACTATCGTCTCTATCCTTCTTGCTGGCATTTGCTCTCCTCTGCTTTAACTTCATGTTCTCCACTTCCTCCCATTTTCGTTTCATGGTGGGGGGTCTTAGAGGATTATCTGTTCAAGGCTGCCTTTTATAGAGGAGTTGGGTGGCTTTTCAGCTGCCTTCGCTGAATCTAGTTTATTGTTGGAGGGGATGTATTTCGGTAAGCCTCATCAGCTTCCCAATGCATTTTCTTCTCATTCATTGTCCTCAGCTGTGGTTTTCTTTGGCGTGCTTCTTTGGATGATATGGCTCCCTCAGCTGCTTTTGCTCGGTTTACACTCCTGCTATTTTTGCTCCCTCAGCTGACCTCTTCTATTTTTGTTGTTGTTTGCTGGTTCTCATCTTTTCCCATGCTGCACTGTCTCACCTGGTTCCAGCTGAGCCCTCAGTTGGTCTTTCGTTATCCAACTGGTCTCTCATCTGGTTTCATTCGATCTTCTCTTTCTGGATGGATGCTGGAGACTCTTGACATTATGATGATTTTTTCCTTTTCCTTGTCTTGTAGGATTAAAGCCTTCTAAGGCTGTCCCCCTTTGTATCTTTTTGTCTTTCCTCTTTGGTTCTTGTAATTTTCTCTTTATATATGGCATTTTATTCTTCCAACAAAAAAAAAAGGGTTTAGGGTTTAGGATTTAGCAAGCAGTTATTCTATTCTAGAGAGAGAAGCTCTGACTTCTCTCTAGAATTATTCCTTTGACTTTCTTTGATTTTTTAATTCAATTTCTTGATTCTTTGTCAGATCCAATCCGATTTGATCCTTATTTTTCTATTTCTACATGGAATCGAATTCAATCCAGCATCCAATTCCCCTAAAACCACTAGATATTCAGAGGAATTTTGCTTCTCTTTTTAAGAAACCCTCGGACCTTGCAAAAAATGGGATTTCTGGTTTTGATGAAAATTCTGGAAAGAATCTTTTGTCTTCAGCGAATTGTGTGGTTAATCAGTCTTCTATGCCTCCGATCTTGCCTTTGGTATCTCAGTCGATTCACTTTCCCCATATTTCTCAAGATCCAGGCATTTCTCATAGATCTTCAAACCCTCAGATATCTCGATCTTCTTCTCTTCCTCAAATTAACTTTCTTGGCCAAGATTCATCGGGGATTCGGTATCCTTTCACGATTCAGAGTTCTATGGTTCCTCAAATTTCTTTGGATTCTCACCTTTCTGTTCCTCAAGAGTCTTCGATCGCGAATGTCCCTTTGACTGATTCTGGTAATTCATCTCTGGGGAATGGTTTGTTAACTTTGGCTGGTGCTCCCAAATCAGCGAAGAGGGTTGTTTACAACAATGGCGAACCGGGAATGTATTGGACGTCTGAAGAAACCCTAGAGCTGTCGAAGGGTTTCAGTCAAACCCTAATTGGGAAATGCGCATATGGTAAGCATTCACTGGGGGTCATCAGAGAGTTTATTGCTACAAAGTGGCTTCCCAAGGGTGAATTCTCAATAGGAATTTTAGATCCAAGGCACATACTCATTCGTTTTAGTCTTCTGGAGGATTATGTGAAGACATAGCTGAAATACGCTACATATATAAAAGGTTTTTTGTTCATATTTTTTAAATGGGTCCTACAATTTCTCCCAAGAATCGAACCTCCAATTATTCCAATGTGGATATCGCTGCCTGGACTTCCTGTTCATCTCTTCAACAGAGAGAGTCTTCGAGATATTTTGTCCAATTGGGAAAATATTGGTGATTGATAATTCAACTTTGCAGCTGACTAGGCCAGGGGTGACTAGGGTTTGCATTGAAGTTAACTTGTTAGTGTCAAATCCTAGAAGATCTTGGCTTGACATGGGGGGGAATAGTGTTAGATGGCAAATAATTGTATATGAGAATGATTGCAGGTATTGTGCTGCATGTTTAAAACAGGGGCATGATGGAAATGCTTGTAGGAAGAAGAGGTTTGTTAAAGGGGATGAGAAGAAAGGAAGTGGGTAGAATGTTGAGGCAAATCTGCAGAAAGAGGTTAATGTTCAGAGTGGAGCGGATCATGTGGTGGTTAATATTGCTGATAAGGGAAAATGAGTTGTACTGAATATGCAAGGAGAAAATCAGAGACAAGTTTTTCAAAGAAAGGAGATTGTTCATAAGTCGGGGATTGGGAATAGATTTAGTCCTCTGGTTCTTGAAGAACAGAGTCATGTTGTGGAAAGTGGAGAAAATTTGAATGAGCTAGTTGCACGAATGGGGGAAAAAAGCTATTCACGTGAAGTAGAAGAGGAGGTTCCTAATGTTTATGGTAGAGAAAATGTGGAAATTCAAGGGGGTGGATAAAATGAATAATCAGATTGCAGAATTACATGTTACTATTGAAGTTGATCAGGGTCCTGAGTTGCAGGAGAGAGTGTCAAATTCAGGGGAAGATAATTTTATATTTCAAAGTGCTGTAAATGCCTCAGTGGTTGTGAGGGGTGTGCAAGAGACTGATTCTTGTGAGGAGATTAGGGAACCAGATTTACCAGAAATTCAGGGGAAAGAAGAAGAGGTATCAGTTACGTTGATGGGAAAGGAGGGTAGAGATGATTGTGTTTTGTTATTTGAAAAAGAAGCTTCTTTTCGTGTTTCTGAGAAGTCTTCTTCTTTTACAAGAAATGAGGGAGGAAAAAGGGGAAAGATGAGAGACAAGGAAACAGGGGAGGGAATGGATGAGATTGTGTGTTGTTTAAACAAACAAGTGTCTCTATCCTCAGATTCTTCTTTTTTTGTGGATAGACAGTATGATGTTAGACACTTGATGAATGTTACTCAGGATGATAACGATGGTTTAGTAAGGGGAAATGAGCTGCTTGAGAAAGGTTTTTTATCTAACCAAGATAGTTCGAAGACTTGGGCGGATTTATCGGAAAGATTTTCTGATGATGATGAGGTCCATGGTTTGGAAGTAAGGTAGAGTCCTGAGGTTAATCCCGAAAATATGTCCTCATTATGAATTTTATAATGTGGAATGTGAGAGGGGCAGGAAATGAAAGTATGAGAACCAGATTAAAAAAGCTTGTGGTGATGAATAATGTTTGTCTTTTGGCTGTGTTGGAACCAAAAATGTTGTCAGTAAGGATGAGATCCTTTTCTGTCTCAGTAGGTTTGCGTTTCTTTGTTGCAAATACTCAAGCTGAGAAGAACATATGGTTGTTTTGGAAAGAGGGTGTGAATGTAAAGGTGATTTTGGAGCATGAGCAGGCTTTTACTATTTCTGTTAGTTTTTTGGATTCAGATACAATTCTTGTGACAATTGTGTATGCGTGTTGCGATTACTTGTTAAGGAGGCCTTTATGGCAACATATACAAGTAATTTCTTCTTCTTTTTCTTTGCCTTGGCTACTAATGGGAGACTTTAACACAGTGTTGTGTTCTGTGGAGAGATTAGGGGGTGCTTATCCCTCTGTTGTTGCGATGGAGGAATTTGGTGATTGTATACACTCGGCTGGGCTGGTGGATTGTGTTTTTGAGGGAAGTAGTTACACTTGGAGTAATAATCATCACAGGGGAACAAGAATGTGGCAGTGTTTAGATAGGGTTTTTTTAAATCCTATTTGGACTGCTAGGTTTGATAACTCTCAGGTGGTACATTTTGCGAGAGGAAGTTCAGACCATTGTCCTCTGTTGGCAAAGATCATGGAAAAAGAAGGGCAGAATAGAATTTCTTATTTTAAATTTTAGGATATGTGGACTGAGGAGGCCTCTTTTTTGCCTCTGATTGTGGATGCGTGGCGTGGCTGTTTTTCTAGTAATCCTATTGAGGATTTATTTTTAAAGCTAAAATTTCTTAAAGTTCGATTGAGATGGTGGAATAAAGAAGTTTTTGGGAACATTTTTGAAAAAATTAAGTTACAGAAGTTGGAAGTGTGTAATGCTGAAAGAACACTAGAATCTGACTATTCAGAGGACAGTTTTTTGATACTGGAGAATGCAAGAAAGAGTTTGGATGATACTTTGCGGCTGGAAGAAATGTTTTGGAGGCAAAAAGCAAATGTAAAGTGGGCTCTAGAAGGGGAAAGGAATACAAAGTTTTATCATGCTACAACAAAAGGGAAGGCTGTCAGGAACAGAATTAAAAGAATTAAAAGCGAGGATGGGGTTTGGGTTTGCTCTGAGGATGAGATTGCTGATCAAGTAGTGTCCTTATTTGCGTCCTTATATAAATCTGAGGATCATGTCCTGAATGATGTACTGTTTGATGTAATTCCGAATCTTGTAAGTGATACAGATAATGAGTCGTTTACTTGTCTTGCTTCCATGGAAGAATTGAAGGGTGTGGTGTTTTCAATGTCGGTGGAAAGTGCACCAGGAGCAGATGGGTTCTCTGGGAAGTTTTTTCAGGTTGCTTGGGAGGTGATTAAGGCAGATTTGTTAAAGGCTACAAATTTTTTTCTAAAAGGCGGAGTAGTGCCGAGGTCAGTGAATGCCACTTTATTGGCATTGATCCCAAAGAAATTAAATCCAACAAGCTTTGCAGAGTTTAGGCCTATTAGTTTATGCAACTTTTTGTATAAGATCTTTACAAAGTTGCTTGCTAATAGGCTAGTTGTTCTTTTGCCTTCTTTGGTATCGGATGCTCAGCATGGTTTTGTGTAAGGGCGAAGTATAGGGGAATGTATTTCATTGGCTCAGTACATGGTCTCTGAACTGGACAGAAAAGTGGAGGCAGGGAATGTAATAGTTAAGCTTGACATGATGAAGGCGTATGATCGTATTGAGTGGGATTTTCTGAAAAATACTTTGAGGTGTTTTGGTTTTTCTGATCTCTTTGTGTCCATTATTGGAAATTGCTTGAGTAATCAATTCATATCAGTGTGTTTAAATGGTCAGAGAAAAGGTTTTTTTCCCACATCACGGGGGTTGAGGCAAGGGGATCCAATATCCCCGTCGCTTTTTATTTTGGCAGAGGAGGTCTTAAGTAGGGGTCTGTCGAAGTTGTTTATTGAGAGGAAGATTAAGTCTTTTCATACTAGGAGAGGGGCTTTAATGGTCTCTCATTTGCTCTTTGCTGATGATACGTTGCTGTTCTTGAAAGGAAATAAAACTTCGATTGAGATTTTGTTTTCTTTTTTGAGCAAGTATGAAGAATGTTCTAGGCAGAGGATTAGCAGACCGAAAAGTTCTATGTAGTGTTCTACAAAGATTTCTCAGGCAAGAAAAGTGATTTTATCGAGAGTTGCTCAGATTCCTATAAAAGAATGTCCTTTTACGTACTTGGGTTGTCCTATGATTAAGGGAAGGAGCAGAATTAGGGATTTTGAAGACCTATTTCTTAAATTTAAAGCTAAGCTTGAAGGCTGGTATGCGAAATTGCTGTCCAATATGGGAAGAGTAGTTTGGTGCAGACTGTCTTAAATGCAGTACCAGTGCATCTACTGTCTTGCTTAAATCTACCTAAAGGTATTTTAACTAGGATTAATTCTTTGATGGCCTCTTTTGTCTGGTCTGGTAAGGAGGGAGTTAGGAAGAGACATTTGGTTTCTTGGGAAGATATAACAAGGACAAAGCAGGAAGGGGGCTTGGGAATTAGGAAATTTGAGGATGTTCAAGCTGCTTTCCGTATGAAGCAGGTCTGGAGTATTTTGCAGGGGAAGTCTCCGTGGGCTAAGGTTTTCTCTGCAAGATTTTTAAAAAATTAGCATGTGTTGAGGCATTCAGGGCAAGGGAAAGCCAAGGTTTTTCGAATGTTGAAACCATGGTTTTCGTCTGTGGTTTCTCATTCTCGTTTCATTGTTGGAAATGGGGAGCTAGTGGATTTTTGGTGTTCTAATTGGCTTAATGTTGGGCCGTTGTTGGACAGACTTGGTGTTATGCCTCAAACTTTTCCACGAGTTGCAGAAGTTTGTACAGAAAGAGTTTGGCAGTGGCAGAAGTTGGGTGGTCTAGTGGATGATGGTATGAAAGATGAGATCCTAAATTTGAGAATTGTTTTGTCTGATAGGACTGATTTTCTGGTCTGGAAATTGAATGATTCTGGGCAATTTTCGATCAAATCAGCTTGGCAAGTGGTAAGGCATGTTGGGAATGAAGATGTGGTGGCTAAAGCAATATGGGATCAGGCTGCTCCACCTAGTGCTAAGTTGTTTTGCCGGAAAATTAGCAAAGGTGCAGTGGCTTTGGATGTTCAGTTTCAGAAGTTGGGGGTGAAATTAGCGAGTAGATGTTCGCTATGTTATAAAGCAATGGAATCCGGAGCTCATGTGTTTGTTCGCTGTGACTTTGCTGTAAAGGTATGTCAATACTTGGCTGGTTTTTTTGGGTTTATTTTGATTGAGAATGAGGTCCTATGGAAAGATTAATGAGATTAATAAGAATTTTTAGAAAATAGTCCCTTAGTCATATCCTAGTTAGGAGTGTGGCTTTGGTTTTTTTTTGGTTATTATAGAGGGAGAGATGTAGAAGGGTTTATGGGGAGGGATGTTTGTCTGCCTTTTCTATTTTTCAGAAAGCTTGTACTGTCATTAGGCTACAAGCCTTTGGTATTCGGCCTAGAGTTCCTGACAGTATAAATGGGGAGAGAATTTTGCAAGAATTGGGGGTTACAAGTCGTGGTAAAATTCAAATAAAAGCAGTGTGGGTTAATTGGTCCTGCCCAATGGAGGTGTGTTTGAAATTAAATGTGGATGGAGCCTCGAAAGGGAATCCGAGACGTGCTGGTGGTGGTGCTGTGATTCGAAACCAGTGGGATGATTTGGTGGTTGCAGGGTCTTTTTTTTATGAAAACTATTCTAACATGGAGGCAGAGCTAAAGGCATTGAAAGATGGTATATGTCTTGTTGAAAAATATGATTTGCAGGGGTACCGAATTCAAGTGGAGGTTGATTCTGAAATTATGGTTAATATGGTCATGAAGGGGCACTTACGTGTTTGGAAATATTGGGAATTGCTGAGGCAAATTAAGGAGATTTTGGAGAGATTAAATTTTCATTTGACACGTGTAAAGGGAAGGCAATTCGGCAGCTGACTTCTTTGCAAATTGGGTAGTGCAATGTGGATGTTCTTTGGAGTTCTCTGCTGCCTTGGATATTCCTCATCCTGCTAAGGGATTGTTGCTGCTTGATAAGCAAAGGCATAAATTTTTCAGAAAGAAAATTGTATTTTCTTGATTCTCATTGTATAGGTTGGCAAAAGCAAATTGTAAAGGCAGGAATGTCTGTTTTTTTCTTTGATTGTAAAATTTTGGTTATGGAATAAAAGTGTTGATTTGTTTAAAAAAAAAGTTTAGGATTTAGGGTTTAAGCAAGGTTTACAGAGGGCAGTTATTGTTTCTAGAGAGAGAAGCTCCCACTTCTCTCTACGTTTTCCTTTGCTTTTGCGTTCTTTAGCTTCCTTCCGTTTTGGTCTGCTAATTTATTATGGATTCAGTCCAGATTCTTAACAAAATTCCACCAAAACCATCGGATCTTTCACAGTTTCCCACTACAATCCCAAAAAATTCGCTACATCCTTTAAACCCACCGAAATCGGTACAGTTTACCGATTCTGGTCAACACGAAACAAAAACCTCAAGACAGTTACAAGACATCGACCAAACCCCCTCCATGCCCTCTGCGAGTTCTACCGTTCAGCACAGATCAACCATAACAAAGAACTTTGCATCCTTGTTTATGAAACCCTCATTTATCCCACCTGTTTCGGCGCCATCTTCTTCTTCACATCCTCCGATGCCTATGATTACCCCTTATTCTTCCAGTCCAAATCTTTCGGTGCCTATGGCAAATCCTTCAGAGCCTATGAAAAATCCCTCGGTGCCCATGGCAAATACTTCGGTACCCATGACCAATCCCTCGATGCCTAAGGCAAACCCGCAGATATCTTCGGCAACGATGGCAGATCCTCGATCGATCGAGGGACTATCTTCCCCGGTCCCTTCAGCCTCTCTACTCAGTACAGCAAAAAGGGTAGTGTACAACAATGGTGAACCTGGGATATATTGGTCCCTTGATGAAACTTAGGCCCTAGCCACGAAATTCCACCAAACCTTAATAGGTAAATGCGCCTATGGGAAACCATCTATTGGAGTCATCAGGGAGTTCATTGCCACAAGATGGGTTCCAAAGGGCAACTTCATTGTTGGAGTATTGGACCCAAGACACGTTCTCATCAGTTTTGACCTCTATGAAGACTATGTCAAAACATGGCTGAAAGACGCAACATACATCGAAGGATTTCTATTCAGGTTCTTTAAATGGTTCCCGGAGTTCCTGCCCAGAATTGAGCCACCGGTGGTTCCTATTTGGATTTCGCTCCCAGGTTTGCCAATTCACCTGTTCGATAAGGAAAGCCTCCGTGACATTTTGAGCCCCATTGGGAAAATCATCGTAATAGACTCATCCACTCTCCAATTGGCAAGGCCAGGGGTGGCTAGGGTGTGCGTGGAAGTCAACTTGTGGCGGATAATCCCCTACGTATTTGGTTGGACTTTGGAGGAACAAGTGGGCGTTGGCAGAAAATTGTTTATGAAAAATCAGTGAAGTATTGCGTGGGTTGTCTGAAGCAAGGCCACCGAAACATGGAATGTCGTGAAGGCAAAAGAGAAGAGGGGGAATTAGTGGATTTGCAAGAAAATGTCCCAAAGGAGAAAGAGAAGCAGAAAGCTGGAATCCCCAAAAAGGCTGATGAATCAAAGGGGAAAAGAAAAGGAATGGCAGAATGTTATAAGGAAAGGAAACTCCAAAGCATCCTTGAAAGAGAATCAACAAGCAACTCAAGGAAACAGCAAGTCAAATGAGTCAAGAGAAGGAGGGGAGGATGTTAGTAACAAATTTAACGCACTTCGTGGTTAGCATTCAGGTAACTATGTGGAGGCAGAGGCAAGCATTGAGGTGGTGCATTGTGAAGGCAATCCCAGCTACGTCAAAGGCGCAGGGAATAATGAAAATGAGGTTTTGATCTCCTCGGTGTTGGTTGACGTGAGGGGTCATGATTTGGGGATGGAGGCTGAGGATCTACTATTTGAAGAGGATGCTGATGTTAGCACTGATAAAAGGAAGGAAAGTGCTAAGGGTGACTTTATAACCCATACCCAAGGGGAAGGGGATAAGGAGGGGCTTCATGAAGGTAATCCGGTATGCCTATTGAATCAACAAACCCTTCCTTCGAATTCCTCCTCTTTTACCGCAGCTTGTTGATCCATCTGATAATGAGAAAATGACTATGGCTGCTACCTTACCAGAACTAAAACAGGTTGTCTTCTCTATGTCGGTGGAAAGTGCCCCAGGAGCTGATGGTTTTTCTGGTAGGTTCTTCCAAGTGGCATGGGATATTGTTAAAAATGACCTGTTGGAGGCGGTTAATTTTTTCTTGGGTGGGGGAGAGATCCCAAGGTCAATGAATTCTACTCTCCTAATTTTGATACCTAAAGTGGCAAATCCCAGCTCTTTCTCTGATTTTAGGCCAACTAGTCTCTGCAATTTTCTCTATAAAATCTTCACGAAGGTCCTTTCCAATAGACTTGCGGTTCTCCTGCCTTCTCTGATCTCTAATGCACAACACGACTTTGTCAAAGGGAGAGGGATAGGGGATTGTATCTCATTAGCCCACCTAATGGTTGGTGAACTTGATAGAAAGGTGGAGGCTGGCAATGTGATTTTAAAATTGGACATGATGAAGGCGTACGATCGCATGGAATGGGATTTTTTAGAAAAAACTTTGAAATGCTTTGGCTTTTCAAATCTCTTTATCTCCATCGTTGGTAATTGCTTGAAGAATCAATTTTTTTCGGTTTGCTTGAATGGGAAAAGGTTTGGCTACTTTCCCTCGTCTAGAGGATTGAGACAAGGTGACCCGATTTCCCCAGCTCTTTTTATCCTGGCAGAGGAAGTCTTAAGCAGGGGTTTGACGAAGCTTTATGGAGAAGGTAGGGTCAAAGCCTTTCATGCAGGAAGGGGTTCTCTTCTTATTTCTCATCTTCTTTTTGCAGATGATACTCTGCTGTTTCTGAGGGGAAATAAACTCTCCTTGGAATGTCTGAAGAAGTTTTTGGCTAGTTATGAGAACAGCTCTGGACAGAGAATAAGCAAGCAAAAAAGTTCTCTAATTTGCTCATCTAACATTCCCCCGGGCAGAAAAATGGTACTATCTAGAATCCCTCAAATTCCGATTAAAAAGTGTCCCTTCAATACCTGGGATGTCCAATGATAAAAGGAAGGTATAAATTGCGGGACTTTGAGGAAGTGATCCAAAAGTTCAAGGCAAAACTTGAAGGGTGGTATGCATGCCTCCTCTCAAACATGGGTAGGGTCGTGCTTATTCAATCGGTCCTCAATGCGGTTCCTATCCATTTGCTATCTTGCATAAGCGTTCCCAAAGGCATCCCAGTAAAGTTGAAGTCCTTGATGGCTTCTTTCATGTGGTCAGGCAGGATGGGAGAGAGGAAAAGGCAATGGGTTTCATGGACGGATATTTCAAGACCAAAGCAAGAAGGGGGTCTTGGAATTTGAAATTTAGAAGATATCCAAACTGCATTCCGTTGGAAGCAGGTGTGGGGAATTCTCACGGGTGATTCTCTTTGGGCAAACATGTTTAAAGAAAAATTCTTAAATGACAAACACATGCTGAGGTGCCTAGGTACTGGTAAAGCTCGTATTTCTCGCATGCCGCAGCCTTTTTTCAGCTCGGTCCTTGACAACTATCAGCTTATGGTGGGAAATGGTAGGACTGTGGACTTTTGGTGCTCGAACTGGACTGGTTCTGCCCCTTTACTGCTCAGGCATGGTGTTTTTCCCTTGTGTTTTCCACGTCTGGATGTGGTATGGGCAGAAGGGGACTGGCAATGGCAATTGTTGGGGGTCCAGGTTTCTGACCAATTAAAGCATGAAATCCAAACTTCTGGGATTGCCTTATGTGAAAAAGAAGATCGTGTTATATGGAAATTAACTGACTCAGGAGAGTTCAATGTCAAATCTGCTTGGCGATCTGGAACCAATCTGTCTTCCCAAGTGGCTAAACTGCTGGGATGGAAGATACATAAGAATGCGGTGGTGGTGGACTCTAATTTCCAACGAATAGGCGTTGAATTGGCTAGCAGTTGCCCCATGTGCCGTGTGGATGTGGAATCTACTACTCACCTGTTCATACAATGCGGATTTGCTAAAGAAGTATGGGGGAAGCTTGCTGCATTTTGCGATTTTCAGATCTTCTCGGCTGATTCTCCTATGGTTCGTATGATGAGGCTTCACAGAATTTTTAAAAAACACTCTGTTAGCCATAACCTGTTAAGAGGAGTTTCTTTGGTTGTCTTTTGGAGACTATGGAGGGAACGATGCAGAAGAGTCTATGAAGATACCTCACTCTCGGCCTATACGGTGTTTCTTGATATTTGCTCCACTCTGCGTCTTCAGGCTTATGGAGTTAGACCCAAGGCAAAGGAAGGCATGATGGGCATGGATTTCTTGAAAGCTTTAAAGGTGGAGATAAGACGAGCTGGAACCAAGGATCATTTGGATTAACTGGACCCCTCCTCCCTCAGGCTGTTTAAAGCTAAATGTGGATGGGGGATCGAAAGGTAGTCATGGAAGAGCTGGGGGAGGAGTTGTGGTTAGGAATGAATGGGGGCACATTATTTTGGCTGCCTCTTTCTCTTTTGAGGTTTGTTCAAACATAGAGGCCGAGTTGTATGCCCTCAAGGATGGTTTATTGTTGTTTAGAAGCTATGGGCTGATTGACTATGCACTCCAAATTGAAACTGATTCAGAGGTGATGGTCCAAATGGTGATGAAAGGACACATGAGGGCCTGAAAATTTTGGAAAATTTGTGATGAGATCAGGGGTTTATTGGAGGGCATGAATTTTAGCCTATCCCATGTATACAGGGAAGCGAATTTCTTAGTTGATGGTCTTGCTAACCTAGCAGTTTTGGAGGGTTCCTCATCTGATTTCACACGTGATTTGAAGATTCCTCTGCAGGCCAAGTTAATTCAGATGCAGGATCAACAGGGCGTTAAAACACCAAGAAAAAAATTCTCCCCTGGATTGATTCTCTAAATGGACCCATCAATCGAGCTGGGGCTTTTTGTTCTCGTTGCTTGGGCAACATATTCTCCTTTCATGCGGCAGTGGGGATTTTCATGTCGCTTGTCTCCAGGCTTTTCAGCTGATGAGAGAGCTTCCAGCTGTTGATCTGTAATTTTTTGGAAAGGCAGCACTGTTCACGCGACCATTCACGTGAACAGCCTGATTGTTTGTTGCTGCGGCCTTCTCAGCTGCACTCTGCTATTGCTACCGTTGATTTGCAGGGTTTCCAGTTGCTTGCACACATTTTGGTCAGCTGATTTTTCAGCTTCGCTGACTGCTGGATTTCTGCTGGCTCTCTTGTTTTTGTCTTCATGCTGGGATGTTTCTACGGTTCTGCTTTGCTGGCCTTCTCTGTTTTTTAGCTGGATCCTCCTACGCCTTCCTGCTGGTTCCAAGGCTTGCGGGCTGCAAAGCAGAGGCCCCTTCTCTGGCTTTGATCAACATCACTGTTCATGCGACTGTTCACCCTCCTGTTCATGTGCACTGCATGCTGGTTTTCAACTAGCTATCAGCTGGAATTTCAGCTGGTTATTCCCTGCTTCATCTGGTTTCTCGCCTGGCTTTTCAGCGAGTTCTCAGCTACATTTCAGCTGTTTTCTCTGCTGTTTTTCTGTTGTTGTTTATGGCTGCTGCTGATGGTCTGTTCTGGCTATGCATTGGGCTGTTTGCTGTTGCGCTGGGATGCTGGTGATGGTTTTCTCAGCTGGTTTTGGTTGCATTGCCCCTGCTCATGTTTCCAGCTCCTTTTGCTGCTACAGCTGGTTTTTTCAGTCACTCTCTTTTGCAATCATTGCTGGTATTCCACGGTTCTGCACAACGGGTTTTCAGCTGGACTTCCAGCTGGTTTCAACGGGTTTCCAGCTGGTATTTCAGCTGGTTCCTCATGCCTTCGTTGCGTTTCGCTGCTGGCACTTATGGGCTCAACTGGTTATGCTTCTTGTTTTTTCCAGCTGTTGTTCCAGCTTGGGTTTGTTGGCTGCACCTTCCTGGTCCCATCTCCATGGCTTTAGCTTTATGCTGGATGTTTTTTGTTCTTTCAGCTAAGGTTTTTCTTTTTATTTTTTTGCGGTTATATTGCGGTTTGCCTAGCTGGTTTTGGTTTTCTGCTGGCATCTTGTTCTTTTGCGCCTACAGCTGGGTTTTCAAGGTTTCTGCGACCTTGGTTTCTTTTGGGGCTTATCAGCTGATCCATTTTGGCCTTTCGGGAACACATTGTTCTGGTTCTAGCTTCTTGCTGCGCTGCACTAGTTTTAACTGTGGGATGAATGTGGTTTTTATTGGTTGTTCAGTTGGTCCTTTGCGCCTTTGGCCTTTGTTGTTGTTTCTTTGCCTTTTATTTTGAAGGATTAAAGCCACCTACGGCTTTTCCTCTTGTATTAAAGCTCTGCTCCTTTGCTTCTTGTAATTTTGGATTATATCAATATATTTGCCTTTAAAAAAAAAAGGGTTTAGGATTTAGGGTTTAGGAGGAGGCAATCCTTGTTTTCTAGTGAGAGAAGCTCTCACTTCTCTCTACCTTTACTCTTTTTTCATTGGTTCTTGCTTTTTTCGGTTGGTTCTGAGCATTTATTATGGATTCTACCCAAGTTTTGAACAAAATCCCACCAAAACCACCTGATATTCCTCAGATTCCCATCATAACCCCTCATATTTCGCTAAATCCCCCACCCAAATCACAAATCATCACCAAAATTTTACATCCTTATTCAAGAAACCCACGTACATCGGAAACGTACCCATCATTCCTACTGGTTCTGTGTCGTTTCCTTCTCCTTTTGTTAACCCTCTGGGCTGTAATAACTCCATCCATATGCCTCCCCCTCCTCCTTTACACCATTATCAGTTGATTGCTAACTTCACATCACCGCTGCTATTCCCTTCGACTGCGAGCACACCGGTGAACACTCAAATCTCTTCACCAGCATTAGGAATTCAAATCTCAAATGTTACGCCTAACATTCAGATCTCTCGCGATGCCAACTTACCACATTCTCAAACCTTATTTCCTACGCAAGGACCTATGTTTCAAGCAGGTGCCTCATCTTTCCAGAAAAACCAAGATGTTCTGATCCCTCCTGTAAGCATCCCAGCTGGCCCTTTTATCTCTGCATCCTTTTCCAAGCCTGCAAAAAGGGTTGTCTTCAACAATGGGGAACTAGGTATGTACTGGTCCCCATATGAAACTCAAGAACTCCCTAGGAATTTTAACCTGACCTTGATAGGCAAGTGTGCTTATGAAAAACCATCATTAGGAGTTGTGAAGGAGTTTATCAACACAAGGTGGCTGTTGAAAGGAGACTTTATCATTGGAGTGTTGGACCCAAGGCATATTCTCATTAGATTTTCTAATTATGAAGATTATGTTAAAGTATGGCTCAAGGATACCATATACATTGAGGGCTTCCTATTCCAGTTCTTTAAGTGGTTTCCAGAATTTTATCCTGGAATTAAACCTCCTTTGGTTCCTGTTTGGGTTTCCCTGCCAGGGCTCCTTATCCATATTTTCAATTGGGAGAGTCTAAGAGATATTCTAAGCCCTGTAGGAAGAATCCTAGTTATTGATAATGCTACTTTGCAACTGACAAGGCCGGGAATTGCTAGAGTTTGTGTTGAGATGAACCTATTGGCCATTAATCCAAGGCGTTTTTGGTTAGATATGGGTGGGACAAGTGGTAGGTGGCAAAGAATTGTGTATGAAAAGGAATATAAATACTGTCCTGTTTGTTTTAAGCAAGGACATGATGATTCTCTGTGTAGAAAGAAGAACAAAGAGGAGGGTGATGTTGTTACTGAGAAGGCCTCTGCTCAAGCCAATGGTTTTAACCATGAAGAAGGTTGGCAGCATAGAAAAGGGAAAGCTATAGCTAATGATGTTCATAAAAGCAAACCAAGAAAAGAGTATAGGCATAAGAATGTAGCTAAAGAGCCAGTAATGCTTAATAGCTTTGCTGTTTTAAATGATGCCAATGAAAGGATGGAGGTTGAGAATGTTATGGAGAGGGATGCCGAGGCACAACAAAAGGGAGATATTGGGGATGAACCTTTGAATTTTAATCCTGTTCAAGTGCCAGAAGAATCTCAGAATGGAAAGGAGAATTCAAATTTGCTGCAGACTGGGGAAAGGCATTTGGTCCTTCGGCTATGGATGGCATTAATCTAGAGTCTAATGATGGACTAAGGAAGGACGTAAATGGAACTGGTACTACGGCTGATCTTTATCCAGTGGAAAATGCTGCTGAGGATTTCGTGCAGATGAATGTTGCAGTGGATGCTTGTGATAATGTGGGGAGTAGTTTGGAGGTTTTCTCTTCCCCTCCTCTGGCTACTTTTACTACTAATGTTATTGAAGGCTTAAATGTTGTGACGTTGGAGGAGGTGGAGGATGTTATAATGAATACCATTGGGAGAAGAAAGGAAGTCAGGGAACATTTGGAGGATTGTAATGTCCTTTATGCCCCATCTTTGGGGTCATCTTTTTTGGTGGACCATGAGTATGCGGCAAGGAGAGGAGGTATAGATGTTGTGGATGATCAACTGGGACTGGTGAGTGATAGGTTGCCTCCTGATAAGGGGTACTTTCAGACCAAGGCAGCTCTGATACTCATAGAGAAGTAGTTGGTGAATCTGATAACTCCTTTCATGAGGAGGACGAAGTTACTAGAACTAGCTCTAGTGGAGTGTCTCCCTCTTTTAACTTATGATGAATCTCATTTCCTGGAATATGAGGGGTGCAGAGAAGGATGGTAAAAGAAGGAGACTAAAGAAATTGATAAAGTTGAATGATGTTTGCTTTGTAGCTATTCAGGAGCCTAAACTGTTGGTAAGTAAATGGCTTGGCTTTGCCAAGTGTATTGGCATGAAACACTTTTGTGCTAATACTTTAGCAGAGAGGAACACTTGGATATTATGGGATGATAGAGTTAAAATCAAAGTTCTTTTTGAGCACGAGCAAGCTTTAACTGTAGAGCTCAGTTTTATGAATAATGAGATATACTGGCTTTCTGTGGTCTATGCAAAATGTAAGTAGATTTTGAGAGGAGATTTATGGCTGCATTTGAATGATTTGCTTATTCCTGTAAATATGCCTTGGCTTGTTGGGGACTTCAATACCATTTTGTCCTCTGATGAACGAAAGGGGGGAGCATTCCCTTCTTTTTCCTCTATGGAGGAATTTGGTGACTTCTTGGACCACAGGGGATTGTTGGATTGTGGCTTTAGTGGCAATAAATTTACCTAGTGTGATAATAGACAGGGTCATATTAAAATGTTGCAAAGGTTGGATAGAGCCTCGAGGAATGGAAACAGGGGTATCAAGTATAAGAGTACGAAGGTTGTGCATCTTATCAGGGTTTAGGGTTTAGGTTTTTTTAGGATTTATGGTTTGGGGTTTAGGATTTCGGGTTTAGAGTTTAGGGTTTAGGGTTTTTTAGGATTTATGATTTGGGGTTTAGGATTTCGGGTTCAGGGTTTGGGGTTTGGGATTTAGGGTTTGGGGTTTGGGGTTTTCGGGCTTAGGGTTTAAGGTTTAGGGTTTAGGGGTTTAGGGTTTAGGGGTTAGGGTTTAGAGTTTTGGGTTTTGGGTTTTGGGTTTTAGGGTTTTAGGGTTTAGAGTTTAGGGTTTAGGGTTTAGGTTTTAGGGTTTAGGGTTTTAGGGTTTAGGGTTTAGGAGACAGTTACTTCGTTCTAGAGAGAGAAGGTCTGACTTATCTCTAGAAACTGTTTATTCTTTTTCCAGATCTACTTTGTTTTTGACTGAATTTTCACGTTTTGATTGTAAATTCTTTGGATTCTTACTGATTCTTTCTTGATTTACCATGAATTCTAGTCCAGAACCTCGTCAAATTCCCCCAAAACCACCAGACATCACAAAAAATTTTGCCTCCTTGTTCAGGAAACCGTCAGTTGTGAATAATTCTCAAACACGTCCTGTTGCTTCAGAGATTAATTCCTTCACATTTGTGGATCCTTTTGGATGTTTTAATTCCATGACTATGCCTCTTAATTCAAACGAAAATCGAAGAAAGTCGAATGTTCAATTTGCCTCTGTTCTTCCTTCGACTGTGTCAGTTTCTGCGGAAAATCAAAATTCTTCTTCGAGGTTAGGAACTCAGGTTCCTATTGATTCCTCCATTGATCGAAACACTCAGGGAACGAATTTATTGCCTCAACCTTCTTTGATTTCTCATCTAATTTCGACTTCGAAAGGTATTTCGATGGATCGAGTTTTACCAATTTCTCATATCTCTGATTCTGAGAAAGGAATTCAGACTCCAGTTGTTATTTCGAATGTTGATCTTATAACTTCTCTAATCACACCAAGACTTGGCCTTCCATAAGCACACTTGCCTATTAATGCATATTGCAGAGACTGACAAGACTGCTTAACCTCCTCATTAGTAAAGTAGAAAGTTGGTTCTCCTTCATAGAAAACAATAGGTTTATCAATCTTAACAGCTGGTTCCTCCACACAACGATTGATTGAATTTTTGAACAAAGAGGCGTAGGTTGGATGGGGATGTAGGTGATAATCTTGTAAATTTAGATGTTGATCTGCTGAATTTTGATGTTGATCTAGTTGTTTAGAATATGAATCTTTTGTTTTGGATGACTGATTTGGTGGCTGGGACTCTAGATTTGGTGGTTTTGGTGGGATATTAGTTGTGTTTGGTGATGAACTCATAAGATAAGAAAATTCTAGAGAGAAGTCAGAGCTTCTCTCTATAGAACTGCAAAAAAGTCAAACCCTCCTAAACCCTAAATCCTAAACCCCTAAACTTTGACATAACTTTTTCTCCCAAACTCCGATTGAGCTAATTCTTATGGCATTATGAAGAGAACTTGAAACTCTACCCAGTTTAATGAGGTGAAAATTTACGAATTACCCTCTATCAAGGTCGAAATTGGGATGCAATTTTGGTGTAGTTTGTCATTCGCCTCCTCAAGGAAAAGTAATTTTCCCAGCTTTAGTATTTTTGACATAACTTTTTACTCCGATCTCCGATTCAGCTGATTGTTGTGGCATTGTAAACAATTCTTGAATCCGAAACCAATTTTTTCACATCAAAAGTCAAGAATCATCCTTTATCAAGGTCTAAATTGCAACGAAAGGTTGGTATAGTATGTCGACTACCTCTAAAGATTAACAGTATTTCTGACATAATCTTTTCCTCCGATCTCTGATTGAGCTGATTCCAGTGGCATGCTAAAGAGTAATTGAATGCCTAATCAGTTTACTAAAATCAAAATTCATGAATCCTCGAATAACATGGTCAAAATTGTAATGCAAGTTTGTTGTAATAAGTCATCCGCCTCCAAAATAAAACTGTATTTCTGACATGACTTTTTCTCCCAAATTTTGGTTGAGCTAATTCTAGTGGAATTAGAAAGAGAACTTGAAACTCTACCCAGTTTCTTGAGATCAAAATTCACAAATCAACCTCTATCAAGGTCAAATTTGTAATGCAAGTTTGGGGTTGTTTGTCATTCGCCTCCTGAAGGAAAAGTAATTTCCCCTACTTTAGTATTTCTGATATCACTTTTTAGTCTGATCTCTGATTCAGCTGATTCTTGCGGCATTGTAAAGAATTCTTGAATCTAAAACCAGTTTATTCACATCAAAAGTCCTGAACCATCCTCTAGCAAGGTATGAATTGCAACGAAAGGTTGATAGAGTAATTGAATGCCTAATCAGTTTACTGGGATCAATATTCATGCATCCTCCAACAACATGGTCAAAATTGTAATGTAAGTGTGGTGTAATAAGTCATCCACCTCCAAAATGAAACTGTATTTCTGACATAAATTTTTTCTCTAGAAATTCGATTGAGCTAATTCTTGTGCCATTAGAAAGAGAACTTGAAACTCTACCCAGTTTACTGAGATAAAAATTCACAAATCAACCTCTATCAAGGTCAAAAATGTGATGCAACTTTGGTGTAGTTTGTCATTCGCCTCCTGAAGGAAAAGTAATTTCCCCTACTTTAGTATTAATGAAATAACTTTTTAATGCAAGTGTGGTGTAATAAGTTATCCGCCTCCAAAATGAAACTGTATTTCTGACATAACATTTTCTCCCGAATTCTGTCTGAGCTAATTCTTGTTGCATTAGAAAGAGAACTTGAAAGTCTACCCAGTTTATTCAAATCAAAATTCCCAAGTCAACCTTTATCAAGGTCGAAATTGTGTATGTAAGTTTTGTGTAGTTTGTCATTCGCCTCCTAAAGGAAAAGTAATTTCCCCTACTTTAGTATTTCTGACATAACTTTTTCCTCCGATCTCTGATTCTGTTGATTCTTGCGGCATTATAAAGAATTCTTGAATCGAAAACCAGTTTATTGACATCAAAAGTCATGAATCATCCTCTAGCAAGGTCTGATTTGCAACGAAAGGTTGGTATAGTACGTCATCCACCTCCGAAGGGAAATAGTATTTCTGACATAAATATTTCCTCCCATCTCCGATTGAGCTTATTCCAATGGCATTCTAAAGAGTAATTGAACGCCTAATCAGTTTACTGAGATCAAAATTCATGAATCCTCCAATAACATGGTCAAAATTGTAATGCAAGTGTGGTGTAATAAGTGATCCGCCTCCAAAAAAAATTGTATTACTGACATAACTTTTTTTCCCGAACTCCAGTTGATGTAATTCTTATGGCATTAGAATGGGAACTTGAAACCCTACCCTGTTTATTCAGAGAAAAATTCAAAATTCAACCTCTATCATGGTCGAAATTGTGATGCAAGTTCGGTAAAATTTGTCAATCGCCTCCGGAAGGAAAAGTAATTTCCCCTACTTCAGTATTTCTGACATAACTTTTTACTCTGATCTCCGATTCAGCTGATCCTTGTGGCATTGTAAAAAATTCTTGAATCCAAAACCAGTTTACTCACATCAAAAGTCATAAATCATCCTCTAGCAAGGTCTTAATCTCAACGAAAGGTTGGTATAGTACGTCATCCACCTCCGAAGGAAAACAGTATTTCTGACATAATTTTTTCCCCCGATCTTCGATTGAGTTGATTCCAGTGGCATTCTAAAGAGTAATTGAATGCCTAATAAGTTTATAGAGACCAAAATTCTTGAATCCTCCTCCCATAACATGGTCTAAATTGTAATGCAAGTGCGGTGTAATAAGTCATCTGCCTCCAAAATGAAATTGTATTTCTGACATAACTTTTTCTCCCGAACTCCGATTGAGCTAATTTTTGTGAAATTAGAATGAGAACTTGAAACTCTACCAAGTTTATTCAAATTGAAATTAGCAAATCAACCTCTATCAAGGTAGAAATTGTGATGCAAGTTTAGTGTAGTTTCTCATTCACCTCCTTAAGGAAATGTAATTTCCCCTACTTTAGTATTTCTCACATAACTTTTTCCTCTGATCTTTGATTCAGCGAATTCCTTCAGCATTCTAAAGAATTCTTGAATCCGAAACCAGTTTACACACATCAAAAGTCATGAATCATCCTCTAGCAAGGTATGAATTGCAACGAAAGGGTTGTATAATACGTCATCCAACTCCGAAGGGAAATAGTATTTCTGACATAAATTTTTCCTCCGATCTCCGATTGAGTTGATTCCAATGGCATTCTAAAGAGTAATTGAATGCCTAATTGGTTTACTATGATCAAAATTCGTGAATCCTCCAATAACATGGTCGAAATTGTAATGCAAGTGTGGTGTAATAAGTAACCCACCTCCAAAATAAAACTGTATTTCTGACCTAACTTTTTCTCCCGAACTCCGATTGAGCTAATTCTTGTGGCATTAGAACGAGAACTTGAAACTCTACCTGGTTTATTGAGATCAAAATTCAAAAATCAACCTCTATCATGGTCGATAATGTGATGCAAATTTGGGGTAGTTTGTCAATCGCCTCCTGAAGGAAAATTAATTTCCCCAACTTTAGTATTTCTGGCATAACTCCTTACTCTAATCTCCGATTCAACTGATTCTAGTGGCATTGTAAAGAATTCTTGAATCCGAAACCAGTTTGTTCACATTAAAAGTCCTGAATCATCCTCTAGTAAGGTCTGAATTACAACGAAATGTTGGTATAGTACGTCATCCACCTCCGAAGGAAAACAGTATTTTTGACATAACTTTTTTCTCCGATCTCCGATTGAGCTGATTCCAGGGGCATTCTAAAGAGTAATTGAATGCCTAATTGGTTTACTCTATTCAAAATTCATGAATCCTCCAATAACATGGTCGAAATTGTAATGCAAGTGTGGTGTAATAAGAAATCCGCCTCCAAAATGAAACTGTATTTCTGACCTAAATTTTTCTCCCGAACTCCAATTGAGCTAATTCTTGTGGAATTAAAATGAGAGCTTGAAACTCTACCTAGTTTATTCAGATCAAAATTCACAAATCAACCTTTATCATGGCTGAAATCGTGATGGAAGTTTGGTGTAGTTTTTCAATCACCTCCTGAAGGAAAAGTAATTTCCCCTACTTTTGTATTTCTGACATAACTCTTTACTCCGATCTCCAATTCAACTGATTTTTGTGGCATTGTAAAGAATTCTTCAATTAGAAACCAATTTATTCACATTAAAAGCTATGAATCATCCTCTATCATGGTCAGAATTACAATGAAAGGTTGGTATAGTACGTCATCCACCTCCAAAGGGAAACAGTATTTCTGGCATAACTTTTTCTCCGATCTCCAATTGAGCTGATTCCAATGGCATTCTAAAGAGTAATTGAATGCCTAATGAGTTTACTTAGATTAAAATTCATGAATCATCCAATAACATGGTCAAAATTGTAATGCAAGTGTGGTGTAATAAGTGATCCGCCTCCAAAAAAAAACTGTATTTCTGACATAACTTTGTTTCCCCAACTCCAATTGAGGTAATTCTTGCGGCATTAGAATGAGAACGTGAAACTCTACCCTATTTATTCAGATCAAAATTCACAAATCAACCTCTATCATGGTCAAAATTGTGATGCACGTTTGGTAAAATTTGTCAATTGCCACCGGAAGGAAAAGTAATTTCTCCTGCTTTAGTATTTCCAACATAACTTTTTACTCTGATCTCTGATTCAGCTGATCCTTGTGGCGTTGTAAAGAATTCTTGAATCCAAAACCAGTTTACTCACATCACGAGTCATAAATCATCCTCTAGCAAGGTCTTAATCTCAACGAAAGGTTGATATAGTACATCATTCACCTCCGAAGGGAAACAGTATTTCAGACATAACTTTTTTGTTCGATCTCCGATTCAGCTAATTCCTATGGCATTCTAAAGAGTAATTGAATGCCTAATCAGTTTAGTCAGATCAAAATTCATGAATCCTCTCATAACATGGTTGAAATTGTAATGATAGTGTGGTGTAATAAGTCATCCGCCACCAAAATGAAACTATATTTTTGACATTACTTTTTCTCCCGAACTCCGATTGAGCTAATTCTTATGAAATTGGAAAAAAAAACTTGAAACTCTACCTATTTCATTCAGATGAAAATTCACAAATCAACCTCTATGACGGTTAAAATTGTGATGCAAGTTTGGTGTAGTTTGTCATTCACCTCCTAAAGGAAAAGTAATTTTCCCTACTTTAGTATTTCTGACATAACTTTTTTCTCCGATCTCCGATACGGCGGATTCTTGCGGC
Source organism: Ilex paraguariensis (assembly GCA_963454935.2). Lineage (NCBI taxonomy): Eukaryota > Viridiplantae > Streptophyta > Magnoliopsida > Aquifoliales > Aquifoliaceae > Ilex > Ilex paraguariensis. Next base: position 24,886 of record CAUOFW020004194.1, read on the forward strand.
ATTCTAAAGAATTCTTGAATCAAAACCCAATTTATTCACATCAAAAGTCATTAATCATCCTCTAGCAAGGTCTGAATTGCGACGAAAGGTTGGTATAGTACGTCATGCACCTCCGAAGGAAAACAGTATTTCTGACATAACTTTTTCCTCTGATCTCTGATTGAGCTGATTCTAGTGGCATTCTAAAGAGTAATTGAATGCCTAATAAGTTTACAGAGATCAAAATTCTTGAATCCTCCTCCCATAACATGGTCAAAATTGTAATGCAAGTGTGGTGTAATAAGTAATCCGCCTCCAAAATGAAACTGTATTTCTGACATAACATTTTCTTCCGAACTCCGATTAAGCTAATTATTGTGGCATTAGAATGAGAACTTGAAACTCTAACTAGTTTATTCAGATCAAAATTCACAAACCAACCTCTATCATGGTCGAAATTGTGATGTAAGTTTGGGGTAGTTTGTCAATCGCCTCCTGAAGGAAAAGTAATTTTCCCAACTTTAGTATTTCTGACATAAATTTTTTCTCTGATCTCTGATTCAACTGATTCTTGTGGCATTTTAAAGAATTCTTGAATCCAAAACCAGTTTGGTCACATTAAAAGTCATGAATCATCCTCTAGCAAGGTCTGAATTAAAACGAAAGGTTGGTATAGTACGTCATCCACCTCCAAAGGGAAATAGTATATCTGACATAACTTTTTCCTCTGATCTCTGATTGAGCTGATTCTAGTGGCATTCTAAAGAGTAATTGAATGCCTAATGAGTTTACCAAGATCAAAATTCTTGAATCCTCCAATAACATGGTCAAAATTGTAATGATAGTGTGGTGTAATAAGTCATCCGCCTCTAAACTAAAACTGTATTTCTAACATAACTTTTTTCTTCCGAACTCCAATTGAGCTAATTCTTATGGAATTAGATTGAGAACATGAAACTCTACCTAGTTTATTAAGATCAATATTCACAAATCAACCTCTATCATGCCTGAAATCGTGATGCAAGTTTGGTGTAGTTTTTCAATCGCCTCCCGAAGGAAAAGTAATTTCCCCTACTTTAGTATTTCTGTCATAACTCTTTACTCCGATCTCCAATACAACTGATTCCTACGGCATTGTAAATAATTCTTGAATCAGAAACCAATTTATTCACATTAAAAATCATGAATCATCCTATATCAAGGTCTGAATTACAACGAAAGGATGGTATATTACGTCATCCACCTCCGAAGGGAAACAGTATTTCTGATATAAATTTTTCCTCCGTTCTCCAATTCAGCTGATTCCAGTGGCATTCTAAAGAGTAATTGAATGCCTAATCAGTTTACTCAAATCAAAATTCATGAATCCTCCTATAACGTGGTCAAAATTGCAATGCAATTGTGGTGTTACAAGTCATCTACCACCAAAATAAAACTGTATTTCTTACATAACTTTTTCTCCCAAACTCCGATTGAGCTAATTTTTGTGAAATTAGAATGAGAACTTGAAACTCTACCAAGTTTATTCAAATTGAAATTAGCAAATCAACCTCTATCAAGGTCGAAATTGTGATGCAAGTTTAGTGTAGTTTCTCATTCGCCTCCTTAAGGAAATGTAATTTCCCCTACTTTAGTATTTCTAACATAACTTTTTCCTCCGATCTCTGATTCAGCGAATTCCTTCAGCATTCTAAAGAATTCTTGAATCCGAAACCAGTTTACACACATCAAAAGTCATGAATCATCCTCTAGCAAGGTCTGAATTGCAACGAAAGGGTTGTATAATACGTCATCCAACTCCGAAGGGAAATAGTATTTTTGACATAAATTTTTCCTCCGATCTCCGATTGAGCTGATTCCAATGGCATTCTAAAGAGTAATTGAATGCCTAATCAGTTTACTTAGATCAAAATTCCTGAATCCTCCAATAACATGGTCGAAATTGTAATGCAAGTGTGGTGTAATAAGTAATCCGCCTCCAAAATAAAACTGTATTTCGGACATAACCTTTTCTCCCGAACTCCGATTGAGCTAATTTTTGTTGCATTAGAATGAGAACTTTAAACTCTACTTGGTTTATTGAGATCAAAATTCAAAAATCAACCTCTATCATGGTCGGTAATGTGATGCAAATTTGGGGTAGTTTGTCAATCGCCTCCTGAAGGAAAATTAATTTCCCCAACTTTAGTATTTCTGGCATAACTCCTCACTCTAATCTCCGATTCAACTGATTCTAGTGGCATTGTAAAGAATTCTTGAATCCGAAACCAGTTTGTTCACATTAAAAGTCCTGAATCATCCTCTAGTAAGGTCTGAATTACAACGAAATGTTGGTATAGTACGTCATCCACCTCCGAATGAAAACAGTATTTTTGACATAACTTTTTTCTCCGATCTCCAATTGAGCTGATTCCAGGGGCATTCTAAAGAGTAATTGAATGCCTAATTGGTTTACTATGTTCAAAATTCATGAATCCTCAAATAACATGGTCGAAATTGTAATGCAAGTGTGGTGTAATAAGAAATCCGCCTCCAAAATGAAACTGTATTTCTGACCTAACTTTTTATCCCGAACTCCAATTGAGCTAATTATTGAGGCATTAGAATGAGAACTTGAAACTCTAACTACTTTATTGAGATCAAAATTCAAAATCAACCTCTATCATGGTCAAAATTGTGATGCAAGTTTGGGGTAGTTTGTCAATCGCCTCCTGAAGGAAAAGTAATTTCCCTTAATTTAGTATTTTTAACATAACTCTTACTCTGATCTCCAATTCAATAGATTCTTGCGGCATTGTTAAGACTTCTTGAATCAAAAACAATTATTCACATTAAAAGTCATGATTCATCCTCTATGAAGGTCTGAATTACAATGAAAGGTTTGTATATTACGTCATCCACCTCCAAAGGGAAACAGTATTTCTGACATAACTTTTTCCTCTAATCTCCAATTAAGTTGATTCCATTGGCATTCTAAAGAGTAATTGAATGCCTAATGAGTTTACTCAGATCAAAATTCGTGAATCCTCCCATAACATGTTCGAAATTGTAATGCAAGTGCGGTGTAATAAGTGTCCACCTCCAAAATGAAACTGTATTTTTGACATAACATTTTCTCCAGAATTCTGATTAAGGTAATTCTTGTAGCATTAGAATGAGAACTTGAAACTCTATCCAGTTTATTCAAATCAAAATTCACAAATCAACCTCTATCAGGGTCAAAATTATGATGCAAGTTTAGTGTAGTTTGTCATTCGCCTCCTTAAGGAAAAGTAATTTTCCCTACATTACTATTTCTGACATAATTTTTTCCTCCGATCTCTGATTCAGCGAATTCTTTTAGCATTCCAAAGAATTCTTGAATCCAAAACTAGTTTACCCACATCAAAAGTCATGAATCATCCTCTAGCAAGCTCTGAATTGCAACAAAAGGTTGTCTAGTAGGTCATCCAACTCCAAAGGGAAATTGTATATCTGACATAAATTTTTCCTCCCATCTCCGATTGAGCTGATTCCAATGGCATTCTAAAGATTAATTGAATGCCTAATCAGTTTACTGAGATCAAAATTCATGAATCCTCCAATAACATGGTCGAAATTGTAATGCAAGTGTGGTGTAATAAGTGATCCGCCTCCAAAAAAAAATTGTATTACTGACATAACTTTTTTTCCCGAACTCCAGTTGATGTAATTCTTATGGCATTAGAATGGGAAATTGAAACCCTACCCTGTTTATTCAGAGAAAATTTCAAAATTCAACATCTATCATGGTCGAAATTGTGATGCAAGTTCGGTAAAATTTGTCAATCGCCTCCGGAAGGAAAAGTAATTTCCCCTACTTCAGTATTTCTGACATAACTTTTTACTTCGATCTCCGATTCAGCTGATCCTTGTGGCATTGTAAAAAATTCTTGAATCCAAAACCAGTTTACTCACATCAAAAGTCATAATTCATCCTCTAGCAAGGTCTTAATCTCAACGAAAGGTTGGTATAGTACGTCATCCACCTCGAAGGAAAACAGTATTTCTGACATAATTGTTTCCTCCAATCTCTGATTGAGTTGATTCCAGTGGCATTCTAAAGAGTAATTGAATGCCCAATAAGTTTATAGAGACCAAAATTCTTGAATCCCCCTCCCATAACATGGTCTAAATTGTAATACAAGTGCGGTGTAATAAGTCATCCGCAACCAAAATGAAACTGTATTTCTGACATAACTTTTTATCCCGAACTTCAATTGAGCTAATTCTTGTGAAATTAGAATAAGAACTTGAAACTCTACCTAGTTTATTAAGATCAAAATTCACAAATCAACCTCTATGAAGGTCAAAATTGTGATGCAAGTTTGGTGTAGTTTGTCATTCGCCTCTTGAAGGAAAAGTAATTTTCCCTACATTAGTATTTCTGACATAACTTTTTCTCCGATCTCCGATACGACTGATTCTAGCGGCATTCTCAAGAATTCTTGAATCAAAAACCAGTTTATTCACATCAGAAGTCATGAATCATCCTCTAGCAAGGTCTTAATTGCAACGAAAGGTTGGTATAGTACGTCATCCTCCTCCAAAGGAAAACAGTATTTCTGACATAACCTTTTCCTTCGATCTCCAATTGAGCTAATTTCAGTGGCATTCTAAAGAGTAATTTAATGCCTAATACGTTTACACAGATCAAAATTCTTGAATCCTCCTCCCATAACATGGTCTAAATTGTAATGCAAGTGCGGTGTAATAAGTCGTCCGCCTCCAAAATGAAACTGTATTTCTAACATAACGTTTTCTCCCGAATTCCAATTGAGCTAATTCTTGTGGCATTAGAAAGAGAACTTGAAATCTACCCAGTTTATTCAGATCAAAATTCACAAATCAACCTCTATCAATGTCGAAATTGTGATGCAAGTTTGGTGTAGTTTGTCATTCGCCTCTTGAAGGAAAGGTAATTTTCCATACTTTAGTATTTCTGACATTATTTTTTCCTCCTATCTCTAATTCAACAAAAGTCATGAATCATCCTGTAGCAAGGTCTGAATTGCAACAAAAGGTTGGTACAGTACGTCATCCACCTCCGAAGGAAAACAGTATTTTTGACATAACTTTTTCCTCCAACCTCCAATTGAGCAGATTCCTGTGGCATTCTAAAGAATAATTAAATGCCTAATCGGTTTATTGTGATCAAAATTCATGAATCCTCCAATAAAATGGTCAAAATTGCAATGCAAGTGTGGTGTAATAAGTAATCTGCCTTCAAAATGAAACTGTATTTCTGACATAATTTTTTTCCCAAACTCCGATTGAGCTAATTCTTGTGGCATTAGAATGAGAACTTGAAACTCCAATCAGTTTATTGAGATCAAATTTCACAAATCAACCTCTATCATGGTTGAAATTGTGATGCAAGTTTGGGGAAGTTTGTCAATCGCCTCCTAAAGGAAAAATAATTTCCCCAATTTTAGTATTTCTGACATAACTTTTTACTCCGATCTCTGATTCAGCTAATTCTTGCAGCATTGTAAAGAATTCTTGAATTCGAAACGAGTTTGTTCACATTAAAAGTCATGAATCATCCTCTAGCAAGGTCTATGTTACAACGAAAGGTTGGTATAGTACGTCATCCACCTCCGAAGGGAAATAGTATTTCTAACATAACTATTTCCTTTGATCTCTGGTTGAGCTGATTCCTATGGCATTCTAATGAGTAATTCAATGCCTAATGAGTTTACTCAGATCAAAATTTGTGAATCCTCCAATAACATGGTCAAAATTGTAATGATAGTGTAGTGTAATAAGTCATCCGCCTCCAAAATGAAACTGTATTTCTAACATAACCTTTTCTCTCGAACTCCGAATGAGCTAATTCTTCTGAAATTAGAATTAGAACTTGAAACTCTACCTGGTTTATGAAGATCAAAATTCACAAATCAACCTCCATCAGGGTCGAAATTGTGATGCAAGTTTGGTGTAGCTTTTCAATCGCCTCCTTAAGGAAAAGTAATTTCCCCTACTTTAGTATTTTTGACATAACTCCTTACTCTGATCTCTGATTCAACTGATTCTAGTGGCATTGTAAAGAATTCTTGAATCAGAAACCAGTTTATTCACATTAAAAGTCATGAATCATCCTCTATCAAGATCTGAATTACAACGAAAGGTTGGTATAGTACATCATCCACCTACGACGGGAAACAGTATTTCTGATATAACTTTTTTCTCCGATCTCCGATTGAGCTAATTACAATGGCATTCTAAAGATTAACTGAATGCCTAATGAGTTTACTCAGATCAAAATTCGTGAATCTTCCGATAACAAGGTCGAAATTATAATGAAAGTGCGGTGTAATAAGTGATCCGCCTCCAAAATGAAACTGTATTTCTGACATAACTTTTTCTCCTGAATTCTAATTAAGCTAATTCTTGCAGCATTAGAATGAGAACTTGAAACTCTACCCAGTTTATTCAAATCAAAATTCACAAATCAACCTCTATAATGGTCGAAAATGTGATGCAAGTTTAGTGTAGTTTGTCATTTGCCTCCCTAAGGGAAAGTAATTTCCCCTACTTTAGTATTTATGACATAACTTTTTCCTCCGATCTCTGATTTAGCGAATTCTTTCAGCATTCTAAAGAATTCTTTAATCCAAAACCAGTTTACTCACATCAAAAGTCATGAATCATCCTCTAGCAAGGTCTGAATTACAACGAAAGGGTTGTATAGTACATCATCCAACTCTAAAGGGAAATAGTATTTCTAACATTAATTTTTCCTCCGATCTCTGATTGAGCTGATTCCAATGGCATTCTAAAGAGTAATTGAATGCCTATTCAATTTACTAAGATCAAAATTAGTGAATCCTCCAATAACATGGTCGAAATTGTAATGCAAGTGTGGTGTAATAAGTGATCCGCCTCCAAAAAAAAATTGTATTACTGACATAACTTTTTTTGCCGAACTCCGATTGAGGTAATTCCTGTGCCATTAGAATGAGAACTTGAAACTTTACCCTGTTTATTCAGATCAAAATTTAAAAATCAACCTCTATCATGGTCGAAATTGTGATGCAAGTTCAGTGAAATTTGTCAATCGCCTCCAGAGGGAAAAGTAATTTCCCCTACTTTAGTATTTCTGAAATAATTTTTTTCTCCGATCTCCGATTTAGCTGATCCTTTTGGCATTGTAAAGAATTCTTGAATCCAAAACCAGTTTACTCACATCAAAAGTCATAAATCATCCTCTAGCAAGGTCTGAATCTCAACGAAAGGTTGGTATAGTACATCATCCACCTCCGAAGGGAAACAGTATTTCTAACATAACTTTTTCGTCCGACCTCTGATTGAGCTGATTCCTGTGTCATTCTAAAGAGTAATTGAATGCCTAATCAGTTTAGTCAGATCAAAATTCGTAAATCCTCCAATAGCATGGTCGAAATTGTAATGCAATTGTGGTGTAATAAGTCACCCGCCACCAAAATGATACTGTATTTATGACATAACTTTTTCTCCCGAACTTCGATTGAGCTAATTCTTGTGAAATTAGAATGAAAAATTGAAACTCTACCTAGTTTATTAAGATCAAAATACACAAATCAACCTCTATGAAGGTCGAAATTATGATGCAAGTTTGGTGTAGTTTGTCATTCGCCTCCTGAAGGAAAAGTAATTTTTCCTACTTTAGTATTTCTCTTATCTCTGATTTA
>CAUOFW020004195.1:0-32547 GCA_963454935.2 Ilex paraguariensis
TGGACTCCTCAATTGGGATTTGACTTTCCACATAGATTGACCCATTTGAGCTTAACCCATCATTTGCCCCCCAATGCCCCGTGTTCAAGGAAACTTGGAGAAGGGTGCATTAATTTGCTCCTTGAGTTATAAGTGGTGGAAACTTCCTCTGCTAAATGACTCTTTCCCTCAACAATGCATTTTTGTTTGCATGCCTCAAGTTTTTTCCACTTTTGCTAGGATTTTTAGAAGAGCTCAAAACCTTCAATTTGAGTTTTTTCCTCTTTAAAAACCTTAACCTATAAATATAACCATCTCATTCATCCTACCCATTTCATTCACTTTGAGATTGAGCACTCACCTCTTGAAAATCTTGAGAACTCAAGTTCTACCCATTTCGAGTGGAGTTTTCAAGTGGACAATGTTGATTGAAGAGGGAGTGGTGGAGATCGAAAGAAGGGAGGTGGTAGGCGCTGGTTTGGATGGATTTAAGGGATTTTTTTGGAGTGCAGGGGGCTGCCTAGGCACTGGAAGGGCTGTCCTGGACAGCTTGGAAACTGAAAGAGCTGTCCTGGACAGCTTAGGCGCAGAAAAGGGAGCTGGACAGCTTGAATGCGCAGCATAATGAGCTGGACAGCTTGGGTAGAGTGCTGGACAGACTTGGCGCGCAAAATAGGGAGCTGAGCAGCATGGGTGCGCACAGTAGGGAGCTGGACAGCAGCGTGCAGGTAAAAAATGGGGCTCTCTAGACCATCAGGCGCGTAGTAGGCGTGCACATTGGGCAAGCAAGGAGGCTGGGCAGCAGCCTAGGTGCTATTTCTGCTGTCCTGGACAGCTTAGACGCACTGGGCAGCGTAAATTCTACTGTCCTGGGCAGCTCACGAGCGATGGACAGTAGTATTTTTTCAGCAAAAAGTGTAGAAAATCAGTCCAAGGTGTAGCGAGGAGAGCAGGGCAGCAACCTTGGTACAAGGGCTGATCTAAGCACTACTCCAGACGATGATTCGGGCACCATAGGCGCTGATTTAGGTGTCAAAAGTGTTGTTTTGTGAAACTTTAAAGGGTCAGACACCTCTCCAGCTACTGGGTTGCTCCGTTTTGGCGAGCAAAGGCGGTCAGGCACCCCTCCAAGTGTTGGGTTACCCTGTTTGGTCGAGCAAAAGCGGTCAGGCACCTCTCCGGGTGTTGGGCTGCCTCGTTAGAGCGAGCAAATGTGGTCAAGCATCTCTTTGGGTTCTGAGCTTCCTCGTTTGGATGAGCAAATGGGGGCAGTCATATCTCCAAGTGCTGAGCTTCCTCGTTTGGATGAGCAGAGGGGGTCAAGCACCTCTTTAGGTGTTGGGCTACTCCATTTGGGCGAGCATACACCTCTTCAGGTGCTGGGCTGCCTCCTTTAGGCACCTGGGAGGTTCTGGGCGCCTAGGAGGTGTTGGGTGCCTAGGACGAGCCTGGGACTACCTTATTGTGAAGACAAAAATAATGTTATTCTAAACATTAAAATATCTCACATAATTACCTATAGAGAGAAGTAGGCTGCTTGCGCGAAAGCAAAGACAGAGTTGGAGAATTGCTCGTGAGAGAGTTACACCTTTTAAAACCTAGCTCTTGGCGACTTATGAAAAAGGCTCTAAGCTTGAGGTATAGGTTGTTTGCTTGAGAACAACGCAGAGGCCAAGCTTTTGGCGACCTGTGAAAGAGCCGCTCAACTGGAGATATAGGCTGTCTGTTTAAGAACAGTGCAGAGGCCAAATTTTTGGCGATCCACGAGAGAGTAGCTAAGCTGGATATTGAGGCTGTCTATTTGAAAACAGTGTAGAGACCAAACTTTTAGCGACCCACGAGAGAGTCGTTAAACTGGATATTGAGGCTGTTTGTTTAAGAACAGTACAGAGGTAAGCTAAGCTTTTGGCGACCTGTGAGGGAGTCGCTAAGCTGGATATTGAGACTGCCTGTTTGAGAATAGTGCAGAGGTAGGTCAAGCTTTTGGAGATCTGCGAGATGATTTACCTCGCCTAGACCTGTTGATTTTCTCAGCGTTCATATATTTTTGAGCTTTTGTCAATTGTTCTGACATACTCTTTGGTGGTTGCTTCATTACTGAAAAAAGGAATATGGATGAGCGGAGGCCTCCCAGAAAGGTGTTCATGGTGACTTTGTCATTGGGTTCATAAACTTCGAGTACCTTCTAGTTAAAACGAGTGAGGTAACTTCTCAGGCTCTCCTCGCAGTCCTGCTTTATACTGAGTAGGTGCGAAATAGGCTTCTGGTGGTGACACCCTCCAATAAAATGTGAAACGAATGATCTGCTAAGCTCAGCGAAGGAAGCAATGGAGGCGGGGGAGAGCTTAGCAAACCACTGTCGAGGTGGTCTAGTGGATCCTTTGTTCCATCAAAAGTCTCCACATATGGCCTTTTAAACTTCTGAGGGAGGGGGTAGTTCGCTACATCAGGCTTGAAAGACGTATCCATATGCCTTACCATGTGGTCTACAGTCTCGGGTCCCTATGCCTTTATGGCGTTGAAAGACATCACCCAGTTGATTTTGTACTTCCTTGATTTTCTCGTCCCAATGATTGGGGGCTCCTCTGAAATGATCATGGGCATGACTTCCATGCTCGATGCTTTGGTTTTCGCCCTCATCCTTTTGGAGATAAGGGTCCTCTCCATGGGAAGCAAGAGGAGGGGGAGGTGAAACTCCCTCATGTTGGGCTCCCTTGAGTAGAGCGCCCAAGGGGACTCCTAGGCGTGGAGCTCCTTGGTGTTCAGCGCGTAGAGCTCCTTAGGGTCCTCCATGTTGTGCACCTCCGAGTTGTGCTCATCCTTGAGGTCCTCCATGTTGTGTTCCTCCTTGGCCAGCAAGCATGAGTTACAGTAGTTGTTGGTTTTGGGCCACCAGCTGCTGCATAGTCTCTAACATTTGCTGGGGATTCGGAGCTGGAGCATTAAGGACAGGGTTGGCTGGTGGAGGAGCAACCTCCTCCTCTCGTGGTGGACTGTCTTCGTATTGGTTCATGGATCGGGTAGTGATAGCCATTGGTTCAGTGGATGGAACGTTCAGGAGTGAGAATTTTGTCTTCTTCCCACAGACGACGCCAAACTGATGATGCACAAAATAGTTTTGCACACCACTTGTCAAGTGTAAATAATAAATACAAGAAATAATATAAGGAGACGGAGAGACACAAACAATTTATAGTGGTTCAGTCAACTCGACCTACGTCCACTCTTGAATGACTCTAGTTGCCGAGTCTTTTATTAATTTAAGGGTGTTGAGAGCAGAGAGTACAAGCTTTGAGGGAGAGGAGAGAGTCGTGCTTAGAGAAAATGTGATGCCTAAGTAATCAGTGTGGTGCTTATCATGCCCCCCAAGTGTTGGTGGAGCTCACAATTTATAGTTGCCCTCCTAACAGATTTGGGCGAGGTGTTAGCAACTACATAACTATTCCGGTGGAGCTCATGACTTCTCCTTAACGAACTAGACAGTTGCGGTGCTCTCAATGGGATACAGTCAAAGATACGGTGAGAGTGGACCATTTCCTTCGACGGTGCAGGTAAGGCTTCCTATGCTCTTCCTCTTGATGATGTGGCTAAGCAAAAAGTCTAACTGGTCTTGAGTTATGTTGGGCTTGGTGGATCTTTAAATGAGGTTGGGCTCCTCAATTGGGATTTGAACTTTCCACATACATTGGACCATTTGGGCTTGATCCATCATCTTTAAAGGAAATTTTTTATTTTTCAGTACCATTCCATTTTTTTTTTTGGGTACCATAGTTTTCTCTATTCTTGTGTAGCTTGTTTCTCCCAGAAACTCGGAGCAATCTACAACCAAGTTTTGGGCTGTTAAAGTGGTCTGTGTTTGTGCTATCAAGGAGACCCAGCACAAGTTTGGGCTACCACATTGACGTAGGGTTCACATAGGGCTCGAATGACAGAATGGAGATGTTTTTGTTGGCAATTAAATGTATCTCTAACATAGTAATAGTTATGAGTTTAATAGATGTGTGATTGAAATGATTTTTGATTACATATAAAAAAAATAAGAAAAGTTGATCTTTATAAGGTTAAGGTAAGTTGTTCATACTAAAATTCATTAAAGAATATTTTGTACATTGCACAAGGATTGGTAGGTAGGAAATTTTTTTTTCTTTTTCTTTATGCACGGAGATTTTCTGCAATAGATTGAGATAGCGGTCGCCTGTATGGTGAACTTAAAATAATCACGAGGTTAGAAAGGAGGCCAGGTGAATATCCGACTTATCCACTCCAAAGCTTAAGTTAGTATAAGATTGGAGACTTGAATGCAGTGTATTTTTTGTGTCAATCTAGTTTTGCGTACCTTTGTTCATTTTTCTAAGTAGTATTTATATCTGAACTAGTAATGAATGCAAAGACTTCAAGTCTTACCTGAACATTCAATGCCTGACACTCTTACTCACGAAGATCTGAGTGTTCTCCACCCAAATTTTTACATATTTAATGCTACGATGATAGAACAAGTGTTCGGGAAGACGTCAAACACTTAAGGCTACTCCCGAGCACTTGGGTCGTTGATCGGTGCCTGACACCTATTATTGAGCGTTTAATACTCGAGGAAACAATACCCCCGTGTACACCGAGGAGATATACTCGACGTAATAACCATTAATATCTAGTCATCATGACCGCAGACATAGGTCTTAAGGAGGTAGGGACACATTAATAAATCTATCTTAGTCACTCATATTATCATAAATGTGTGGTCAAGTCGTATTAAATACAGGCGTCAGTATTTGCACTTGGCTCCTCCGAGCCATTACTCGTTGGCTTATGTCCTCAATGCCTCTTCGGTCTTATAACAGCTATGTCTTTACACGTGTCAAATTGGAAGTTGCCCAACTGTCTAGAGTCTCGCCATTTTAAATATCTAAAAATTGTGATTTGGTTTTAATTTTTGATATACTATTTTTTATGGCTCAATAGAATTTGATCAATCTTTTTTTTTTTTGTCGATAAAATGGAGAATTGAATTAATAGTGATCATTTAACGAAAAAATGACACTAGTTATCAAATAATTGAATAATCGAGAGCAATTTACTTACAATACTTAGTTAAAATTTATAAAAAATATCTAATTAATTATGAGTTTAATACATCATATTTATAACATATATAACTTTTTCGACACGGTCATAAAAAGACTAATATTCATTGCTTATACCATATATAACTTTTGCTTACAAAAAAATTGTTGCATCATTTTATTTATATTAGTATCATTTTTGGTTAGTCTAGCATCACCTCATAACATTAGGAAGATTTTATAATTTAGCACAAAAAAAAAAAGAAAATAGTTTGATAATTGCAATTAGCAAATACTACACTAATTACAAGGAAAATAAATTAATTGTCCACTAACATACTCCATGCACGCTAAGAATTCAAATGACTAGTAATACCGATTGACTAAATATTACTTAGATCAAATTTATTGATTGACACGTTATAGTGGTTAGATGGATAGTGGATCCCAATGCTAAATGGTTTCCACTATGTATCTAACGACAATATTGAATTTTATCAATAAATTTAATCCAAATAATATTGAATTATCCTTCACATCTAATTCCTGGGCAAAATAACAGCATTTAGAGGATTCTTCATTACAACAGTGAACGCAAAGGTCTCAGTTGGGTCGGGCGGGGCACCCGGAACCGGAACCCATTTGAATGCACGCACCATCTTAGCCAGCAACAAGTTAATATGCAACGTACCCAGAGTCCACGCCGGACAAATACGCCGGCCGGCGCCAAAAGGCATCATCTTCACACCCCTCATCCCGGTGATGTCAACGTCGACCCCATCGCCACCGTCCAAGAACCTCTCAGGCCGAAACTCGCCGGGATCCTTCCATATGGTCGGATCCTCCGTCACCCATGCAGTGTAGAACTCCACGTTGACGTTCGCCGGAATTGTGAATCCTCCGAGCTCAGTCTCTTCTGTTGCTGCATGTGATAACACGAAATGGCTCGGCGGGTGTCGCCGGAAGGTTTCCTTCACCACTGCGCCGAGATATGGCATTTTCTCCACGTCGCCGTCGGTGATAACGCCATCTTTTCCGACACAGTGGACGATTTCTTTGTACAACTTCTCTTGCATCTCTTGGTTCATGACTAAATGAAGCAGAGCCCATTCAGTCGCCGTAGCACTTGTATCAGTTCCGGCGTTGATCACTTCCGAGCACAGTGTCACGAGCTCCTCTTCACCGAACCGGCCACGGCCGGCCGGTTCAAGTTGGAACAGTGAGTCAATATAGGCTGCACCGATGGGGCTCACCTGTTGGGAGAAATTTGCATAATTTTATAAACTTCAACGTGGGAACACTAGTTATTGTGCTATCCATTTACACACATGCATATGAACAATAGGAAGAACAGTCGATTTTTTGTTTTTTAGCTGAAAATATAGGGGAAAAATTAGATATTGACAAATACAATAGTTTAACAAAAGTAGAACGAATTGCTCTATGATTTCTAAGAGTTGTGTAAATATTGTTATAAATCAGATCTTTTTTATATAAATGAGAAAGTAGAGGTCGGACTTAAGAATGCTTAAGAGGAAAAACCAAGTTGTGATAAAAGTTAAGAGTTTGACTTCCTTCTCCGAGTTGATTTGATCGGGAAGGAAAAGATTTCTCCTGCATGTTTGTTTTTAAAGACTCTAAAATCAAGAGGTTGGAATTAACCTAACCCAAAAAGTCGATGTTGTTGCAAAAATACAAATAGAGGCCAAAGAAAGAACTTAAAAAACATTATAGAAATCAAAAAAAAAAACGAAGCCAAATTTATAGAAAATATTAAAAGAAAAGAAGCTTGATATATAAATATATATACTATCCGAGGAATTATTGTCTCTGTCGCATAGGCATTAATGTATACTTTCCTAACAATTATATTTTTTGTTGGTTATCGATTTATGATTATTTCGATTAATTCTTTCGGTCAAAAACCTAGAAATTATATTGTATATGTCCGATAGACATTAACCATGGGTCAAGGTTTTAAACTCCTAAAAGAAAACTTAATCACCCTAATAAAATAAATTTAATTTGTATCCATTTAATTTAAAAATTAAAAGGGGGTCCATTAGAGTAAATAAAATAAAGTAAAATAAATGAGAAATTTAAAAACTTATATGTTTTATATGTCAACATCACCATCTCTGAACTGCTGCTGCTGGGGTTTCCACCACTCTCCACGAAGGCTTTTCTGTCCCTTAACAAAGGAACCAAACACTCCATTTGTTTTCTTCTCAGCTCCTTTGCTTCTGTCAGTTGCCAGCGAAACAACGGCATAAGAACCGGCATGAAGTCCGGCAGCTTCGGCGTCGTCATCATCATCACTTCTTTCAGAATACTTTCGATAATCTTAATCCGATCTTCGGAGATTTTTGCACCAAAGCAAAGACAAATGAGAATACTACATATAGTGAGCCTACAGTTCTTCATAACCTCCACAAAACCCTTCTGAAGAAACTCATTTTCAAGCCTCTTCATGTGATTCTCCATAGCCCATTTTCTAATCCAACTACACTGTTTGATTCTTGTAGGGTTTATCAGTTCGGTGACAAAGTTCCGCCGTAAGGTCCGCCACAGAGGGCCGTACTCCGCCGAGTTGATGGCGCATTTTCCGACGCTGAACAAGAGTCGGATCGGCGAGTCCGGTGGCCGGCTGGCGAAAATATGGCCTCTCTGTACTAGGGCTTCGTGAATGAGCTCAGAGCTGGTAATGATGATTAGGGTTCGTTGTCCCATTTGCATGGTGAAGATAGGGCCATACTTGATACGTAAATCTCGAACCACATAAATGAAGTGCCTTCGTTGGAGGATTACTTGAAATAAGTTTCCCACAAGAGGCCAACCTGGTGGCCCCGGTGGGAGGTTCTTTCTTCCGCCACCAGTGACTGACCAGTATCGCCACCATGAATGGAGGAAGAGTGCTGCTAGACAGAGAACCACCACGTCAAACAACTCCATTAGAGAGAGAGAGAGAGAGAACACTGAGCTCTGGCAAATGTGCAAACCCCTATATATTGCTTTATAATGTTATTCATACATAAAAAATTAATATAACGATGTCATAATGACACATTTCAATATTATTGTGTCACATAATTATATCAATAAATTATTATTTATCACATAATTATATCAATAAATTAGATCAATTTTTTAAATTTAAATAACATTAACTTGTAAAGATTATCAAAATTATGGTGTTGTAGAAATATTAGATATTATTACCATGTAGCGTAATCGTTCAATGATAAACTAACAAATGAATTTCGTTTTTTTTTTTATTTGGCGATTAATATCTTAAGTGATAATGTTAATTTAGTATAAGTCTTATGCCCAATATTTACTCGGGGTAGACGTATGAGTTAATGCGCGTGTGTGTGTGTGTGTGTGAGAGACAGAGAGAGAAATGAAATGAACAAAAAAATTGTAGTGCTGTGAAGTGAAGGCGTGAGTTAATGAGTTTCTATCTACCACCTGCTAAAATTGAATTTGTTGCTCAGAAAAATAAGACAGGAAGTATAATGAACCATATTGATGTCATTGCCAAAACCACAGCCTGCTGCGTATTACAACTAACCTGTCAACCACACTCATATAAGGCAAGTTATAACTAATGCACGACACGATATAATATAAAATTAAAGTATTTAAAATTTAATTTTATTATATTAATTTTTTTAAAATATATTAATTAAAAATAAATTAAATATATGATAGAAATTAGTGGTATAATATTTTTAGAAAGAAAATATATAAATGATTAAATATATTCATGTGATTTGACGTTTGAATCTAACAAACGGATGATAGGTGAGATAAGTGATTGATGATGATTTTAAGAGAAAAAATATTATTAAGATAAATTTTAAATACATTCCTGTTTTATTATATAGACTAGTCCAACCTCGAGAGGACGGTGCAACGTAAATATAAAATAATAGATTTTGTAAGAGAGGGATTTAATATAAATAATTTTAAGAAAAATATTGATGATCATTAAATGAATGTATTTAAAGTCGTTGGATGAACTTATTAAAATCTGTATTATTTTATATTATAAATGAGTTGAACAAATTAAGTTTAAATAATATTAATAATAAAAAAAATAGCATTTAATTGGGATTTTAATAAATGAATCAATGTCTGGGTGGAGTTGGTTGGGATTTACTTTGAGTCAGTCACCAACCAAGGGTTCATTTACCCGGAAGTTGTAGTGTGTCAATACTAAATGATGCACATCTGTGACATTTATGGCTCGTACACTAATACTCTTTACTCGAAGAGGCATATTAGTTTGACCAAAACAAAAAAAAATTATATGATATTATCATAATTAGTCTTATTTTTGACAATTTATAATATATAATTTTTTTTATTACAATAGTGTTACATTATTTAATTTTTATTTTTTTATCTCTTTTTAGTCAATCTAATATTACTCTTCCTTTTATTATTGCTAGCGATGCACGAAGTGCGATGTAAGTGAATATATTTAAATAATTTTTTTATAAAAAATTTAAATTATATATGTAATTAAATTGAATCATAAATTATGTGTAGAATAATTAATTCTTATTTTAACTACTGTTATAGTTAATTATTGATCTATTTTACCCCTATTTCAGTATCTAATCTATCATTTGTTTAGATATCTCCCCGACCCATTAGACATTTTTCTATTTACATAGATATAAAAAATGTATGAAAGTGCACTACTAATAAATGAGTGTAAAATAATTTATAATTCAAATACTATTAATAGAAAAATCCAAAATAAGTTAGAAGTCAAATAGGTATAGGAAATAAAAAGTGTATGAAAGTAATAAAGAATTTAGAATTCAAATACTGTAAAAAAAAAGTCTAAAATAACTTAAAAGTCAAATAGGTATATAAAATAAAAATGAGATGAAAGTAATATGTAGGTATTATTGATTTTATAATAATAATTAAAGATAAAATAAGAAATCAATTTTTTTTACAAAAGTTGACATTTAGAAGTCACTAGTAATGTACCACGTGTATTACATGTGAATAATTTTTGTACACAAAAATTAATAAAAAAAATTTAGGTATATATATCTGAATTAAATATTATATTAAATTTATCAAACTTATTTTTTCATCACTCATATTTTATTATATAATTATAAAAAAATTTATATGTTCCCAAGATATGTTGTTCTAATTATAAGAAAAAAGAATAAAAAATAGTTAGAGTTCTATTTCTTTTTAGAATTTTGTGATTGAGAGTGATTTTTAGTGATGTTTGAAAAATAATTTCTTTTTGACATTCATTTGGTAAGGATTTTTTTATTATACATTGAATAAAATAAAAATAATTGTCAATATACTATTTATATTTTGAACTTTTCTGTAATTAGGAATTAGTTAGGCATTCAAATAAAATTTAATATACCTGATTAATACATTACAATCTATGTTCACACAAAATCTTAATATAATTTGGAAAATTTACTACAACTAAAGAATTATGCTGCTGTAACATAAATTGATTTTAAAAATTATATATATGATTATTTTTTATTCTAAAAATAAAAAGGTTAAACTTTTTATTTGAAAATTGTGTGTCTATGCATGTAGGGACAATATTATATATATTTGTATATACAATGAATAATTTTAAATTAATAGAGTTTTTGAAGGGTTTTTTTAACACTTTATTAAAAAAATTTAATGGTGCACATATTTTTTAAGTGTAACAACAAAATTTTTATTGAAATTGATACTTAAACATGGGAAACAAATCACTAAAAAAGATGTTAGAGGTAATTTAGAAATTTTAAATACATAAGGATATGATAGTAATTTAGATATTTAATTATGAAAGGATATAATGGTTTCTACAAATTTTTATAAGGGTAAAATAGTGAATCAAAATTTTTTTATATTAAAGTATTTTTATTAGTAGTATAGATATAGATAATATAGACATAGGTATTTTTAGGGCTATTCTATCTTCACTCAATTTTATTTATTATAAATCAAACAACTCATAATCCCATAATCCTCTTCATTTTAAAGAGCATATTTTTCAAGATAAAAATTATCTTTCATGAAAAAGTAAAATAGAAAGTACAAATTTTTTAGCAACTCCAATAGAGTTCTCTATTATAGTAAAAAATAAAGAGTATTTGGGCAGAAACGTTTATTTCTTAGGTTGTCTGACATCGGGGCGGTGCAAAGAAAATGTTTTTGGGCAGAAATTCTTTTTTTGAAATGAATTTTGTACTGATAAAGCTGGGTGAAGATTAAATTACTCTCATCGATAAATAAATGTGCAATTGAAATTCTTAGTTATTGATGAGGCCAAAAATAATTAGGACAGATCCAATTAATCAAGGGAGGCCCACGTCACCCAAATCAACATGTCAAGGAAGAGCCCAAGCCAAGGGAAAGCCAAACTCAAGGAGGAGTCCAAGAGAGACACCCTTAAGGGGCCCCGTCTAAGGGGCTACCCCAAAGGGGCGTCGCCCAAGGGGGGCCACCCCAGGGGGATCTTTTCTCTCCTTTGTCCCATGCTTTGCGTAACCTCGTGGAGTGTTTTATCCTCTTGACTTTACCACTCCAATTCAAGTCCAATCCAGCTTAGAGGTCCAACTCAACTCAGGAGGTCCAGTTCAAGATTCTCCTCCTGACGGAATAGGAGCACGAGGAGAGAATATCGGGATACGCTCGGAGATCTAATTCTACCATAACTGTATTTATCAAAATAGTAAAAGTCCTATCCCTCACGTCACCGTCCCACCGCCTTACTAAGCTTATATAATGTAAGCTCTCTTTACATAAAAGACATCACCTTAAAATCTTGACACCACCTTGAGATCTTTATACACGCTACACTTCCCTACACACATTGCTCTCTCTCTGTCTCTCCCTCCCTCCCAAAAGCATTGTAACTCTTCTGGAGACTTTTATTCATCAATAAAGATCTTCGGCTACCACTGCCGTTCTCGAAAGTGGAGTAGGTCAGCTCAACCGAACTACTATAAATCTCTATGTTGATTCCATATTTACTGTTCTGCTATTGATTGCTTATTTACTGCTCATTAATTGTGTCTCTTGATATACTCGACTGTTGATTTTGCGCAATATCGATTTATGCATCATCAGTTATAATATTAGATTAATTTTTTTTGTATGTGTGTATATATGACCACTAAAGCGGGGTAAATGTCACCGAGGCCACCTAAATATTGACATTCTTCAATTTGCTCTCTTAAATTTTAATTGTCTCAAGTTAATCCTTAAATTATGTCAATCGTTGCAATAAGTTATTGTTGTCCATTTTTTTCATTAAAATAAATAAAAATCCAAAAACTATAACTTTAAAGTATTAATGGAAGGTTAGCATTGGCTGAATACAACATTTTCGCTTAATAAGAGCAATTTTTTTCTTCTAGAAAAGGTTGATCATTTGCTTAGGTTTGATACTTCATCGTCACATGATAACAAATTAATGGCCACCCAACCATGGTTGAAAGGTCTCAGCGTAGTTCATCTTAAGGACATTGAGATGCATTGATTGAACTTCATCGTCACATGATAACAAATTAATGGCCACCCAACCATGGTTGAAGGTCTAAGTGTAATTCATCTTGAGGACATTGAGACGCATTGATTGAAACACTTGGAGAACGTTAGAACACACGAAATGCTAGATAAAAAGAAATTGGACATGAAGAAATATTCAAGTTATCCTGTTAACATCACGGAATGTCAAATTATACGCCGCGAATCAATATAGATAACTCGGCCGAGTCGACCAAGACGTCTCCAAGTACACCAGTCATGTGAGAATCATTGTTTACACGAAACAAGAACACACAAGGATGAGTTAGGTACAACTTGGCCAAGTCATACCGGCTGATTGTTTGAGCATTGCAACAGCTCCACACACTGATTATCCGAATGAATTGACTCCATATATATATATATATCCAAGCCCCTTCACCATTTCTAATAGAGTAATAGTCCATCACTAACCAACATAATCATTCAACTTTGCTTGATAGGAAACACTAAGATTCACATTTAGTTGGTCAATTTCTAGTTAAGTGTTGAGTTATAGCACATAAAAAGTTGCATAGCAACACTGTTCCTCTTCACTACGACTTTCCTACTAAGGTTTATCGTGTCCGGCAGATGACCATCGGATATGAGAGGTGAATGTTTTGCAAAACGTGTTTTTTTAACATAAATGATATAGAAGATCGCCATATGAGACATAAGTTGAAAAGACTGGTAGATAGGAAAATAAGATTGGTAATTAACCTAATCTGGTGAAAAACACACTCTATTTAAGGATCATTATGCACTAAAGAGTTGTACTCTTCTTTGTTTCATCAGGATATATATCAAATGCCTTCTTCTTCTTCCTCTTTTGTCCTCAGCCATGGATGTTGTCGTGACCAATCAACAATTAAGTGAAGGAGACATTGAGGCCGGGTACAACGATAATGGAGGTGAGAATTTTGATTACTCTCAAATGGGATAATGGCTCAGGGCTGTTGTTCTTGGAGGTAACAACGGGATAGTATCGAGTGCAGTTTTGTTAATAGGATTAGGAATGTTTGAGCTCGATGACACAAATACTTGGATTATTACAGGTCGGTGGGGTTATTTGTTGGGGCTTTAAACATGGCAGTGGCAGAATTTGTGTCTGTATGTACACAGGTTGACATAGTAAGATCATAGAATAACAGAGACGTCAGACTAGGAAAAGTTGGAGCCATCGAGAGGGCACCACTGTTGATATATGAAGAATAAAGAAGTAATTGCCAACAAGGTTTTCAGCTAAGGATGAAGGGTCTGCCTCTTCAGCAGTGTCAACATGGACCATAATCTCTAGAAGGAAGTTGGAATCACAAGAATCTGCAAGAAAAGAAAATGAAAGAATCTTCTTTGATTGACTGGAGAAGTTTTCCTTCTTTATTTCTATCATATATTTTGTACAGCTTGCCATAATTAGTTTAGCCATTGATTTAGGATTGGTTAAAATATTCCTTTGTAAATGCTTTACAGGCAAGGCAATTGTATAGGTATATAAATACGGGGAAGCAATGAAAATGCAAGATATAACAATTCCTCCATTACTTTCAGTCTAGTCTTGCCTACAGTACTTGCATAGTTCTTACTCTGTAAGCATTTCTTATATGGTATCAGAACAAGGATGTCTCAAGACGATTCTTCCAACACAAGTGCCAATCAAAATCAATCCTCAACCACAAATGCCAATCAAAATCAAGCCACAAATACAAACACCATTGACCCATCACAACCAAACAACCCATTTTTCATCGGAAATAATGATAGTTCTAGAGCCCTCTTGGTCACACAAATGCTGGATTTCAGCAACTATTACTCCTAGGCAAGATCAATGAAAAGGGTCATTCGAATAAAAAATAAGCTGGGTTTTGTCGATGGAACTATTTGTGAACCACCAAATGCAAGTGGTCCATCGATGGAACACTAGCCTTGTTGCAATGACATTGTCATCACCTGACTACAAAACATGATGTCAATTGATATAAAACCAAGCACTCTTTATGCTGAGACGACTCATCAATTGTGGCTGGAGCTTGAGCAGCATTTTGGACAGCAAAATGCACCTCGGATTTATGAAATGAAGTAGGAAATTGCGACCTTGGTACAAAACCAAAACACTGTGAGTATGTATTTCTCAAAATTAAAAACTCTTCTCGATGAATTAATGAATTATGAGTCCATTCCTAATTGCACTTGTGGAGGGTTAAAGAAAGTTGTAAGCAATCAGGAAAGAGATTGGGTGATGAAATTTCTCATGGGTCTTCATGATTCATACAAGGATATTAAGGCTCAGATTTTACTAATTAAACCATTTCCAAGTCTTAATGAGGTATACTCGATCATCCAACAAGAAGAGAAGAGAAGACAGATTTCTGTTGATACTCCTACCATTGAGACCATGACACTTGTAGCATATGGAAAAGATATTGGAAGGCAAAATGGAGTCCCTCAGAAGAAGTATTACTACACATTTTGTAAGATGTCAGGACGCTCTATTAAGAGGTGTTTCAAGGCAAATCCTAATAGGTCAACATGTATGCATTGTCAAATGCTAGGGCACACAACAGAAAAAATGCTTTAAAATACATGGATACCCTCCAAGCCACAAACTTCATGGCAAGAACAGAGGCAATGTAAGCTTTGCTAATCAAGCCACTGCCCTTCTGTCATCTGGACAGGAGCAGGTAAGTGACAATAATCAAGTGTCTTTAACTCATGGATAGTATGCTCATCTTATGGCTTTACTCAAACCTCAGCACACTCATACTTATGCTTTTTCGGTTAATCAAGTCCAAACCATCACTCCATCTTCTTCGGATCAGGTTGAAATGCCCAAAATCTCTGGTACCTCTCTATGTCTATTTGTTTATAGTACCAAACAAATAATCTTTCTGATGTACCTTGGATTGTGGACATTGGAGCAATAGATCACATGATCTGTTCGACTACATTGTTCACAAACATTAAGGCAGAAATTTCTCACTCCGTGGCACTCCCAAATGGAGATGTTGCCACTGTCACTCATATTGGAACTGTCAAGGTAATAGAAACACTGATCTTGGAAGACGTTTTGTGTGTCCCATCCTTTTCTTTCAACTTGATATCTTCTAGGAAACTAGCTCAAACTTCAACATGTCTCATTTTCTTCCCTCAATCATGTTTTGTATAGGACCTTTCAACTTGGAAGACGATTGGAATGGGTGAGGTGAGGCAAGGTCTATATCATCTTCTCCAAAAGGATAGTTATCCCACAACCTTTAATGAAGTCTTATCTTCCCTGGCCAACAAAACAAACATTTCAGCTTCAGTTGCTAGTAGTCATGATGATTTCAATCTCTGGCATTATAGGTTGGGTCATCCTTCAGATTCTAGAATAGATTTAATGAAGCTTGAAATTGTTCCCAAGGCTACCAGTACAAATGAGCCTTGTTCTATTTTCCCTTTAGCTAAGCTTCATAAGTTACCTTTTTCTGTCAGCCAACATAAAACCCAAAACAATTTTGAATTAATTCATTGTGACTTGTAGGGTCCTTGTAATGAAATTGCTCATGATGGATCAAGATATTTTCTCTCTATTGTGGACGATTTTAGTTGTTGTACATGGACTTATTTGTTAAGACTCAAATTAGATGTTACTAATGTTTTGCAAAACTTTTGTGTCATGATTGAGACCCAATTTGGATCCAAAATAAAAATTGTAAGGAGTGACAATGAGGGTGATTTTGATATGAAACAATTTTATCTTAAGAGAGGTATCATTCCCCAAAATTCGTGTGTAGAGACTCCACAGCAAAATGCAATAGCAAAAAGAAAGCATCAGCACATCTTAAATGTGGCTAGAGCTCTAAAATTTCAGAGTGGGGTCCTTATGAAGTATTGGAGTGACTGTATTCTTACAAAAATATATCTTCTAAACAGAACCCCTTCACCTCTTCTTCAAAACAAAACACCATTTGAACTCCTCTTCAAAACCAAGCCAAATTATTCTCACCTTTGAGTGTTTGGATGCCAAGCATATGTTTCTACCCCTCACTCATAACAGACGCAAATTTGACCCAAGGGTTAAAAGGTGCGTGTTTCTGGGGTATCCTTTTGGGATTAAGGGTTACAAGTTATTTGACTTAGAAACCAAGAAACAATTTACTTCTAGGAATGTCATTTTCCATGAGAGTATATTTCCCTACCAAGACACTAGTGCAGACACAAGTCATACCCTACCAAGTACTCTTGAATTACCTTTCACTCAACTAGTAAACATTGATTTAGACTACCCAAATGGCCAAAGTCTCCAACCCGAGGTTTAGACTACAGAAGAATCAAACCACTTATCTAAAAATATTGATCCTAAAGCAGAGGTAGAACCACTTCTAGAGCCTTCCCAAGACACCACCATGATCCCTCATTTTCCTAGAAAATCCACCAGAAATAGGAAACCACCCTCACATCTACAAGACTTCATTTGTCAACAGGCCTCCTCACTTCTTCATTTGTAGGAGTTGAACAAGGATAAGGTCTATACAAAGTCAGGTACTCCTTCTCCTTTATGTGCTACATTATCATATCATAAATTGTCAAGTAATCATAAAGCCTTTGTCACTTCTATTTCAACACACATCGAGCCTAGTTCCTACCAGCAAGCCCAGAAATGTGTTGAATGGCGTAAAGTCATGCAAACTGAGATAGATGCTCTAGAATTGAATAACATTTGGGTTGTTACTGACTTGCCTCCTGGAAAGGTGGTCATAGGGTGTAAGTGGGTTTACAAAATTAAATTCAAGGTTGATGGAAGCATTGAGAGGTACAAAACTAGACTAGTAGCTAAGGGGTATACGCAGCAAGAGGGGCTAGACTACCATGAAACCTTCTCCCCAGTTGCAAAAATGGTAGCTGTTCGCACCTTACTTGCTATGGCAACAGCTAAGGGCTGGTTTTTGTACCAGTTCGATGTAAATAATGCATTCTTACATGGAGATCTAAAGGAGGAAGTATATATGGAAATGCCATAGGGGTTTTCTAAGGAGGGGCAATCAAAGGTTTGCAAGCTTAAGAAAAGTTTATATGACTTAAAGCAAGCTTCATGGCAGTGAAATTCTAAGCGATTTGATTTTATCGTCTAACAAGGCTTCCAACAATCCAAGACAGACTATAGTTTATTCACAAGAGCCACCAAAGACTCCTTCACTGCAGTTTTGGTTTATATGGACGACATCATAGTAGCTAGCAATGACATGAATATCATCTCATCTCTCAAAGCCTCTCTCAATGACAGATTCAAAATCAAAGACCTAGGGATATTGAAGTATTTTCTCAGTATAGAGGTAGCAAGATCGGAAAAGGGAATTTATATTTGCCAAAGAAAATATGCGCTGGACATATTAGCAGATTCTGGAACAATTGGATCAAAACGAACCAAAATACCACTTGATCAAAACTTCAAACTTTTGAAGGATGAAGGAGAACTTATCCCCGATCCTTCAATTTACAGGAGACTCATTGGAAGATTGCTCTATTTGACCATAACTAGACCTAACATTTCATATGCAGTCCAATTATTGAGCCAATTTATGCAGACTCCTAGGCTCCCACATTTGAATGCAACTCACAAAGTATTGAAGTGCATTAAAAGAACACTAGGACAATGATTGTTTTATTCTTCGGCATCCAACATAAATCTTAGAGCTTACAGTAATTCGGACTAGGGGGGCATGCCCAGATATGAGAATATCAGTGACAGGGTATTGCGTTTTCATTGGCTCTTTTTTGGTGTCTTGGAAATCCAAGAAACATAACACAATCTCTAGGTCCTCAGTTGAGGCTTAGATACTTATTTCATGATTTACAAATAGAACATCCTCAAGCAGCTGTGCTATTTTTGTGATAATAAAGCTGCATTACACATTGCAGCAAACTCGATTTTCCACAAGCGGACCAAACACATTGAGCTTGACTGTCATTTGATCCGTGATAAAGTTCAAGATGGGAGTATTGTAACTGAGCATGTAAACAGTGCCTCTCAAAGTTGCCGATATGTTAACCAAGCCTTTGTGTTCTGCCAACTTTTTCTCTCATCTATCCAAGATGGGAGTAGAAAATATCTACTCTCCATCTTGAGGGGGGCTGTTGAAATATGAAGAATAGAGAAGTAATTGCCAACAAGGCTTCCAGCTAGGGATGAAGGGAAGGGTCTGCTTATTCAGTAGTGTCAACATGGATCATAATCTCTAGAAGGAAGTTGGAATCACAAGAATCTGCAAGAAAAGAAAATAAAATAATCTTCTTTGATTGACTGGAGAAGTTTTCCTTCTTTATTTCTGTCATATATTTTGTAGAGCTTGTCAGAATTAGTTTAGCCATTGATTTAGGATTGGTTAGAATATTCTTTTGTAAATGCTTAACAGGCAAGACAATTGTATAGGTATATAAATATAGGGAAGCAATGAGAATGCAAGATATAATAATTCCTCCATTACTTTCAGTCTAGTCTTGCCTGTAGTACTTGCATAGTTCTTACTCTGTAAGCAATTCTTATAGCCACTGCAACCTCAAATAGCTGTGGTAGCTTCATTAGCATGTGGTAGCAGGGATGGTGCCACTGGTTGCAGCCATGGCCGTGAAGTACCGTAAACTGGGATTTTCTGTAGCAGGAGTTTCGGCTTCTCTGTCCATGGTGGTGGTAGGAAAGAGAAAGGTTCTTCAAGTTTGTAGGCAGTAAAAAGAATATGCTTTTCCTATCAGTTCTCTTAGCAAATTCACTACATTGTTCATTAGAAATTGTAATTTGACTAAAATAAAAGTTATAGTTCCAATGTTGTTGTGATCTATCAAGAAAATCTGCTACTTTTTACCTTTTATGTAACTTGACCCCTTTTAAAATTATTGCATGATTATAGTATTTTAGAATTGATAGTACTATTTGCAATTGTAACTTGATTTTAAAAATTAAAAAATTTTGATAGGTATTGACTTCAATGTCATAGTCATTCTCTGTTCATATTAATAGGATGGGGTAAGGATTGTTTGTCCACCAATTCGAGTTTAATTTGAACCGTTTAGGTCTGTCGTTTTTTTTTGTTTTAAGATATTCAGACTTACACCGATTATTCTCTCGAACTCTAAGTTGATTATCGTAATTATGATTGATAACAAGTTGAATTTTCTTTGTGAAGTCAAGCCGAGCATACCAAACTCATTTTTTAAAATTATTCAATATCGATTGGTTTAAAAATATCCCTCCTCAAAATTGCATTGTTGGGGAAAACAAGGTTTTGACCACTACACCACTTTGTTTAGGTCTGTCTTTGCAAAATGGATGTAATGTATAAAATGATCCTAATTCCTACCCGGCCTCCATCTTTCTTTCTCCTCACCTATCCGTTTACTGCCAGTCAACCACCCTCTTTGCCGGTGAACCCTTTCCTCTCTCTTCTGAACAAATCTAAGCTCCGCTCTCGGCCCCGTTTTCGGGCTTCTCACAGGTAAGATCTGGCTCGAACTTTTATGAATTTCGAGGTGAAATTGAGCCTCAGTTCGAACATATTTGGTGAAAGGGAACCGAAATTGAGCGTAAGCTCTTGGAACTTTGAGACATTTGTGCAGCAATTGAGATGAAATTCTTTGTTTGAAGTGATTAATTTGGAACTTCACAAATGATATCCGTCGATTTTGATCGAATTCAATTACAGCGCGTGCTGTAATTGAATTGTTTTTCAGTGTTCTAGTGATTAAATTGAGATTTCATACATGATATCCGGCGATTTTGATCGGGTTCGGAATCGAATCATTAATTTGAATCGAATTAGGATTGACTAAGAACCTGTCCGAATCCGATAGCATGCTTGAAAACGAGGTGGGGATAAGCACGCGCAAAGCACGTGCCATCCCCTACTGAATTGGACTATTATTAGATCTGATTTCGCACACGCAACCTCTCTGTCCACAAGCGTACAACCTGCTTCCACCCATACTCTTTCCTCTCTACCTGCAACACTCTTCCCATTATTCAAAGCCGCGTTTTCGCTCTCTGTATGTCTCTCTCTCTCTACATACGTGTATGTATATATATTTATGTGGAAATTCTGATTGAGTTATTGAATCATATTATGTCTTAGTTCTGGGTATGTTGATCTATAAATTTGGATTCTGAAATATAAGGACTGTGTTGTTGGGATTCCAATTTTGAAATTTTGCGCTGTTTTGATTCTGGGTTTATCATTTCTTTGCCATTGTTATGATCTGTAACATCTGTTCCTTCTTATTTTGGTTCGATGTTTAATGTTCTCTTTAACTGTTTGTTCTGTGAGGGTTTCCTCTTAGATTCATATTTTATTTTTCATTATATGCAAATGATGTAAATTAGTTTTGTTTGGAAATTTTCCTCTTAGATTTCATGTGTATCTGCAGTATATACATGTAGATATGCATTCTTATAGATACACACGCACAATCCAATATATAGACACACCCAGATTCATTTGATGCACTCAGGTCGATATTATATATTGTTGCTCTGAATTTCATGATCCCCGATGTATATAGATTGTCGTAATGTTTTGAATTTCATGATCACGATTTATGGTATTGTTCTGAATCTAATGTGTTTACTGTTTTGGTTGATGTCCAGGGAAGTTTAGATTCTTTTTGCGCGTGTCCCGTCCTCTTCTCCAATTCGAATACATAAACCTAATTTGGTCCACAACCCGGGATTAAACTCTTCAATGGAGGTTAAGCTATGGAATGACAAGCGCGAAAGAGAGATGTATGAAAACTTTGCTGAGCTCTTTGCAATAATTAAAGCAACAGAGAAGCTTGAAAAGGCCTATATTCGTGACATAATTTCACCAGCAGAGTATGAGGTTGAATGCCAAAAGTTGATTGCTCATTTTAAAACCCTATCTTCCTCATTGAAAGACACAGTCCCGAGTATTGAGCGGTTCCATGATACCTATAAAATGGACTGCCAGGCTGCCATAAACCGCCTTGTGACCTCTGGCGTTCCTGCCACTGTGGAGCACAGGGCAGCTGCGGCAATGTCGGCAACTACCTCGGCAGCCAATGTGGCTGAATGTGTGCAGAATTTTATTACTGCGATGGACTCATTGAAGTTGAATATGGTGGCTGTGGATCAAGTTCATCCATTGCTCTCTGATTTATCAGGTTCACTTAATAAGCTTTCTATTTTGCCGCCTGAATTTGAGGGGAAGACAAAGATGAGAGACTGGATTGGGCGGTTGTCGAAGATGGGGGCAGCAGATGAGTTGACAGAGCAGCAGGCTCGGCAGCTTCACTTCGATCTCGAGTCATCTTACAACTCTTTTATGGCTGCATTGCCCACTGCAGGGACTTAATTGATCATAGTTGAACTAGTGTATAAGTGGATCTGATACTGTTTTGTTTGAGGGAGTTTCGAAATGCTGTCTGTATTGTGTTTCCAGTTAATTGATTGCAATCTTAGTGATTTGCTGAAGTGATCACTGATGATTTTTGTAAGTAATACTCTTTCAGGGTGGCTGGATTGTTGATTTCACCCTTGGATATGTCCTTACCACAGAAGATACTGTTTTCGAGTTATACTAAACTAAATTGAATTTGTAATGTAACTTGGATTGGTGGCTATTGATATCGTTGTTGTTTTTAAAATGTGGAACAGTCCTGCAAGGGAATTATAATCTCACTTTGTGGTTTTGATGGGTTTGGTTTGGTAGAATGTCTTGCATTATGATTGCTATCAGCCAGCAGGTTGCACTAACAGTTATGGACACCCTTCATCTAACAGTTCTTTATGAGAGCACTAACATATGCTACAAGCGATGATCTACACCCGCGCTCTCGCATGCACAAGCACGGGTCGTTCTCTGGCAGGTGCTGGTTCTAACCCTCTCCCAAGCTTCTCCTGGTCTTCAGCCTGAACTGTATGGCAGGTGCTGGTTCTAATCCTCTCAAACTTCTGGTCTTCAGCCTGAACTGTATGACAGGTGCTGGTCCTTCCCCCCCCCCCCCACCCCCAATCCCCACCCAAACACAAAAAAAAAAAAAATTCCCCTGGTCTTCAGCCTAAACTGTACGAGTAAGAAAATCGTCCCGTATAGTGTTCGGACTCATATTACCTCTAATCTATGGATCTTGTAGTTATTAATCCAAATTGTGAAATATTTATGTTTACCTTGTTAGCGAGTTTGTTCTGTCCTAAAGAAACTGGTTTCGAATTGAAGGCTGTCTGATGCGAAGACCTTCTGGGGAAATATCATCCAAGAGAATACGCAGTGCAATTGTCCAATCATTTTCTGTATAATGGTTCCTAAGAATAATAGACTAATTGGGCATGATTTTGCTAGAAACAAGACTTATCACCAACAGGAGCAAGAAATTTTGAAAAATCTCTCAGAAAAATTTAGAGAATACAATATACTAGAAAAGAAGTATGCAAAGAAACCATACACATGAAAACACAGTTCTATTTGTATTTATTTGAAGATTGGGATAAAACACAATCGTACAAATTTCAAATATGAAACGAGCCAAGAGACTGTCCAAGCATTGTTAAATAGCATAGCGCAAAACAATTTTGAATAACTTATGCAAGTACCCTCTGCCTAAACTTTTGGCTGCCCGCGGGCCGGGGGGGGGGGGCTCCTCTGGTCTTGAATCTGCAGCATTGCATTCGCTGGATGTTTTGTACTGTCAAGCTCCAAATAAAAAAAATCGAAAGAAAATCCAAATATTAGTACGGATCAATGATACCAGAACAATGGCAAAGCAACATGACAGTGACATTAGGAAGAAAAAAACGTAAACAGAAAATAGATCCATATACAAAACTTTGTGAACTAAAGCACACCTTTTAAACTCAAATAGAGATTGGTACACCCAACACAAAATAGTAAATCAATATGAAGTATATCTTTAAAGCAATATTCCAATCTTTAATCTTAAAAAATTGAAGTGTCCCATTCACTTCAAGTGCCAACATCAACAATTAAGTACAAACAATAAAAGGTTCAATCCTAACCTATACCAAGCAAATTAAATTAAAAAACAATAATGACAATAAATTAAAACCAACCAAGCATAATAGGACAAATTTGACAAAAACGAAGGCAGCATAAGAGTAGCCACTCTATGCATGATGACCCACCATGTAATCCATTATCCAAGATTACGTTTCAGGTTTTATGCAGAAAAAGGTTGTATTACCAATGCATGCCAGCATCCTAATTGCACAATGAAAGAAAGAGTAGTGATAAAAAGCAACTAAATGAAACTTGAAAGTAAAAAATTCAACTAGAACAGGTAATGAAGCAAAAGGGGACAACAATAATGGACATCACATAACATCATCACCAACTATAACATTTCCCTCGTGACCAACATGAAAAATCAAAGTTCACAGATATGGTTCGATGTTGCGGTATAGGTCATCGACTCAAAAGGTACAGCCAATACGCTCAAAATGATAGATAGAAGGCCCAAATTTTTTTGAAAAAATCACAAAAAATTCTAAAAAATGTAAGCAATATTATTTGTGCATCATATATTCAAAATATATCATCTAACATATTAAACATAGCTAAAATTCATTACAAGGGTGCTACCGGAAATATGTCTCAACATTAGTGTTACATATAAGAGCATATTGAGCTATAATTAGTTTATTTCCAATTTTATATCAAAAAGAAAACTGGATAACAGATATTAATTTAATATTTTTAAGACATCAATAGATGTACATTACAATATAGATGAAAATAATATTAGTAAAATCTGCTAAACACACACACAAAAAAAAAAAAGACTGCGGAACCAATATATAACAGAATTTATAAAAGACACTTAACTTAGACATTTATTAAGAAATTAGGAAAAAGCTTACTGACAATATAACAAAGAAACAAAAAACCAATGTATTCTATAAGAGTAAAATAGGACATGAAGGGCAAAGAGACAGAAGAGGGGCAGTTTTTTAGGGTTTCGTCTGTTTGAGAGAGAGTAATTCATAACACTTAAAATCCTCCCACTCTTTTTACCACTTCTCTTTAATAAAACAATTAACACACCATTTATAACAGTTTTAACCACTATGCCATTTATGACACCTCATAGAAATAAATTACCATGTCTTTTTATAATAAAACACTTAACATGTCATTTATAATAATTACTAAGACAATCTGCAAGAACTGCATCACTAGAACTTGACTCTGAGAAGGCAGTGAACAAAAGGCTCAAGCACATTAGAATCTTTTGTTAGCATAGAAGCGCCATCCAAATCCACCAGCTCTGGACCAACCTTGGGTGACAAACCTAATCAGGACTCACACCCACAAATGCTACAACCTTTACTCCCACCCTTAAAGGTCATTCAAACATTACAGTCGTGGCAACAATAACACCAATAGAACTTCGCAGGAAAATTGAGAAAAACATGATAGAACTTTAATCAAACTATGTGATACAGTGTAACAAAATGACGATGAAATATTTGATTCTATATTTCTCCAAGCACCCAAGGTAATTAAGATTGGAAATAATTGTTGAGTTTAGCTAGGCAATTAACACTCAATTTGATGCAAAACCCTAATAATCAATTCCATCAAGCCACCCAAGTCTCATAAATCCCACATTCAAATTTCATCAAAAATAGTCATAAGATAAACAAAGCCCTATATGTCCAGTTGCGTGTGTGTTTGAATGTCACTGTGAGTTACATATGTGAGTGTGTGTGCAGGGGCAGAGCTACTCTTACGGGAAGAGGGGGCACTTGCCCTATTTACCTTTAAAGAATCCTTTCATATATAGTATTAAATCATAATGAGTCCCTTAGAGATTAAGATATTGACCCCCTTAAATTTTTAGACAATTTGTATAGAATGTCCTAATATTATTGTTTTCAATAAATCAGCGGCCTACTAATCCATTAAAATATAGTTCATTTTTAGACGATGTTAAATAAATGTGAGATATTTTGAAGATAATACAGCTCTCTTTCATATCTTATATTGTTTCATTTTTTTTAAAAAAAAATTTATATCGTTGTATCCAGCTCTTTTTTGTTAAGTTAATGGGTTATGACCAGTTGTAAACACGATTGGATGCAAAATAGTAAAATATTCTAAATCAAAAGAGTATTTTTTGCTTTTTTAAATAATTAATTTTTTAACAAGATGGATAATGTTCTTAATTATGTTTCGCAACAAAATGAAAGTTGATTTTATCATAGACATTTTCATTGTATACATTGAAGGAAATTACTGAATTTTTTTTGCATAGTTCTATATTTTCATTGTCATATATTTTTTAATATATCTCTCATGTTTAAACTTAGAAATTTTATTTTTAATTTTTTATTCATGTTTTGCCCCTCTAAGATGAACTCATGGCTCCGCCCCTAAGTGTGATATGTGTGAGTGTGCATGTGCTGTGTGTTGTGTCTCTACACGTGATGTGTGTGTTGTGTCTCTGCACGTGACGTTGTGTGTTGTGTATGTGCTTTGTCTTCTCCATGCGTGTGTGCTGTGTGTATGTGTTGCTTTGTGTGATGTGCGCGTGCATAAGATAGAGAGAGGCAAAGAAAGAGATTAAGAGAGGGAATGTGTTGTTATGTGCATGTGTATTGTGTGCATGTGTGAGACAGAGAAAGGGAGAGACGGAGTAAAAGAGAATATTAGTCAGACAATGGTTGGTTGGTTTCATTGTCGATGGTTTTATTGGTGGTGCGTTAGTCATCATCGGTGGTGGGCTTAGGCGCTCCATCGATTTGGGAAAAAGAGAAGATAAGAACTCCAAAATAACAAGGTATCATTGACGAAAGCTCATTACCAAACAGTGTTCTAGTACAACAACCAGTCCCAACCCAAGCAAGATCATTGACGAAAGCTGAAGGTTGATCATTGGCACTGAAATAACAGGGTATCCAGACAAGAAGAATTCTAAAAGATCTGCAAGCAAGCAAAACATTTAATAAGGTGTACTTAAATGTCAAGAACAAGGACCTAAGTTGAATATAAAACAAGAAGACAAAATGAGGTGGAAGACAACCATTAAACTTTTACCCATGGAATCTTATCTTGAAGTTGAGTGATCAACTTCTCCATCAGAGAAACTTTTTATCAGAAAACAGGTACAGACAAAGAGGGTAGACTCTCTAATCTCAGCTTCATTTCAGTCTCAGGCATAGATCCTTCTGCACCCATTTCTGATATCAGTAATGCTCACCTAGCAAACCACAAAAAAAAGGAAGAAGAAAAGATTAGCATAAACTAATAGTTGTGCAGGACGATAGAGAAGACTATATCAATAACTTCTATTATCTCATACAAATATGCAAGTGACACAGAATGGTAAACCTTTTGCAGATTCACAGCCTTTCTAAAGAGGATCTGAGAAGCCTCACCCAGTTTTAAGAGAGAATAAGATCAATCTGGAAAATTCGTCATCGTCATCTTCTTCTTATCCAGGGGAGGAAGCAAACGAGTCCCTAGTATCATCAACATGTCACTCGGGACAAAACATGCAATAATGGTCTATAATGCTCAATAATCACCATTATACTGAAAAGAACACACCACTTGTCATTCGACAAACGACAAGTCATTTTGTTTCAAGTAATTTTCTTTTTTTTCTAGGGTATGTGTGCAGGGTTGTGAAGAAGTCATCATTGGATATTTCCATACTTTTATGATCCCATAAAAGTAATGTAAATTTTAATACAATTGCAAGAAAACTTATGAACCTTGTTGAATTGATTTCAGTGACAAGAAATTACCAAGACAAGGACATTACCTCTTAGAAAAAGCCATTGCTTAAGAAGCCTGCTAAGAAACCAGGAATACCTGCCACAACAATGCCGCTCCAAATGCAAGAACAGGAACACAGCCGGCATAAGACTTGGACTGTTCAGGTATTCAAAGACACAACTAAATGCACTTCTGGAAGCAGTTGAAACGGGGCCACAATTGAAGATGCTACCATCGAGCTACCGCAAATAGATAAGTTGCCTCGACAACCGTAGAAGTTAGAGAAGGCTCATTTCAACATCATTTGTATAAGTATAAAGTATAACCTCTAATTTGAAGAATGTTGTAAGCAGTGAAGCCAACTAAGCACAGTCCAAAGCCAACTAATTTTCTCAATATTTGTAGTCAACAGTCACCTGTTAGCAAAGCAAACAAGAAACATTGAGAATTCATATCTGTTTCACTAGTAAATAGTAGGCGTTTGCTATACCTGAGTTGTGCTCATTGTGGCAACGTCAAGTTGCCCACCTAAAGGCTAAAGCAGTAGAAAGAGTAAGTCTTTGGCTTACAACAGCTTAATCATTGCCACGCGGCTGCTAGGGTTATCAAGAGCATTAAGTTCCAACTCATCTTCAAGTTTCACAGAACTAAATCAACCTGTAAGAACACAGGTAGTGTCAAAGCTTTATAGATTGACTGTCTCATCTCAAGTCATTCCACCTATAAGAAGCAAGAATAGTATTAGACACAGATGTATTTATGTCAGATGTGATGCACCTCTGCACTCTCAGATATGTGTAAGACATGCCACAAACATGTCCCATTATGAGGTAAAGAAAAGAAAGCAAAGAGATATTATGTGCATTGACAACACACATCATAATACATAACTATACAGAAATAATATCATTTGGATGACCAAAAAAATTCATGATTAATTCAAATGGAAAATAGAATCATGCGAGTTTCTGTTGAAGATCAACTGACGAGCTGTGGCGTCCCTTGAGATATACGTTGAACAGAAGAAAACCACTGAGTATTGCACATACATGGTCCACTTACTGCTTAAAGAGCAACTGCATCCATGCTCCCCACAATCTTCATTGTAGTGGAAATTGACTTTATCTGGGACAAAGTTTCCATATTGGAGGTGCTAACCAAAAGAGAGCAACATAGGACCACAAGTTGCAAAATAACTTCAAAAGTGAAGGTTCAACCTTGACAGTAGGATCAAAATCTGAACATATTTCAGCCTCATTAGGAAGTAGAGGCGAAAGAAAATCCGCTCTCCAAATTTCCAGGTATCTTTTGTGATGAAAGCTCTGTATAATCGAACACTAAAGAAAAAATCCACCAAAAGGGAGCACAATTCATAAGAAAAATCACTTCAAAAGATAGATCAAAATAAATTGAACCATGCCATGACTTCAGGCAATACTAGTGTATCTTACCTTCCACTTCTAGACTCTGCAGCCAACCCTACATCTGAGCACAAAGATAGCATCCAATGAAAATAGTCTGACCTCAATTTAGTTCCATTAAGACTGCTCGCAAACCAGATGAAAACCTGTAGGAAGTGTGTAGAAATCGGATTGAACGAATGAGCAAACAGCTGGTAGATTAAAGCTTGATAATGCCTCATACTATTCACATGTTAAGAGCTACAACATACATACCTTAACGTGGGACAAACATCGGTGTAGTTTCACGGGGTTGCCCTTTTCTTCTTCTTCCTCCTTGGTGCTCTTTCCAAACGCTCCTTTAACAGCTTCGTTCGACTTAGATAGATAGAAAATGGCAGGCGAACTCCGATTTGTTAACAAAAAGCTTTCTCCGACTTCAAAGTTGGATAGAATAAAGATAAGAAGGGAGGATTGAAGTCAGAAAAGGGCTTCGGGAGTGAAAGACAGAAGTTAAAGAGAGTCGAGCAAAAGGGAAACCCTAATCACATGATCTGTCCATGGCTTCTGGTGCCAGGGTTTCACTTTTAGCACATCCAACACTAGAGAGCTTTATCAAGTAACTTCGTGTCATCAGACAACAACTTCATAATCAGATTCAAAATCTAAACTCAATGTGCCGGAAACCACATCAAGAAGAAGCAGCAACTCCACAAAGAAAGATTGGGACACCATGCGACAGATTTAATTTAGTGTTAGCCATTTGAATGATAAATTCAAGTGAACTTCCAAACCTTAGAAGAAAACCTGTAGATGCATTTAACGCATGCTTGAGAAGGATACGTTCATACATACTTGGAGTCGCAATAAGCCAAGAGTTGTAGTGTCACCCCCCTTCTAGAATTTCTACAATGAGTGGCAATATCATATCCACCACTTCAGGCTTCTGACAAAAACATGCAGATCAGCTAGCAAGTGTATAATATGAAGTTGCTTAATAAGAACTAGCTGCTTTTCTTTTTTTTCTTGTAATTGAAAGGGAATGCAAAATAAATTAAGGTATCTATTATTTATATATCATCTCTGTCTTAAATCTTAATCCAGTCAACCTTATTTCACATGATTTCAATCTCAAACCCAAGTAACCAGGCGACAAACTTTGAACCTATCCACTAAGTAATTCTGAAATCAATTAATCCCACACATCCACTGGAATGAAGTCTTTCCACAGTCTCTCATCAACTAAATTATACTCACTAGACTTTTTAGAAGTTATAACAGATTCATCAAATTGTTGACCTTAACCATCCAAACTATGATTCTCATTTCCTATGGTGATACAAAGTTTCATCCAATTTGCCAATCTTTTGCTCACCCAAACATCCAACAGCATTAGGAGCATTCATAAAATGATCTCCAAGAAACACTGAAAAACAAGAGATGCGAAGTACTAATACCATGTTGATCCTAAAACAAATTGTTTTTAGAGAACAATCAATGAAAAATGAAATCAATGAGATAAAGAATTTTATAGTGTTGACCAGAAAGAAAAATGATAGTATCCTTTACAAACAAAAGACCAAAATGTATAATTAATCCTGTAAAATTGCAGAAACCCCCCCTTGATTCATCGCCCCTAACAATTAATTAAATGAAAAAAAATAAGGTAATAAGAGATCCCTCTACCAATTAATTAAACCAACTTTCAAACAAATCCACTAAATGAAACAGACCTCATAAATGACAAATAACCTTTAGTTTAGAGCAAAATACCAAATTAAACTTACATCTTCATACGAATATGGAACAAAAAACCAAATGCATAGCAATCTGAACAAATAGCTCTTTAAGAAAAGGTAGGAATAACATATAGAATATTTAAAAGCAACAACATTTTTTCTAATATTAACCTTCTAGTATTGACTTGAGAATAGGCCCAAAGCAGTACCACGCTTTTGTAAACGGAACGAGCATCAACACAACTTTGGTTACCACATGCGCGCCTTCTAGTATTGACTTGAGAATAGGCCCAAAGCAGTACCACGCTTTTGTAAACGGAACGAGCATCAACACAACTTTGGTTACCACATGCGCGCCGCTCGCCCGCCAAAAGATATTATCTTTTTGCTGAAAGTTTATTTGGTGTTGTGTTGGTTATGGGTCAAACTAAAAGAATCTGAATTTGGATCGAACTTATTCTTCCAATCGAAATTTAAAATTTAACACTATTTTGCTGTGGATTAGTTCACACTCCCAATGTAACATTTCCTTTCGTTACTGTTCAGATTAACAATGTGTTTTTTCAATCTGAAAGGTATAATGAACAGTGGTGTCTCGTGCTTCTTCAGCCAATCTGAACAGACACAAGAGGGTCTATAAAAGAACTACCTTGAAACCATTTTTATATATAAAAAACATACAAAAAAATTCTGCATACTATTGCATTTCTATTTGATTCAAGTACAAAAAACAAAGTTGTGTTCGTTACAATTTTTAAGATTGAAGTGCTACTTTTTCAAAAATAAAATATATTCTATCTTAAGAGACAGTTGCTTATCAATCTTAAGCACTGAGAGGGAACAAATCTATCTTAAAAAAACTATGATTCACAGGGCTCGGATTATTTTTTAATTCTATTATTTTCTTATTCCTATTCTACAATCAAGTAAGTGCGTCATTTTAGTTTTTTATCATACATTCTATTTTTACATAAATAGTTTGCATATAACAGCATACTTAGTGATTATATATTTAGATTTGTTACAATAATTCTAATTCAATTCTGATTATATGTGGGCTAATAATCTTAAGACAGATTTCAACCAAATTTGTTTTCGTTATATAGTTATATTAATTATTGTTCTATCTAAATCAGAATTTTGTATTATGTTATACAATACTTTGTTAAAACCAGAATACTATTTGCTTCAGTTTGTGTAACAGAAATAGCTACAACAAATTTTGTTTCTACTATGTCTCATGGATAAAAGCCCGAAAAATTTAAAGGCTTGAACTTTAAACATTGGCAACAAAAGATGTTTTTCTATCTCACCAACCTGAACCTTGCAAAGTTTCTCAATGAAGAAGTTCCTTTAATTGATGCAAATGAAACTAACAAGGAAAAGGCGGTTGTTGTAGATGCTTAGAAGCATTCAGATTTCTTGTGTAGAAATTACATCTTAAACAGACTAAAAAATGCACTATATAATGTGTACAGTGCTGTCAAATCTGCAAAAGAACTTTGAAAGTCTTTGGACAAGAAATATAAAACCATGGATGCTAGTACAAAAAAATTCATTGTTGACAAATTCTTGAATTATAAAATGGTGGATTCAAAGACCATCATAACTTAAATTCAAGAACTTCAAGTTATCCTTAATGACATCCATGCCGAGGGTATGTCCTCTTATTGACTCATTCCAAGTGATTGTGAATTACAATCATGGAAAAACTACCACCACTTTGGAAGGATTTCAAGTACTATCTCAAGCATAAACACAAGGAGATAAAACTTGAAGAATTGATTGTTTGTTTAAGGATTGAGGAAGATAACCACAAATCTAAGAAGAAAATTGGAGTCTTTAATTCCATGAACTCTAAAGTCAATATTGTGAAAGGTGGAACAACAACAAGAGGAAGCATACCGATGGAGGTCCAATCAAAGATCTAAGAAGTTCAAAGGCAAGTGCTATAATTGTGACAACCCTAGACATCTCTCTAAAAGCTGTTGTAAGCCAAAAAACTTCAAGAAGTCAAATGCTCAAGCAAATGTGACGGAAACGGATAAGCTTTCAATGGAAGTCTCCGAAATAAACCTTG
>CAUOFW020004196.1:0-32545 GCA_963454935.2 Ilex paraguariensis
AAGCTCTTTTTCCTGCTTGGGGCTAATATCGTTCCTAACAAAAACTACTTCTCCTGATCTTCGTCCTTGCCTAAAGGTACTTTAGCTAAGTCTTTGACTATTTGATTAGTAACTTATTTTTCTGTGCCTAAAGGTACTTTAGGGCTTTTTGTGACAACTTGATTGGTGGAAATGACTGAGCCATCATGTGTTGATTGCTATTTCATTTCCTCGGCTAGTGAATCCCTTTCTTGAACCTCTGCTCCGTCCTTGGCTTTGACCGAGGCCAATAAACAAGTTTTGGAACGGATCTAGTCTCCTCGGATGTTCACTACCCTTCAGATGTAGAGAACCTTAGCATCTGGTGGTACGTTGATGGTACCGCCTTCATCTCGTGTAGCCAGGACCGCCCTATTATGGCATCGTAAGCCGAGACCGTATCCACTACCAGGAACTCAGTCATGATACAAACTAGTCCAGTCTTTACAGGCAGCGTGATCTTCCCCCTAGGAAGAACTATTTACCACTAAAGCCTATAAGTGGAGTATTTAAGGGCTTAAGATCTTCCTCTCTAAGACCGAGTTTCTCGAAGAGATCCATGTACATGATCTTAGAGGAACTCCTTAGATCAATCAAAACTCTTCTCACATTGTAATTAACAATTCGAAGCGTAACGACTAAGCGTCGTTGTGTGGTGATGAACTTCGATCAAATCTTGCTCGGTGAAATAGATGGTCTCGGCTGTCTCCACCTTAATTCTTTTGTTCATAACCTCCAGGGTCAATCGCAACTCATAGACTCTCTCTTCTTGGTAGCTTTCTGAATATACGCCCTAGCAGAGTTGTTGTAGACATCTACGGATTTGTTGCAGCGTGGATCACATCAATCATCCCAGCCGAGTGTTGTTGTGATCTCCTTTGGGGTAGGTCCTGCCACCGTCGGTTCTTGCTCCACCTTTGATGTACTCGGTGAGATGTCCTGCCTGGACCAGCTCTTCCAAATGCTACTTTAAAAACGACAGTTCTCTTTCATGTGACCTACATCCTGATGATATGGACATCTGAAGTTTGGATTCTTTTTTGATGGGTCTCTAGTTAGCTTGTTAGGCCACTTGAAGAACGGTTGCACCTTGACTTGGTTCAGGATCTTGTATATCAAGTGTGTTTAGCCAAGAAAAAGGACTTCTAGGGATAGCCCTCCTTCTCATTCTTCCTTTCGCCCTCGTGACTCGGCTCGATATGCTTGTCTTGACCAAACTGTCTTCTACCATGATTTTCTTTAACTACATCTCTAGATAAGTCATTGTTGACTTTGGCATACTTTTCAATCCTTGCCATTAATTCTTCCAGGTCAGTGGCTGGTCTTTTGGTGAATGATTGGTACAGAGGGTTCTCCTTTGGTAATTCGATTTTGAAGGATGCCACTGCGATTTCGGGATTACATCCTTCGACCTCATTCATCGTTTTCCAATAGCGATGAACGTACTCTTGCAAGGTTTCATTATGCTTCTTCTTCAACGTCAGTAGACCCCCAACATCCTTTGCCTACTTACTACTCGTAATGAACCGAGCCGTGAACTGCTTGACCAGTTGCAACCATCCATCTATCGACTCCTTCGGCAAACTGTCAAACCATTTCATGGCTGACTCCCCAAGATTGCTAGGAAAGATGATGCAAAGTAGTGGCTCGTTCCTCTGGTGAACTGTCATCAACTGTCTGTAATGTCTGATGTGTGAGGCTGGGTCAGTTTTTTCGTCGTAAAGTCTAAAATTCGGGATGATAAACTTGCTTGGGATTTGCCCCCTTTCAATCCATGAAGTGAAGGATGATGACTCTGTGTTGTTCCCGAATCCCCTATCGCTCTCCTAGCTAGGTTCCTAGCCGACCTCTATTCTGGCTTTTTCAGGCAGTTGTTGAGTTCCTCGGTAATGTATTGCTTCCATGAGTCTTCCTCTGAAACCCAAGGTCTTTTCTGCTGGTACTTATCATCCCTAGCATCCTTGGTTCTGTCATGTTTTTTCTTAGGACTTTCTTGTCGGCTGTCCCTGTCACGCTTCTCTTTTCTATCAAGTCCTTTAACCTGGCTTTCAACTCTTCATTCTCCTTTATCAGGTCCCTTTCCCTAGCGTAAGATTTTTTAAATAATTTGTTGTGTGCATCAAGCCTCTCCTACAGGGATTGGACCAGCTTTGCCAAAGAGTGGTTCTCCCCTCGGCACAAAAGGATTCTCCACGACCTACAATCTACTGATTTTGATCTCTGGATGGTTTGAAACTGGCTGAAGATACCTCATCATCTTCGTGAGGTCTAGATGGGCTTCTGTTGGCTTGTAATCTAATGTTGTTGCCAGATGGGAGTGATAGTGGATCAGAATTTTCCAAGGCAAAACTACCTCTAGGAGATCCAATTGCACTTCTCAGTCTTGACATCGTAGCTTTTCGTTGCGAATGATGAAAATCTTCCCACAGATGGCGCCAAAAATGTAAGAGTCAAAAAATTATCGATACCTCTCACAACGAATTTGATCTTTCTGGTAAGAAATGTCTCTGAACTTGATCTCCCAATCTTCTTTGTGCAAAACAAACAAACTGCCCAAGATCAAAACGCTTTGATCGAAGGTACTCCGATGCTTAAGTCAGTAAAGATTTTAAATCAATTGCTAGAATAAAATGAGAGTTCAACATACTTTTCACCTTGATTTCTCTTGCTTTTTATAGATGGTTATCCCATTAGGGTTTTCGTGATTTTTGATTCAAGGTGGCACACCTTCTTTCAATTGAGTGATTCAGTTTGGAAAATTACTGATATTTCTCCAACAATTCCTCCTCACATCTGCAATTTCGTTGATTCGTTTATTCAGAATGCCTACGTTAAAGACTTATCTTTATCTTTCTATCTACTGTTTCGAACATCTAGTCATAATGAGAGCCAAACACTTTTGATACTTGCCGAACACATTGATCAGCTCGGTTGGTAAAAGTCGAGCTCTTTCATTGCTTTGCTGAACCATATGGTTAGTTCGGCTAGGACCATTTGACCGAGTAGCTGATATCCTCGTCATTTGTCTTGTCTTGTTGACCTCACGTGGGCTCATTTAATGCCACACGTGTAGTTATGGGAGCAACCCCCTTCATAAGGTGTCAACCGTTTGTTTGAGGTCACTGCGAACCAGGAGAGTTTTTATTTCCTCAGATTTTCAAGTATAAGTAATCGGAATGAAGTATTGGAAGGTGGAGCACAACACATGGGAGGCCAGCCTAGGCATAAGGAAGCTTTGAGGAAGATACTTATAGGGGTAAAATTTTACAACATTCCTCATGAAATACTAGATGCCTAAGGGCTTCAGTTACATAGCCAAATGTAGTGGCAAACCACTTTATATGGATAAACTCACTAAAGAAGATAATATAACTTCCTTTGCGAGAATTTGCATCGAAGTTGATGCCCAGGAGCCATTCCTAGAAACATTTGATTTACTGATGGAAGGAGAAAGGGAGGGGATATTGAATCAGTAAAAATTAGAGTAAAATACCAATGGAAACCCTTAAGATGTGACCAATGTAAGATGTTTGGTCATAGTTATCCAAAGATTCTTACAGACTCTGGAAAGTTGGAATTCGAAGTGGCTGTATAGATCTTGCAAAGGAGAGGAAATATTAAGTCTTGGTAGAAAGCCAAAGATAAAGGGAAGGTGATACTATATGAAGAGAAGCGTGGCCCGCTTACTATTGACCTCCAAACAGGCCCTAGTACTATCAGTGGACTAGTCTCTTCCCCAAATGAATTTCAAGCATTAGAGTCTATTGCTCAAGGGGAGGAAATTGATACTAGTGATTTGAATCACCTGAACCAAGTACCATGCTAGACAAAATCAAGGTGGTTGATGAAATTGGCTAGGTAATGACTACCTCTATAGGAAGAAAAATAGGAAAGCAAGGGGAAAGGTTAAGAATCAAGTTAACAGTAGCCTCGTGGTAACTCGTGAGGGGTTGGGAAC
Source organism: Ilex paraguariensis (assembly GCA_963454935.2). Lineage (NCBI taxonomy): Eukaryota > Viridiplantae > Streptophyta > Magnoliopsida > Aquifoliales > Aquifoliaceae > Ilex > Ilex paraguariensis. The sequence continues at coordinate 3,977 of CAUOFW020004196.1, forward strand.
TCCTCCTAGTCCCAAACCTAAATGATAGATATCTTATGTTGGAATGTGAGAGGGCTTAATGGCCCTTTTAAGCAAGATGAGATGAGAAGACAAATAAATCAATTTGGAGTGAGGCTTTGTCGCTTGGTGGAAACAAAAATAAGAAGAGTTAATAGTGAAAGGATCTTCAGGACTACGTTTCCTGGCAACAATTTGATTAACAACAATTTTTTGGTTGATCTAAACTAGGTTTGTTAACGGATCACATTAGAGTAGATTTCAAATCTGTATACTTATATAATAGATTTCATTTCTACGACAAATATTTATAGGGGTAGAGGGAGGGGCGGGGGGCATTGGCGGACCAATAATTGAAATTTTTTTGGGTGCATTTTCACCAACAATCTAAGTTCGAATAGGTTATCTCATATTTTGTGAATTTATATTTGGATATAACAAAATTTAATTATTTTAAAATTTAATGCCAATTGATTCAAGAATTCAATCGGAATAACTTATTCATTTATGAACTATAAAAATAAAATTCCTTAAATAATCGAATCAAATTCACACAGAAATTTTTAAGTTCTCGAATCAAAGTTCCCAAATATTAAGATCACTCTAAATACGATCCGAATTCAATTGTTGATAAACCTATTCACTAACTATTCGCAAAATGCGAAGTGTTTTGATGATTATTTTTCGATTATTCTCTTCAACTTAATAATTTTTTTGACTGTGGAGAAACTCTGACAATTACATCTAAATTTTAGTAAATTAAATCCTAAGTTAATCTCAATTTCATTAGTAAGCACTTGATTTCAATATATATGCGTAGAATTAGATCACAATCGAATTGAATTACTCTGGCATGAAAGGCAAACACGTCTTCCTTTTAGTTGTTTTAATACATGAATTTTTATTTTGCCCGCAGACCTTAGTAGGGTGTATTCGCGGGGCATAACGAGCCAACCCCACCCGGTGTGGTGGGCTGGGCAGGCTAATAGCCAGCGGGTCGCCGGGCTGGGTCATTTTACCGGGACTTTTGAGTTCTCTCTCAAGCCAATAAAATACTCCTCTCCACCTCGTCTTGCTTTCTCTGAAAACCCTATAAAAAGCCAACAAATTTTCCCAGAAAATCATCCAAACAGACATGGCATCGACCTCTCGAACCCCACTCCCGATCGAAACGATCCCTAATTGGCTCGATCTCCCAATGGACGTGATGGCCACAATACTCCACAGGGTGCGAACCATAGACGTTTTGATGAACGTACAGAGTGTGTGTTCTGCTTGGCGGAGACTATGCAAAGACCCGGCGATGTGGAGAGTTATAGATATTCACAGTTCGGGGGCTTTGTTCGACATGTTGTATGATCTTGAGAGCATGTGTAGGCACGCCGTTGATCGGAGCGAAGGGCATTTAGTCGAAGTCAATTTCGAGTACTTCGGCACCGATGAATTGCTCCACTACATTGCCGAGCGGTATAACACCCCATTTGAATTTGATATATATGCATTTCAATCTATAATTTAGGGTTTTTGTTTTGGTCTAAATTGCATATTTGCTCCTCTTTGCATTGATTGAGTTACATATAATCTTCATGTACATCAGGAATATGCACACAATCTTATATGTTAATGCCCTCCTAAAACGCAACTAATCGTTGATTCAAATTAATTCACAATTTACTCGGCTTCCATAGTCTTCGTTATCAACTTCCAAATCTTGAAGGTATGAACTTTTTCCTATTACAAAACTTATTCACAATACTGTAAGCATTCGGATGTAATTCAAGAGTTTCTAAAACGTACGAGATAAATGTAGGATTCAGTAATTTGATGAAAATAAATGCCTTGCCCACTCACTAGAGTTATCCTCCCAAAAAAATTTCCAACAAACCCAATTCTCAAATTCGCCCTTGGAAAGTGAGGTAACGGGCTGATTCCAAAATCCTTGCAACTCATTTTAATTTCACTTGTTGGCAACGATCAATCTTATCAGGCATGCGCTTCAATTACCTAGGACGAGCACAAGCCCAACTAATCCGTCCATAATATTATGATACACATTCACCTGATCAATAATCATAGACCTTTAGCAACCGGTGTTCATCTGTCTAGTCTTAATAGATATTTTTTAAAAGAGTAATACTATTTGGACTTAAAAATCTGACATAATTTATTGACATAAGGATGTGACTTTATAGGAATCATTAAATCAACACCAAATTTCAATATTTGATGGGGTCTATAGGGAATCCAAAAGTCACAATGAATTAAGTCAGTAAATTATGTCGGTAAATTAGGTCCCAATAGCATTGCTCTTTTTAAAAATATTAGCATATGTTTAAGTTCTTTTGCATCATGTAGGTCAATTGGATGGGTTTTTCATAGACCTTGATCGAGTCAATTCACTGGACTTAACGAGCCAAATGACATATGATGAGTTGGGCGGGGATTGGGCAGGTTGCATGCCTAGTGGCAAACTGTTTGGGAGACTTCTCGGTCATGTATATAAACTATAAAGGTAATCCGTGCTTGAAGGTACGATGCAACATTAACTTAGATTTTTGAGAGTTATTGGTGGCCATTAAGTCTATTTGAGACATTCGGATGAGTTTATTAAAACATGTTCTGCTTTGTATTATAGATTACTACTCCCAGTCTACATTTAGTCTCGCTCTTTCTTAGAAAACCCTCAAAACAACAAACTTTCCCACATGCATGACCTCTCATAACCCAACCATAACCCCACCACTAGCCAACCGAGTCGACACCTAACTAGCTAGAACTTCCACCGGACATGTTGGCCATGATACTCCATAAGGTGCGATCCATAGACGTATTGACACACGTATAGAGTGTGTGTATTGCGTGACAGAGTATATGTAAAGATTCGACAATGTGGAGAGTCATAAACATTCATAGTTTTGGGGCTCTGTTTTACATGCTCTATGATCTTGAGAGCATGTGTAGGCACATCATTGGTTGGAGCAGATGGCATTTACTTGAAGTCAATTTTGAATACTTTGGCATCGACGAACTGCTATAGGACATTGCCCAACGGTATAACACTCAAATTGAACTTTATATATGCATGTGAATATATAATTGAGGGATTTTATCTTTTTAGTAAAATGCATATCCACTCCATATGTTTTTTATTGAATTGCGCATAATCTCTCTATACTTCAGAATTATGTGCATAGTCGTTGATGTTAATTGTGGAAATAAACACCCACAACTATCGGTGACGATGCTGGTGGAAATTAAATTTGATTTTTAGTAGTTGTATTATACTATTAAATTGTCTTAGTTTGGTGGAAGTTTGTTGTATTTAAAGTGGTTTAGGGGTCTGTGTTAGTGGTGTATTAATGCTAAAGATAGTGGAATGATATGATATTGGTGTGCTAGTGTAACATATGGTAGAGAGAAGTGGAGTGTAGGGCATGTTTGGTTCAAATATAACATGAGATGAGATTGGACAATTGATTCCAATCTAATTCATACGAGTGTTAATAATGGATTTACAATTTTATTACATACCAGTTATGCCGTATTGGGGTTAAGGTTTTGATCAAGCGTGAGTTTGCCATCCTAATCTAGATCACATGTTTGGATGAGAGAAACCACGTGTTAAGTTGAAAAAGACGAAAACATCCCACACTTAATGCATAACTCTCTTGGCCTATCAGAGCAGTTCTGTCATTTTTGATATTAAGACTGATCAAGTCTTATTTTTTCGTTATTTGGGTCTATGATCAAGTTTTATTTTTTTTTTAGGATCGGTCAGATCGAGTATTATTTAATACCCAATATTATATGGTATTGGTTTATAGCAAGTATGACCAATGGGCCTTTGGTCTAATGGTACTTCTTACTTTGTGAAAGCTTTGCTTTCTTGAGGTCAATGGTTTAAGCCCCCTTCTCCTCTCCCCCTCCAAAAAAAAAAAAAAAAAGTATGTGGAGTTAGATGAACTATAGCATTAGATCGGTATGTAGTACTTACAAAGTCATTATGACCGGATCGTGTAACATGATCCAAGTGCTCTATTAAATGACCACCAACTAGTAAAGATAAAATGCATTTTATCTTATTTATTCGAGGTTTTGTTGATTTGAGTATTTTGAACACTTAGTATTCATGCAATTAGGCTCTGTTTCAATTTAAATTCAAGTTTGCATTTTTGACACTAACCTTAATGCTCCATTTCATTTGGTGGATTTACCGAGGTATGGAAAAGAGAATATAAAGAAAATAATTTTCTTTTTTTTTTGGTCGCTAGAAATTTAAGGGAGAAACAATTATATTAGGGAAAGTAAGAGGAAATTTATGATGTAGCGTGTCATTTCGTTTTCTTATTTCTTGTTTTATAATCAGTGGAAAATGTTTCAATTATGTTATTTAGTTTTTTTGCAAGAAACAGAACTTCACCTGTATTATTTAAATAGGACAGAGTAAAGGATGCAATTTGCCTTTCCTTTACCTTTTTCTTTCCCATCAGCTTTCCTTCATTATACATAAGGGCCTAAGGGAGAAAACAGTCAGTTTTTTCTTTTGTTAGTTTTTTGTATTGTTGTTAATATTGTACGATACGCGATATATATCGTACGATACAGAGATCGTCCGATATGAATCGTAGTTTTGTATCGTTTTTGCGTTGTATCGTTTGATACACGATAAGTTTTTATGGTACGTATCGATACGCGCAAGGTTGTTTAATTTTTTTTTTTTTTTTTGGCTTGAACGACGTCATTTTCTGTTGAAGGAGACTGATTTTTTAATCCCTATAGCCACTGATACGACGTCGTTTCAGTGGCTAGGGTTTACGAAAAAAATAAAATCTCCCTTTTCTCTCCATCTTCATTGTATTCGCTGTCTTCTAGCCGGGTGTTCTGCACGACGAAACACAGCTGAGCTTCAGGGTGTTCTTCAATCTTCACGACGATGAAGCACAGCAGCTTCTGGGTGTTCTTCGTTGTCTTCGCTGTTTTTTGGGTGCTCTCTTTTTTCTCTATTCTTCAATCGATGAACCCTAGCCCCTCTTTTCTTTTTGTTCTTGACGACGAAGCAGCCAAGCCAGTCGTTGCCTCTGGATCGCAGCTGCCTTCTTCTTCCTTCTCCAGCAACTCCAGTGAAATATGTTTTTATAAGAAATGATGTTAATTTATTATCTAACTTGAATAATTGGTGAAGTATTAATGAAATGTTATGTTTTTATAAGTCTATGATTTTTTTTCAAAGGTATATATATTTTATTATTATTTATTTAAAATTGCGCCGTATCTTACGATATACGATATGATATACTATTTTAAAAAATGATACGCCTTCCGATACACGATTTGATAACTATGGTTTTTTGACATTTGAGGTCCATCAGAATCGTTGCCTAGACAACATCTAGCTTCACAACTTGTATTTTATTTCTTGGTCATACCATTTATGAGCTTAACAAGCATGGCAAATTAGACTTGGGCCACTTGAATGCCCTCTTTGGACATTGATAGATCCCTTTTGATCTCTTAGCAAAACATCCTTTTTACCAATTTTGATTGTCATCTCTATATATTTTTCATTTGTCAAAACTAACATTTTATTTATTATGTTTACATATTGGCAAGGATCGAAATTTCGTTTCGAAGTACCGTTTCGGTCATCTAAATTTTCGAAACGTTTCGGAAATACAATGGAAACGCGGAAAAAATATGGAAACGCGTGGAAACACAAATACAATCTATTAATCTATATCTATAAAGATAAGCTAAATAATTGATTAATTCAACATATTTATTGACTTAACATCCATTTATAGAAGAATAAATTTAAATTGGAGGGAAAAAAAGACTTGACATGAGGCGAAAATCACTTAAATTAGTTTTAAACACTTAAATTTTTATCAAATAAACACATTTTTATATAATATTAAGATCTCATAATACACATGAAATGCTAATGAGTACATACTTATATGGCTACATCCATCCCCCTGTGGAGTGTCGAGCAGGCTCATACATTGGTGTAGGCTCTGGGTAGCTACTTAGAGAAACTCTATATGTGACATAAATATGATGACAATAGTTACTCCAACTCATATTATTACGATAATATGAATTATATTCTCTCCCAAACCTCTGATAGTCTGCAACACTACATCCAATCTGTTGGGGAACGAATGCACCAGTCCCTGACCAATCTTTATCTTGTCTATATGAGGAGGATGTCTGGGAGTCATAGCCAGATCCATAACCATATGTTGAGGATCCATATTCGTCTCCTCGTGTGTCATACCCATCCATAATCATATGAGGGAATACCATATCCAGAACCATAACCATATGAAGACGACGAACCATAATTATGGTGTTCACTTCCACTTCCACTTATACTCATGGTAGAAAAACCATCATTAATCATATCAGTTCCATGCCTAATAGCACCCATACCATGTGGAGTGATCGGATTTTGAGTACGCTCACGTTGACAATCTCGAGTTGATTTTGAGCGTCGTTCATATTGAAGCATTCGTCGAGAGCCATGATCTTCATCTTGTGTAGCATGTGTAAATCCTTCCTCTACAGTGAATACAATTCCATGTGGACTTTGGCTCCCCATACCTCCATCACCACCATGGCTATCACCACCTCCACTGTCACCATCTCCACTACCACCACCACCACTATCTTCATCATCATCTTCACCGCCATCATCATTGCTACCATCACTATTATGATCATCATCAGTACTACTAGTGACAGTGATAGGTTGCTTACGTCTTGGTGGACCTCTCATTAGTCTGTCAAATTCTTCATCATCCATTGCTTTACTTGATCCTCCTCTACTTATTTTGAATCTTGATTTTCGTGGTGGCACAACACCTTGACTTAGGCCTATTCCTCTATCGTCATCGGAAAAACGATTTGCCCACGTCGATAGGAAAGTGTTTGGTCTTGTTGATTGCCCATCATCATCAAGTTCATCTAAAAGTGCATCACCAGGATCATTTAACCACTCTGAAATACCTTCATCTTCGTCAAAAACAGTGGTTAAGTCTATAGGTCTGAATTCATACCCTTTTTTGTCCTTCATAAGGTGCTTTAACTTCAACCTCATGTTATATTGTGCAAACACCAGCCTTTCTAATTTTTGATAATTGAGTCTATTCCGCACTTTAGTGTGAATGAGAGCAAATGTACTCCAGTTTCTCTCACAACCACTAGATGAAGCTGTTTGCGATAATATTTTCATAGCAATCTTTCTCAAATTTGGAGCATCAGTGCCATACATAAACCACCATTCAGCTGCATAATAATAAGAAACATATTAAAACCTTAAAGAAAAATATAAATAGAAAATCATGAGAATAAAATATAAAAGTGTAAATAATCTACTTAATTACCTGGATCACTTTTTGTTCTTCCTCTAATTGCAGCTTGGTCAGCAAAACAATACATAGCCTCCCGAAATATTTTTACCTAAATATCATGGGTATATTGATGTTATATATTAATTCAGCATATTTGTAAATTGAGATTGAAATACTAAAGTATTATCTCTGCAAGTGCTTCAGCAGCCTTGTTTGGATTTGTTTCTAGTCTAGACACAACGATCCGAAGCGAACCTAAGAAATTTTCTAATACACCAACATCTTCTTCATAATGGTATGTGGGTTCAAGTAATAAGCTACACAATATAAAAAATGATAACACTTATAAATGATAACATTCAAAATGATAACACTTATCAATAATAAAAATATAAATTGATAAACAATAAGTTTACCTGCCATATGAATATGTTGAATGATTTGTTTTTTCCATCGAGCATCAATGATGTCAAGATATTTTTTGCACGATTTAGGAGCCGCATCTTTGACAGCTTGTCTTGCTCGTTTCATTGCTTCATATACATATGACATTGTTGCTTTTCTTTCCTCATCCACCATTCTTAGAACTTTTGCAATAGGTGTATGCATATTCAACACATTTTGGCGGTCTCCCAAAATTTAGGATTTAGAATTGTCCCTTGAACTCGCTTTCCAACTGGATCCTTTGCTGCCGCAGTCCTAGACCAATCTTCTGAAGTAAACATCATTTGCAAACCATTTCTCTGCTCCAACATACTTTATAAGGCAATATAATTAGTGGCAAATCTTGTTTGCCCTGGCCGAATCAATTCCCCCGAACAAAATCTAGAGAGTGGGCAGCACAAGGAGTCCAATATAGGTGTGGTCTTCTTTCCATCAACATTTCACCAGCTTTTTTGTACGCACTGCCATTGTCTGTAATAATCTGAACCACATATTTCTCTCCAATCTCTTCAACAACAGCATCCATCAAACCCAAAATATAATTAGCATCCTTGTCATGACCAGAACTATCAATTGACTTGTGGAAAACAACTTTTCCATCACAATATATCAAGAAGTTAATGATAGATAATCTTGTGGTGGATGTCCATCCATCACACATGATTGTCACTCCATAAATCTCCCACTTCTTTTTGAACTGGTCAATGTACTCTTTCAGCTCATCTATCTCATTATCTAGCAATGGTCCGCCAATCTCATATGGGGTTGGGCCTTTCACACCCACTCCAGCTAAAGCAATTTCATCAATCATCAATTGGTAAAAATGACCTTGAGCTTTGCTTGGTGGAATATTCTCATAAATGAAATACTTTGCAATAGCATGTTTTGCCGACTTTGCCCACTTTTTGGGATTCCACATATGAGTTAGCTTGGCTTGCTTTACTTCCCTATTCCGATACATCGAAGGATCCATCTCTTCTATCGTGAGATCCTTTTCTCTGCCCATCCACTTTTGTGATTTTCTTGAGAATTTATCCCAAGATTCCTTCACACTATGTGAGCGCATTAAACCCCTAGATATACCACTTTTTTGGATAGATGGTCTAGAACTTCCTCCTCTAAAGCCTTGCTCGGCCATATGTATATCACGAATAGATTGTTGTTTTGCATACTCAATATCATCTCTATATTCTATATCCATATCATCATCTGAATTCTCATCGGAAGAATAAATTTCGATACCACTCCTCCGCCTCGATCCACCAATTAAATTCTGTCTGTCACTTCTGCATTTTCAGTCTTGTTGCGATTCAAGTAATCCCTCATAGCTTTCGCAATTTCAATAGGACACTTATCACATTGTTCCACATTATTATAACCGCCTGCCAAGTGTTGTTTTAACCGTGACACACCGCCACCCATCATTTTTTTATGGCAAAAATTACACATTACATGTTGTCGATTATCCCCAATTCGTTCGCCGTAATTCCATCCAATATCACGTTCTTTTTTTTTTTCTGCGATGATTCAGTAGCTATATTCTTTCCTTTTGATGTCATATCTACAATAAATATCATTACGTTATTAAATATATTAAATTAATTCTACAAATTAAATATGACATGTATAACACTTTTAATTAAAATATAATAATATAAAAGAATAATTACAAAAATAAAAAAAAATAATGAAGGGTATCAAATTAAATTAATGGTACTTATGTATGCAGTGGGGTATTAAATATAATTACAGTTGGGTGGTAAATGTAATTGTAGTGGGATATTAAATGTAATTACAGTGGGTATTAACTATTAAATGTAATTGTAGTGGGTATCAAGTATAATTACAGTGGGTATAAAGTGTAATTACAATGGTATTAACTATTAAATGTAATTATAGTGGGTGGTAAATATAATTACAGTAAATATCAAATATAATTACAGTGGGTATTAACTATTATATGTAATTACTGTTGGGTATTGAATGTAATTACAGTATGTATTAAATATAATTATAAGGGGTATTAAATATAATTATTCATACATGTAACAAAAAAAAAAAAAATATATATATATATATATATATAAGGCAGACGGCATAAACGACTCAGACAAAACATTCACACCACAGCCGACTTCGGAAAACACAGAGAGGCGATCGCGATGCCGAAGCCGGAGTGGGAGAGAGAGAGAGAGAGAGAAGAAGAAGAAGAAGAAGATACCTCGGGCTCGTGGTCGCAGCGATGACGAAGGCTCTGCGTGGAAAATTCGAGCCCTAGATCTGCGTGGAAAACCCGAAAATGGCTGAATCTCCTCAAATCTGGACTTAAGGTTAGTTCCTCTAGTCTTCTCCTTCAATTTCTCTGTCTCTTCGAGCTCCTGTGGTGCCTTTCCCTCTCTCTTTTGTTTGTTTTTTTTTTTGCCTGAACCTGGACAGTCTCTCTTCTCTCTATTTTTTTTTTTCCTTGGAAGACTTGGACTATGTGATTTCTGTGTTTGATTCCCGATTTTTTCTCTGTTAAATTTGACTGACTTGTGGAAGGAATCTGCTTTCTGTGCCTCATGTGATTTTGTGTTTTTTCTCTGTGAATTCTGACCGACATGTGAAAGGGCATCTCTGTTTTTTTGTTTTTTTTTACCTGGAGTGAACCACATCGAATCTGTACTGTTTCGATGGAAACGGTACCGATTCGACCGAAACGGTCCGATACACTGCCGATTCGAACTAAACATTGGAATTTTAGTATTCATCCCCTGTTTCGTGTCGGTGGGTTGAAATTTCGAAACGTTTCGGACGTTTCGGATGTTTCGACACGACATTTCGTTCCTTGCATATTGGAACCCAGGAAACAGAGATATGGATACGGGATATGGACACGATGATACGACAAAATATAAAAAACTAGGATATGGCTGTGTATAGGATACTTTTATATATATATATATATATATATATATATATATATATAAAACTAACAAACGCACTAAAATAATTAAGGCAAAAAGTAAAAAGCCTATTAAAAGTTTTAAATGTGGAAAATTAGGACACATTGCTTCCAAGTGTCTAACTAAAAAAATATTAATGAATTAGTTATCGATGAAAATTTTAAAGATTCTACTAAATTCAAAAAGTGAGAAAAAAGAGTTTTCTGAGGATTCATTTTCTAAAGAAGAATTATGTAATCTTGAAAATGAAATAAGTAAATTTGTCATCTGGTGAAGATGATTTGTTAAACCAAGAACTCTTGTTAAGAATTGATTGTAGTTTTGCTAAAAATGTTCTTGAACAAGATGTAAAGAACATAACTTCTAAACAAATAGTTTTTAGATGGCAAGTCATTCTATCGGTTTTTGATTTTAAAATTGAATATGTTAAAGAAGAATTAAATTCCCTCCTTAATTTTTTAACTAGAGAATTTTTGTAGGGTTCTCATGAACAGAGGACTGGGTAATATCCGTGGCCGAGGTCGCGGAAGAGAAAGATATGGGGGAAGAACCTAGTTTAATACATATTATCTACCACTAAATGAGTCTAAACAACTTAAAGCTATAAATAAACAACTTCTTAAATTAGGACAATCCAGTAAGACAGATGATGACGGTTATACTGTCATCAGAAGTAAGAAATCAATGAAAAAGGCCTTAATAGCTAAACCTAAGATGAATTACATAGAATTAAATATGCTACCAACGTTTAGTCTAATCATAATTTTGGAAGATGAATATATTATGTGGATGATAGATCCTTATTATATTGCTAAGCAATATATGACCATGGATAAAGCCTTTATGGTCACCAGTATTAAAGACAGAGTTTATTATGAATCGATTCTTAAAGGAACTGATTCAGTTGAATTTGAAAATTTTTTCAAAAATAAATACAACCCTAAGAGTGTATCCTATAGTAAAACATCAATTTTAAGGATTATATCTGAAAGATATTGGGGTTTAAATATAACAATACCCAGAACCTTAAAGAGATCTCCTTATATGGAGTATAATTATTTCAATTATATGGATGCCTGGCATAATTCATTCCTCTATAATAATGAGGCTTTAACGCACTCATGGTTTTTTGTCTTCGCAGGGATCTGTACTGAGATTCCTAACTGGTTTTATGACTGGTGGGAAACTCATGGTGCTATTGAAGGGATATATTCCTCTGAAATGAAAGAATTATTGACTTTTATACAAAAAAAGTCCATCCTTAAAGATAATAAGATTGAGGTTAAACCTATGTTAAATTTCTCATTAGAGCTCTTTGTACCTTGGGTTTGGGTATGGAGTCTCTGTTATAATTTTAATCATAATGGACATTCCAGATTAATAAGAGAATTCTAAGTAAGATTTTGGAAGAACTATCATTTTAAAGAGATTTTCGGTTATACCTGAATGTCTTAAAGACATGGAAAATGAAGAAGTAACCTTCAAAGAAATTGTTTGTTGCACTGGTATTAATATTGAATTAAATCCAATCGAACTTCTTAAAGAAAAACTTCATCTAACAACTGAACAGCTTGAAGCGACAGTTATGAATGACATGCGTTTACAAATGATGTCTATTTTTGGAATGAGTAAAATTGAGAAGATAGATCTCGCTAACATCCCTATTGTGGTCACACGAGATAAAGACAAAATAAAGTCGAGAATGATGACAGGAAATCATCCAAAACTCCTATCGATTCTGATGACGACTTTATGGATTTACTAAGATATATCCATGTTATAGGTTATACTCCTAATAATGAAGATATAGAGATAAATCTCCAAGACAACAATAATGCTGAATTTTATGATTTATTATATAGGTAACAAGACGACGTCAACAGTAAAGAGACGACGTTAAGTAGAGACATAAGCAATGATGTCACCAACAGTAATAATGACGTAACAAATTGTATAGATGACGTATGTAATGATGTCAGTAAATAGTATAAAGTTATGAATATCAAATTTTTTACTTTTTTGAAATTCGGATTTCACATCCGGCCCTTTTATAAAAGGGGGTGTGCCAGTCTGTTGGGACACACCTTTCAGGCTTCATCTGTCTATCTATTTCAGACTCTTTCTTGACCACTCTCTTCATTCTCTTGTAAAATCTTCGTTCATCTTATGTGTTCCTTCTGTATTGAATAAAGCTTTCGCTCAAGTATATATCGTTCCTATATATTGTTGGTATTAGAGCCATGATAGTAATAGCTTAAAGTTATTCTGTTGATTTATATGCTGACCTATTACTAACTTATGTTGCTTATGTAATTATAATTTAATTGTGTTATACTAATGTTATTTTGAATTTGTTATAACAATTTTGTTATAATAATTTTCTTATTCCTATGTTTTTGCACCCAAGTCGCGTGTGGGATTTTGGCCGTGTCCGAGAGATAGGAGTGATGCCGCTTGTGTTTCTTGTAAATCGTTGACAACAAGAGTCGGAAAAAAGAACACTATAGCAGAATTACTATAGCAAAATTAAAAGATGAATTACTGTGGCATATTAAGTCAACATAAAATTTTTGAAAAGCAAAATGGCATTAAGCCTATTTAAATTTGGGAATAAACATAAAGAAGATTATGTAAAGAATCTTGAAGAAGTTGAATTTTCAGATATTGAAAGTAAATTACAAAACTGAGATATACCCCAGTATCCAACTAAGAAAATATATAATATTGGAGCCTTTGATTTTAAATCAAGTATTACAATTAAAACATTGGAAAGAACTATTCCTTTTTGATCAACACGGGGATACTTTAGAACTCTTAACAGAAAGAGAAGTCTTAAAGACACAAGAAAATTATAAATTTTTATATATTGGTTTAGTCTAAGTGGCTTTAAAATCATTAATTCTTCAAGGATTAAATGCCTCTTTTATGCTAACGTTAAGAGATGCTAGATGTTTAGACTTTGATCAATCCATAATGGGAGTTATGTAATCTAGTTTAAGCACTGATCCAGTTTACTTTAACTGTTTTTCAAATTTATTAGTATCTTTATTTGATAAGAATATATTAGATGTTTTAACATGCAATATAGGATCAATATATACTTAAACAAAAGCTTTAATTTAATACAAACTGAAATTTACAAAGTTTATTTATAGAGGAGGATAAGAGAAGGAACACAAAAGATGAAGGAAAATTTACAAGAGAAGGGAGAGAGTGGTCAAGAGAGAGTCTGAAATAGAAAGGGAGATGGAGTCTGAAAGGTGTGTCCCAATAGACTGGCCAAACACCCTTTTATAAGGGGATCTGATGTGAAATCTGAATTTCAAAAAAGTAAAAAAAATTACTATTCACATCTTTATACTATTTACCGACGTCATTACATAAGTCGTTATTATTGTTGGTGACATCATTATTACTGTTGGTGACTTCATTACTTGCGTCTCTACATAACGCCGTCTCTTTATTGCTGATGCCGTCTTGTTACCTGTATAATAAATCATAAAGTTCAGCATTATTGCTGTTTTGGAGATCTATCTCCATATCTGAGTATAACTTGTAATAGGGATATATCCTTGTGAATCCATAAAATCATCATCAGAATCGATAGGAGTTTTGGAGGATTTTCTATCATCATTCTCAACTTTATTTTTGCCATTATCCCTCATGACCATCATGACCATAGTAGGGGTGTCAATGAGATCCATTTTCTTAGTTTTGTTCATTCCAAAAGTGAACATCATTTGTAGATGTACATGTATCTCATTCATAATTGCCACTTTACGCTGTTCAGCAATTAAGATGAAGTTTTTTTTTAAGAAGTTCGATTGGATTTAATCCAATATTAGTACCAGTACTACGGACAATTTCTTTGGAGGTTACATCCTCCTTTTCCATGTGTTTAAGACATTCGGCTATAATCGGAATATTCTCTTTAAAAGGATAGTTATTCTAAAATCTTACTTGAAATTCTCTTATTAATTTAGGATGTCCATTATAATTAAAATTACAGCAGAGACTCTATACCCAAACCCAAGGTACAAAGAACACTAATGAGAAATTTAATATAGGTTTAACCTCAATCTTATTATCCTTTAAAGATGAACTTTTTTTTTTTTAATAAAAGTCAAATAATTCTTTCATGTCAGAGGTATATATCCCTTCAATAGCACCATGAGTCTCCCACCGGTCATAAAACCAGTTAGGAATCTCAGTACAGGTTTCTGTAAAGACAAAAAACCATGAGTGTGTTAAGGCCTCCTTATTATAGAGGAAGACATTATGCCAAACATCTATATAATCGAAGTAATTATGCTCCATATAAGGTCGTCTTTTTAAGGTTTTGAGTATTGTTAAATTTAAATCCTGGTCTCTGTCGAATATAATTCTTAAAATTGATGCTTTGCTCTAGAAAACACTCTTAGGGTTGTCTTTATTTCTGAAAAATTTATCAAATTTTACTGAATCAGTTCCTTTAAGAATTGATTCGTAATAAACCTTGTGTTTATTATTGATAACCATAAAGACTATATCCATGGTCATATATTACTTAGCAATATAATAAAGATATGTCATCCAGTTAATATATTCATCTTCCAAAATTATGATTGGACTAAACACTGACAATGTATTTAACTCTATATAATTCATCTTAGATTTGGCTATTAAGGCCTCTTTCAGTGATTTCTTACTTCCGACGACAGTATAATCGTCAACATTTGTCTTACTGGATTGTTCTTCTTTGAGAAGAAGTTTAGTTACAACTTTAAGCTGTTTAGATTCATTTTGTGATAGATAATATGCATTGATCTTGGTTTTTCCCCCATATCTTTCTCTTCTGCGACCTCAACCATGGATATTACCCTATCCTTTATTCATGAGAACCCTGCAAAAATTCCGCAGTTAAAAAATTAGGGAAAAAATTTAATTCTCCTTTAATATATTCAATTTTAAAATCGAAAACCGATAGAATGGTTTGCCATCTAGCAAATATTTGTTTAGAAGCTATGTTATTTACATCTTGTTTAAGAACATTTTTAGTAGAATTATAATCAATTCTTAACAAGAATTATTGGTTTAACAAATTATCTTAAAATTTACTAATACATTGTACAATAGATAAAATTTCCTTATTAATAGAGGAAGAGTTTAACTGAGTACTTCCCTATTTACTTGAGCTAAACCTAATAAGTAATTCCTTATTATTATTGGGATGAATACCTCCATAACTTTTATTTAAGGCATCAGATTCTACCTAGGAAGCACAAATACACATTGGGGGGTTGCCGTGGCAGTGTCGGACACGTGTTTGACACTTCTAGAAGTGAGAGAGATACAGAGAGAGAGAGAGAAAAGAGGAGAACGAGGTCAAGGAGAGGACCATAGAAGGAGAAGGAGAAGGAGAAGGAGAAGAAGAAGAGGGAAGAGGAAGACCAACCTGCAATTGCGACTTGCTGCTCCTACAGGTTCCTCTTATTGTTTTAATTTTTTTCAGATCTGTTGCTCTTCTTTTTTGTTATTTCTTTTGGTTTGTGTTGGACTTTTAAAAAATTTGATTGGGTTATGGTTTTCAAAATTTGGAGGTTTTTGGTTGTTGTGCTGTTGTTGTTCTGTCTTTCTACTGTGTTGTTGCCTTCGGGTTTTTTTTTTTTTTTGGTCTGGTGTTGTGTTGTTGCCTTTGGGATTTTTTTTGGTCTATTGTATTGCTGCCTTTTGTGCTGTTGGTATTGAATACCAAAATTGTTGGATCTATTTCAATTTAAGTAATGTTTGCTATGTTTTGGTTGTTTGTTATTATTAATGTTGAGAGATGCTCTAAGTCATAACGGGGAAGGCTGGAGACTTCGCTCAAATGGGTGGTTGTTTTCTCCTCAATAAAAAAATGAAGGTTGCTTCTTGGATATTTTTGTAAATTGAGAACTCAATAAGAAATTGGAGCTTGGGATTAGATTCGCGAAGAAGAAGATCACAAATGAGATCTTGAGCTTCTTGCTTACTCTCTCGAATTGAAAGCTCTCTTATCTCCGAGGTGAGGATGGCCTCATAAACTCGTTTGCCCAAGGTGGACGCTCGACCCAATTGATCTTTCACTAGGGTCAAGTAGCCCGTGGACGAGTTTGGAGAAGATTTATATAGGTCTCTAAAGATTCTAATCTCTTTATATAGTTAAATAAAGACCTCTCTCTTTCGGTATTCTCGGTCCTATTTGGGAGGAACCACCTCTTCCCCTGCATCCCTTTGATTGCTTAGTATCTCCTCTTTGTCGCACTCTTCTGGTACAAAGGACTAGACTGATAATTGTGTATATAAAGAAGATTTTTGTCTTTCCTTTAAAAGAGTCAGATAGTTGATCGAGAAACCTCAGCTCAAAGGTGCTTTTTGAAAGTCAGTCACTGGTAGATGAAGAACCTTTTGAACTTGTGAAAGAAGTGACAACTCTAGTCAAATTGCAAGGGGAGAGACTCACTTTATTTACTTTATTTTAATTAGTTGTATCTTTGCCGTATTTGTGTCATATATTTTGGAATTTTGCTATATTCCTGTGTCTGTATTGTATCGGATATGACACTCGTGTCCATATCTGTGCTTCTTAGGTTTCTACTATCTTATACCATTTGGAATTTACTAATGAAAGGCATGGTAATTGTTTATCTTTAAGCTTAATTTTTCTTACTGCTTCAGTGTGAAGATCTATCCAAAGGGATGAATTCTTTTGAAGTGTTGAATATAAAATAGCAGTATCTTGGACTAGAGTTTTATAAAAATCTATGAAGTAATTTAAACTTTTAAAAAATTGTTGCAATTGCTTCCTATCTTTAATTTCATCAGGAAATTTGGAAGTAAATTTAATGCTTCTTTCAATTGGAATTATATTTCCTTGTTCAATATAATGTCCTAAAAATCAAATTTTAAGTTAAAATAATTTTATTTTAACAGCAGAAAGGACTAAACCATTGCTTCTTACCACTTGAATAAATTTATTTAAATATTTAAAATGTCGAACCATAGAATCTGAAAAGATGAGTATATCATCTATGTAAAAAATACAAAATTCATAATAAAGATAAAATATGTCATTATATTTTGAAATTCTAAAGAGGCATTTTTAAGCCCGAATGACATGACATTCAATTCATAATGGCTAAAACGTACTGTGAAAGCAGTTTTATAGCTATTTTTCTCAGCGATTTGAATCTGCCAATATCCTGATTTTAAATCAAATTTAGAAAAACTCTTAGCATTATACAAACAAGATAATAAATCTTTCTTATTCGGATGTGGATATTTAATCCACTGCAAAGCTTTGTTTATAAGTTTGTAATTAATAACCAGTCTTGGAACTCCTCGCTCTTTTTCTGTATTGTTATTAACATAAAATGCTGCACAACTCCAAGGAGAATAGCTTTTACAAATTAGTGATTTTTCTAATGATGGACTAATCTCCTTTTTACAGAGTTCTATATATTCTTTATTCATCTGTTTTGGCCTAACCTTGGTGGAAAATATTTTTTTTCAGTAGATTCCTTGACATATGAAAGTGTTACAACATGTTTTTTCCTATCTCAAAAGGCCGTGGGAATGGTATCGCAAATTTCTTGAATTATTTTATGTTCAATTTCTCTTAATTTTATTTTAAACTTTGTAGTGTTCATTTTGTCAGATATACTTAAAATTTTAACATCTTTTAGAAAATTTAGTTGATTTTCTTATGAATCAATTTTTTTTATCTGATTATTCATTTTTATTTGAGGTGGAGTTATAAACTCAAACAATATTTGTTGACCTTTTAAGGTATTTAAAGTTTCTTTAGAATCAATTCTTTCTATGGGTGCAATCATAGAAAGGAATGGTGTCCCTAAAATTAGTAATTGATTCAGATTTGCTATATGCATAAATGTGGTAGGAATACAAATTCCTTGATTACAAATATAAACATTTGAAAGTTTAAATCTTATGTTTAATTTTGAACCATCAGTCGTACTCAATGACTGAAAGTTCATGTCTGCTCTACTGTCGATTAATGCAATAGTTTCAACAGTGAATTCTTGGTTAATTACAATTATAATTTGAACATACCATTTTTGATAAGTTATTTTTTCTAATACATTTAAGCAATTATTAGAAGAATTTAACTCTTTTAAATCTTCAATTTCTTCTTCAATTATTGGCATTTTTTTCAATGCTTAAAGTCTTTATTTTATCATTTTTATTTCAACTTTATGTTGATTAATTTCTCTTTAATGTCTTGCATTGAAGTTTCATTTTCTTCAATTACAATAGTCTCAGATCTGTTTAAAACTTCCTTTAAAGAGTATGGTTGTGATAGAGAAGGCTTCTTTTCTTCTGGAGTTACTTTCAGATATAGTTCAATAGCTTTTCTTTTAGGGTCCGTTTGTTTAGCATGCTAGAAAATGCAAGAAAGAGAAAATTTTAAAATTTTACATGTGCTTGTTTAGTATGAAATAGAAAATGATAGAAAAAATAATTTTCTTCTATTTTTAGATTTTCTCACATCTAACTAATTTTTTTTTCTTGCAAAAAACACAAGAAAAATAAGAAATTTGCGTTCAATAACCTAACTTCTCATTTTACCTTTATTTTTCTTAAAATATTCAATTACTTATTAATTTAAAACAATTTTGTACAAATTACATTAACCATATAATTTGGTCTAGAAATCAGGATTTGAGTCTATTCTTGTCCCTAAATTAGATTAGAAGCCAATTTTTAAAAAATTTGAATAATAAAAAATATTTTTTTCTTCTTTAGACCGAGTTAAAATAATTAAGGATAATTTAGACAATTAGAAAAAATTTCGTCTAACTTTCCTTTCTTTCAAACAATGGAATGAAATTGTTTTAAAATTTTCTTAGGAGTTTTTTATGCTAACCACATATATACATGAAAATATATTTTTTTTCATGTTTTTTTCCTTCACTACACTTTCTATCTCTTTTACTTTCCATCATTTTTTTTTGCTAACCAAACGGACTCTCAGATACAGGATCTTGAATTTGATCTATATGATCAAGAATTAATGTTTGTGACTTAGTTAAAACATTTATACTTAATTCATTCATATCTAAAATAGCTTTATAATAATTAGCTTGTGCCTTGTAGTGTGATTAACAATCTTTATCCTGTTCTTGTTTGTTTTCATTGGATGATGAATTACTTATTTCATTTTCAAGATTACATGATTCTTCTTCAGAAAATGAGTCAGAAGACTCTTCTTCCTTACTTTTTGAATTTAGTACAATTTTTAAAATTTTATCTTTAAGATTTTCATCGATAATTAGTTCATTTATTTTTTGTTTAGTTAGACACTTGGGAGCAATGTGTCCTAATTTTTCACATTTTTCACATTTAATAGATTTTTTACTTTTTGCCTTTAAGTCTTCTAGTGGGTTTGTTAGTTTTATCTTTTTCATAATTCCTTTTATGGAATTTTCTCTTTTTCTTATAAGGTCTAGAATATGTTTTTCTTTTTGTTTGAGATTTATCTTTTGAAATATCAATAATATAAGCAAATTGATTACAAAATTCTCCCAGTTCTTTGCGACCAGTTAATTTATGTCTCATAAGTTGAGCTTTAAGATTTAATCATTATAAAGAGCTAATCCTTCCGAAATACCTTTAGAGATTAATTTCCGTAAGTATAATTTTCATTGGGGATTGTAAAACCACCATGTCTTTGTTTTAAACGAATTCTTATTTTTTCAGCAAATAGATTGGGTAATCCTGATATAAATTTTTCTTTCTAAGACTCATTATTAGCATCCGTTCTTAATAGAACTTTAGCAAAAATTACATCTTTATACCATTTAAAATGGGTTAAAGTGGGGCATCTCAGATTTATTATAAATTCTTTACTCTTATTTCTGCCCTGTAAGTTTGTTGCTACAAAATGTTTTAAAATTGTCTATATTAAGATATATATAGCGTCCTCTTGAGTTATACTTCTATTGGTAGCTATTATAATTTTTACTGCATTTTGCCTTTGAGTTGAACTTAAGTAATTATCTCACCAACCTCGTAGTTGGCCAGTAAATCCTGCTGACCTCGTAGTTGGCCAGTAAATCTTGCTATAATAAATTTAGCAATGTTATGGTCTGTGTTTCAATTGGCTTTACATACAGAGGCATACATTAACATTTTATGTAAAACTTGATGAATTACATATTCTGACATTCCGTCAATATTCCATTCATAAATGAAAGAGGCATTATAACCAGTTTGTTCAATAAACAAAATTTTCTCATATAAAATATCTTGAGGTGTTGATCTTTGATAATAAACCCTTATTTTTTTTTTTTTTGGGGGGGGGGGGGGGGGGGGGGAGTGTTTCAGAGTATGTATGTGTGTGTTTGTTTTTTAGGTTTAGAATACCCAATCTTATTTACTTTAGACTGTATCTGATGCAGAGATTCTTCAAACTGCTGAATTTTAGTTTTATATTGCTCTACACTCAGTTTGAGAAATTACATTTAATGATAAATTATTTAGTTTATTATTGAGTTCAGTTATGAACTCATCTTCAACTTTATTTTTGAAGTGTCAACTGGAGGTTTAATATTTTATCTTTTCAATTTCAATTGTTTTGTCCTTTAAGGGTTTAAAAGAAATCAAAGCTCCTTTTTTTGTTGATCTTTAATTAAATTTTTAATTTTTTTTAAATGTTGTCCTACAACTTGTAAGCAAACATTTATGTAATTACTCTGTTTGATGGATATACTTTTTCCTATATCATTATTATCTTTTAAAGTATAGTAGGTGTTCATAACGACTTCTCACACTCCATTTAAGTTCAGTGGTTGAAGGGTACAAAATAGTGATGTTTTTATCATCCAGAGTTTCCCACTTATGTTGAAAATTTTCAATTACATTTAATTGATCCATTGTAGGTGGAGCATAGAAAGTTAGAAACCATTGAACAAAAGGAATTACTCTTTTTTCCTTGTTTATAAAAAGGTAAAACATTTCTTTATATCTATTAATAGCTTCTTGGTTCATAATTTTAAAATATCAATTCATAAATTCTTCATATTTAGGAAGATAAAATTCTTTATTTATTTCTTTTTTACTTACTATAAATTTGTTTGGTTTTAAATCCATAAAATTTATAGTTAAAATTCGATTTTGGATACAGTTGAATCTTGATCTTCCTATAAGAAAGATTCATTATTTTGCCTATAGATTCCATGTGGAATCTAGTTACTTGAAGTGTGGATTCCCTTAATTATGGGATCTTTTCCTCTTTTCTATCAGGGATGGAAGAACTGGACCTCCTATCAGGAGTATTATAAACTGACGAAGTGCTTGATTTACTAGAGATTTTTAATCTTGGAAGATTTTCTTTGGCAAATCTTATTAATACATCACCCTGAGATGATTGGGCGATCTGTGTTACTTCTTGATTTATTTTTGGTTTCTTGGGAACAATAGCTTCAAATTGCCATGTTTTTGAAAATTGAATTTCTGACCATTTAATGGTTTTAGGAATTTCAATTTTATTTTTTATCATATTAGTTTCAATTAGAGTGGTTTGACCTTTAAGATTATGAAGCTTAGCTTCTGGTGATAGAGTATTCATTACTCTATAATAGACTTTATAGGTAAAGATCATTATATCCGTTCCTTCTTTAAATTTATAACCATAAGTTTTAATATTGCATGTTAAAACATCTAATATATTCTTATCAGTTAAAGATACTAATAAATTTGGAAAACAGTTAAGTAAACTGCACCAGTGCTTAAACTAGATTGCATAACTCCCATTATGGATTGATCGAAGTCTAAACATCTAGCATCTCTTAAAGCTAGCATAAAAGAGACATTTAATTCTTGAAGAGTTAATGGTTTTAAAAGCCATTTGGACTAATCCTATATGTAAAATTTATAATTTTCTTGTACTTTTAAGACTTCTCTTTCTGTTAAGAGTTGTAGAGTATCCCTATGTTGATCAAGGTAATAGTTCTTTCTAATGTTTTAATTGTTATACTTGATTTAAAATCAAACGTTCCAATATTATATATTTTCTTAGTTGGATACTCGGGTGTATCCTAGTTTTGTAATTTATTTTCAATATCTGAAAATTCAACTTCTTCAAGATTCTTTACATAATCTTTTTTATGTTTATTCCCAAATTTAAATAGTCTTAATGCCATTTTGCTTTTCAAAAAGTTTCTGTTGACTTATATGTGTTACTGTTACCCTTAGGTTGTTACCGTAATTTGTCTTTTAATTTTGTTTCAGTAATGTTACAGTGACTTTTTGCTGCAGTAATTTTGTTATAGTGTTCTTATTTTTTCCTACTCTTGCTGTTAACGATTTACGGGGAACATAAATGGCCTCACTCCTATCTTTCACTCCTATCTCTCGGACACGGCCAAAATCCCACACGCGACTTAGGTGGAGAACCATAGGAATAAGAAAATCATTCTAACAAAATTGTTGTAATAAATCAAAAATAACATTAATATCACAAAATTACAATTACAATTATATAAGCAACATAAGTTAGTAATAGATCATCATATAAATCAACAAAATAACTTTAATATATATATATATATATATATATATATATATATATATATATATATATATACTCATTATGTTTACATATTAGATCCTAGGAAGCATGGATATGGATACGGACACGACAAGACGATAAAATCTTAAAAAGTAGGATATGGATACCGCCAGAATACGTCTGTATAGGATGAGAGATAAAATACATCCAAACTAAAACAATTTTGCACATCTATGAGTCATGATTGTTATTTTTCGGATTTTGGACTTCTTTGGTTGTTGAGGAAACAGTGGAAAAGAGATTTGTGTTTTGTTGACCTGATCTCTTGAAAGGAATATTTTTACTTTTTTGAAGCTAGTTATATATCACTGATGACTGATCAAAGCGAATAGTTTTGCTTCAAATGGTTTATCAAAGTGTATTATTTTTTGTAGCATCATTGCCTGTTGTGATCATTTGGTTGGTCGTGCCACCGTGGTTGAAGTAGGGAAGGAAAATAATTTGCTTATTTGGTTTTGAGTAACAGATCAAAGGCAAAGAGTTGCAAATAACTTACCAATACGATATTTGGGGCATTGATGACCCGAAGAAGATATTATTGAGTGGTTATGAATGGCATCAAGTTTCTGATCTATTAGTTTTTCCTTCTACTTAGTTAGGTTGCTGAAAAAGAAAGAGAGAAAGTGAGAGAAAACTTTATATCTTATGTTTTCTTAGTTAGAAGCATATGGTTTATGTTCTGATATGGATTTATATCTTATGTCCACGTCAAAGGAATACTTTGTTGATGGTTTTGAAACAAAGCTACAATGACAATGATTTTATGCTAAATTTCTTGTTTCCCTTTGCTTAACTACAGCAACGGTGATTTAACTTCTGCTTTCATATGCTTTATGTTTCCTCGGTATACCAAAAGAATAATGTCATTTATTGTATTTGGGGTGCTATTAGATGTTAACTTTTTCTGGACTCTGATTCTATAGACAACTGTTAATTTTTGTGGAGTTTTATTGCTGGTATTGTCGTCAAGCGTGACTGTTTTTGCACTTTTTTTAATGTGGACAGGCGTGGATTCTAAGTTCTCTAGTAATCTTTTATTGGTAGCAGTCTCTGTTTGATTATTACTTGATTTGCAATAGAGAAATTTCTTATCTCTCTTTGATTGCACAACACTTAATGTTAGCCTATCCAATTTGAATTGTGTGCCTGCTTAGATTATTTAGTTTTTTCGTTTGGGCCCATGAATGTATTTTCGTATTTGTTTACTTCTTTAGAGATTACTTTTACCATTTTGTGTTAGTAATACCCCAACTTGTCTGTTCAAATTATCATGAGCTGGTACATGGTAGTTTGTCAGTATTAGGGGTCCAAGAAAGGATATTTCTGAAGTACCCGCTGATAAAAAGTTAATAGGTGCTGGGAGGAGCTTTTGAGTGTTTTGATGCTTAAATTAGTTTATTTGAACTTGGAATGCTGTCATGAAACCCACCTTGATTTGAGCTCAGTGTGTTCTAGCTTTCATCATTCAGGGCCTGACCTTGTTTCTGTGCTAAATGTAGCTTATTCCTCATCAGACTTGCTTAGTTCAGTTCACTAATGCAAATTAGCAACCATTGCCCTCTTTAGAAGAGATATAGATTTTTTCACCTTTTTGTCTTCATGTGGTCGTGTGGGCATCTCTGCTTGCATGCACACAGATAAACACATTTCTTTATTACTTCTACACAATTACTGATTTACCCTGTCTCTTTGTTCCGCACCCTGTTCACAGCTCGAGTCAGCTGAAACGTCTTCGATTTGCATGTTGCCATAATATATCAAGTGAAGGTTTGATTGAAGCAGTTAAAAAACTGCCGTTACTGGAGGAGCTTCATCTCTACTACACCTCAATTACCAAAGAAGCTATTGAAGCTGTGGGACGAAGTTGCCCTCGTCTGAAGTCATTCAAATTGAACAAGGCAGGGTGCACACGCTTTCACATATCTGGTGATAAGGACGCACTAGCTATTGCAGAAAACATGCCTGAATTACGCCACCTTCAGCTCTTTGGAAATAAGATGACAAATGATGGCCTGCAGGCCATTCTTGATGGTTGTCCTCAACTGGAATCCCTTGATCTGCGATTATGTTTCAACGTTAATCTTGCAGGGAGTTTAGGAAGAAGATGTTCTGAGCAGATTAAAGATCTGAGGCATCCTGATGACTCTACTGAGGACTATGGATTTTATGCTGAAATTAGTGAATGTGAATCGTGTGATGAGGAGTATCCATCTGGGTTTTCTGACATTGACAATTTGTCTGATTACGATGAGTATAATGATTTTTCTGGTGGCAGCATCGACTTTTCTGACAATGAGGGGATCTTTTGATATTAATAGTTTGTTGGGTTTGAAATCTATTGACGGTGAGACAACCCAGAATTCACAGCTTATTTGCAAGCAGTGCAATGCTATCGGGAAATAATTTAAGGATATAATTTGGGGACTTAATGATTGTGGTTATTAGATTGTCAGTGGGTTCCAACATTAACGTATTATTGAGTTCAACACTATCAATCCACGTGTCATAATACACTAAGTTCCTAAATTTTGTCCGTAAATTATGTTCTAATAGCATTAGTGTTGCAAGTATTATGTGCTTATGTCTGTTTTGTGCTTTTCGTATGTCCACCTTTTCTATCAAAACAAAAAGAAATAGTTTTCTTCCAACTCCATAACTTAGAATATCTCAGCTTCTGGATTTGTGGTTGATCTTGGAATATGCGTATATTTTTTCCTTATTTTCGGTGTTTGATGCGTGTGCACGTCTATGCATGCATGTGACAAGTTTGTGGGGAAGAGGAAGAAAGCACCATGACCATTCTGTTGAAAAATATGGATGATGATTTGTTTTGGTGTTTGTAGGTTGAGACTGGTTGCTGTCTGCAAGAGCATAATGGGCATAATATGTTGTTTTCCGGAAGTGGATATAGCTGAAATGGCGTTGTCAATGCTGTTGATGGAACTTGCGTTTTTTACTTCTCTGCTCCCCCCACGCCCCCTCGCTCTACTGAGGGCCAACTCTGAATTAAAGTTGATCTTCAAATATTTTTTGTTGATGATATTTATTCGGCCTTGCTGTTCATTTATCTGGCTATTTTGGGTAACTCTGTTATACGTCTATTTTCTTTACATTCCGAACAAAGTTTCAAGGGGTGGATTGGATTTGTTTTCCCATTGAATTTACACTGGTGGACTTGAAATGTTGGATAAGGATTCTTTTTGTTTTTTGGGTCTTCATTCTGAAATTTCAGAATAGTAACAGTAAATACGTGAAGTAAAGCCAACTAAACAAAGACACCTCCTTGCCTAGCTTCCTTCTCAAATCCCCAAGCAAATTGGATGGATCTGCAACCCAGTTTGGGGGGATGTTTCCTCTATTCATCTGCTTTGCTATTAGATCGGCCAATCGACTCCCAGACTGTCTGGTAACTTGACAGATTATGTTTGGAATTTGCTGAGCATATCTCCAAATGTCCATCCTAATCGGCTCAATCTCTCACATTGAAACTTTTGATCCCTTGTTTAAGGTTTCAATCAGATTGCTAGAGTCGGATTCCATAATCACCTGCTGATTCTTTTGCTCCAGTGCTGAAGAACATGCTCTTCTTACTGCATGAGCCTCTGCAACCAAAGGGGAGGCTGCATAGAAGGTGCCACTTGCCCCTGTTGGATAAGGATGGAAACTATCAAATTTGGCTATTCCATTCACTAACATGACTTTAGATGGTGGCTACATTTCTAACAGCATGATGCAAAAAACAGCCTTAAATCATTGTTAATCCGAACAATAAGTGGCATAAGTGCAGATCTTCGTATGGGTTGCCGATTGCATTCGTCATCCTAAATGATGCCACTTCCGAACAGACCTCTCTCTATCCTTGTCGGAATGCAAGGTCGATAGGTGGAGTACCTATCGCATTGAGCTATCATGTGTCTAGCCTCGACATTGGATTCTGAGATCACTCGGAAGATCAAGGTGGAGTACCTGCTGTACTTGAGCATTAACAACCCGGAACCAATGGCGACTTTCTTTGATGTTTCAGGAAAATCACTCTAGTCAAGCACTTACGCATAGGAGGACTCTTGGAGTCTTAAAAGGATGCCCAAAAGGTCAGGCACAAGGCCCCGAGGTATTGAATCTCACCCGATCAAAAAATCTACAGGAAGTCGTTCTAGGACCATACTTTGTGTGTCCTTGAGGAAAAGATCCAACCTCTTTTCTATGAAATTCATGAAGTCATATGCAGCAACCACATTGAAAGTAGATCCTTAGCGCGTCGGGTCATGTCCTAGGGGTATTGGTGACCCTTCATGCAAAAAGATGCCCGACACTATGTACAAAAATGTGCAAAATACCAAAAGTTTGCCTCCATCATTTGACAGTTAGTCAGGGACCTCAACCCTCTTCTTGTAATGGGGATTAGACATAGTCAATCCCTTGCCAAAGGTGCCGACTAACAAAAGATTCATGCTGGTAGGGACTGACTATTTCACCAAGTGAGTAGAAGTTTGTCGTTCTGGGAGGTAGAGAAACAAAGTGGACCTTTCTTCACGATTATACACGTGGCGCGCACGACACTACCAAAAGGGGGGTGAATAGGTTTTTCAATTTTAAGCTTAATCGATTACAAATTAAAGCCTAGTTCTACCACATCTACCTCATCTCATAAATATTTAGCAATTAATAATGAAAACCGCTTTTAATCACCACGACCTTATGAACCCATCGAGATTGATGTTAATTTTAGCAATTAAATCCACAAACACTCAATCTCACACGGGGAACCCAAATCCCAAAACCCACACCCAACTACGCAACTATGGATGATTCATATGTCAATCAATCATATAAATACATATGTAAAAACAATAAATGACACAAGTGATTTTTTGACTCAGAAAGCCTCATCAAAAAAAATCGCGGGGGACCTCTACCTATTCACCAAAGCCTAATCCATTACCCCAAATTCAACATACAAGTATTCGAGTCTTATATCTTAATCAATACCATAGTTAGATATTCATTTCCTTTAATACGCCTCTCCACTGGAACTCTGTCTCTGACGTTAAGTGTAGCTTCACTTGGATTCACCTCTACGAGGATCCTTTAGCCTCAAGCAATCATGAGTACACCAATAATCCTTGAAATGCACACACCAATGGGTTTGGTTCAAACCATTCAAGATCTTCAATACCAAATTGTGAGGTTGGGTAAAGTCTTTAGAGGGTACCTTGGGTTCTTAGGGATCTAGATTGTG
>CAUOFW020004197.1:0-32532 GCA_963454935.2 Ilex paraguariensis
TTTTTGTAAAAAGTTTAAATTTACCGGATTTACAATTGTAAGAGCAACTTATAAATGAATGAATGAATCTTAGAAAGAACCCTTACCTTAATCCACTGTTTAATAAAACCCTAGCACTTTTATTTTTGATTTCCACACATTACTCCTTCAAGGTTTTGGTTGTTCTTCATCTTTTTATTCTCCTCAAATTTTCCTAGGCCTCTTGGGTTAAAAAACCATATATAGGAATACTAAAACGGGGCCCTAGGGTATTTATAGGGTCAAAAATGGAGAAAACCCTGAAAATTGATTGCTGAAAATTGCACATCCACGTTCAAATGGAGATTGGCGTTCGAAAGGACTTTGCTCTTAGGAGGTTCTATCAGACTTGCATTCAAATGGATACTTTTGCATTTGAATGCAACCCAATTTTCTATAACCTGTCCTAATGTTCCAAGCCCATTGTGATGTAGTTAGTAGTCGATTCAGGAAATTTCATGAATTACACTTTTGTAGCCCTTGAAGTCTACTTTCTACTGTCAAAAAATTAGATCAATCGAACGTCAGGAAAAAAGGTATAGCTAAAATACTAAGATAGTATCTAATTCCTTTCTACCCAAATTATCTTCAAAATGCATTTTAATTCTAGAATAATCTGAAAAATTTTAATACACCCCATATTATCTCTCTAAAGGCTTGTCGACCCTCTAAATTTGGTGATAGCCTTATTTTGACCTTAAAAACATTTAGAAACTTACCTAGCCACCCTTCTCAAGGTTAAACACCTTTGAAACTAAAATTTGACATGAAAGTTGATACACGCAAAACTCAAACTTCATGATCAATATGTCAACAATGCTTCAAAGTTTCTAACATCATTTTATTAATTTTGGGAGAACTCATAGTTGTTCATAGACAATATATGGGAGTAAGCTAACACCTTGGATCTTTGTACTTAGGATGGGCTTTGTCCTGAATAACAACATTAGTATGCTCAATAAGGCCGATCTCTTTTGCACGTTGATCCTTTTTTTAATTGTGCATAAATCCTTAAAGAATTTATCATATAATAGGACTTGAGTTATAACATCATGCAACTAGATATTTATTTTTCTCTGCTTAAAGAACTTTTTGGATTTTTGGCCCTTTGGGGAAAAGGAAGTGGAATTGGATATGGTGTTTCCTCTTTCCCCTTTTTCTCAGTCTCATCTTTTAATTCAAGTGTAGACTTAACCCTAGTTGTAGACTCTTTAAGTGCTATGGTTTTATCTATCACATTCCCACTTCTTAGATGTGGAAGGGGCACCTACTTGAAACTAACCCTAAGGTGGTTGGGTTGAGAAGGAAACTTGATCTTATCAGCAATACTGAAGGATTGAGTCAATTTTGCAAGGTTACCCTTGATGTCATCAATTCTCTGGGATGTTTGATTGTTAAACTCATTAAATGTTTGACTCGTTTGAGTATTGAAACTTGTTTGACTCTAAATGAACTGATTTAGAGTATCCTCAAGGATCCTCTTTTGTGGTGGTTGGTATAGTTAATAAGCTAGAGGGCCTTGAGTTGGTGGTGGATTAGCCATTGGCTGGGAATCATTCCACCAACTAAAATTTGAGTGGTTATGATTAACCATTAAAAATAGCATTGAAACATCCATCGGATTGGTTAATTACATATGTTTTGCAATTAAGGAGATGAACATTTATGGTGTGATGCTTGTATATGGATAAAGTCATGATTTGCAAGATAAAGTAAGCTAATTTGATATGTGGGAGACCAAGGAAAGCAAGGGATCCAGCTATGAAGACATAGGAGGCTAAAGAAGACATATGAAGACCAAAGAAGACTTTTTGTCTTGAATTCGAACAGGGTCTATTGCGTTCGAACGACCTAGTTGCAAGAATCAGATAAGATCCAACATTTAGCAGCCAAAGCCGTTTAGGAGGCTGGTGACCATATATGGCATTCAAATGGGATACATGGCATTTGAACATTGTCCAGCCTCATCATCCTAGCAGATAGCAGCCCTAGGAAATTCAGCAAAGCATTCGTACGGGCTTGATGGCATTCGAACACCAAGTCCAGACTATAAAATCTCACCTTTTTGTCTTTAGCTCTAGATTTCAAGCTCTCTTCTCCTATCAATATCCCTTGTGTTCAGTCCAAGAAATAACTTTGGAAAACCAACTAGTTTTCTTCTACTTTCTATTATTACTTTCATTTGTTTCCATTTTCTTAGGCTTTCTCCTTCACTTAGAGGATTGAATTTCTCTCACCTTTCTAGCTCTATTATAGCCTTGAAGGGTGCGTAGTATTTCACTCATTCTTTGTTATAGAGAAGCATTATATTGTCTTTGTAATTTTACATTTGCAGTTCTAAGTTTCTCTACTTAGAGGGATGAGATTCACTCACTTTTCTAGCTTCCTCAAAGCCATGAAGAGTGAGTAGTTTTTCATCCACTCTTTAGAAAGAGGTGATGGATGTGTAAATTATGGTTCAGAAGTTATATTTGTGCCCTTTTCACTTGTGCTTATTGTTTTATCCTTCCCTTTATATGTTGAATGATTGAATGTATCTAGCAAAGCTAAAGTACTTTGTATAACCATTGATCACCTATAGACAAGTTGAGTCTTGGCATAGGTGATTCTAACGATTCCCTACAAGTACCCAAGCTAGGTCTTCATGGTAGTCTTTCAATCTTCACTTACATTTTGTGTTAATTTATGGTTGAATAACTTAATTATTGCTAGATGCTTTGTAGAGTTATTTGATTGGTTATAGCCAGGTTAAGTCTCAACATAAGCAATTTTTATGATTTACTCCAAATACATTGAATCTATGCTTTTAATCCACACGTTCAACCTTTATCCTCCGATTAACTTGGTATTGATGTAGGGGTTAATTGAGTAATTAATATTGCACAAATGTAGCACCCGGACACATATGCACATGTCTAGACCCTCGAACTAAAGAGTGGCTTTTATTTCATTTAAAGAATCTTATATTTTTTTTAGAAAATTCCATTACCATCTCAACTTCTAAATTCAAGATCTCTATTCACCTTCATCTCTATTGATCTTAACTTCGAACACCAACGCTAGTTCCCTATGGGTTTGACTCCAGACTTAAATCGGATTATAACTATAACTTAACTACTTACACTTGGGTGTACACATTTTAGATCAAGTAAAGTTTATGGTGCTGTTGCTGGGGAACTTACGGTGTTTAAAAGTAAGAAGTGAAGAGACTTTTACATTTTTATATGCAGTGTTGTTTTATACATTTTTCTATCTCTTTTTATGTTTGAGGAAATCCCTTTCTTACAAGAATTGCTAGAAGAATTAGTCGGGTATGTAAATCAATCTGAACCTCCTATACCTCAATTAGTCGCAAACACTTTTGATAATAGTATGGCCAAGAATCAAGGAGAGAATGAGGTAATTCCTAACAGACAAACTCTAAGGGAGTATTTACATCCCACACATAATAGTGTCCCCTCTTGTTTTGTGTTTTCTCCCTCTTGTTTTGTGTCAAGTTGTAATATTTCTAGATTAAGTCTGAGGTCAAACCCATAGGGAGTTATCTGCTGGAACTCAAAATAGAAAGGGTAAGATTGCCGTGTGCATAGTGTGCATTACAACAACTTGTGGTGTAAACTTAGAACCGATAAACAAATAATTAAACTATACTTTGGATTATAACAATTTGATAAAGGCTACTCCTTAGTTCAAGGATCCAACATGCATTCTATTTTTTGGTTATGAAAGTGCCACCTTACAATAATTAACTTCCATATTACTAGAAAGTTATCCGGTAGGTTTGATGTATTAACTGAATTTATGACAACAACTGATTAGGTTAACTAAAAGGTCTATGCACCATACAACAACCAATAACCCTAGTAAACCTGAAGGTGAACCATTCAAAAGGTTTACTTTAGTTATTTGATCGGTAGGTTGATGATTCAATAAAGACGGAGTTCCAGTTTATGTATTGAATCAAAAGCATTGACAAAGACAAGATTTAACCGTCTATAACTAATCTCCCGATTGTTACATAAATCCTAACTACATGCATCATTGTATCATGCTTAAATTATGTAATAATACATAGATGAAATGGTATATAGCAATAAGTTTAGCTCGGTACTCGTAACCATAATCATATAGTAACACTATAACAAATGGGAATAAAAACCATCCATCAGTTAAGGGAGGTATAAATATTAAAGCATAGGTAAAACATCGGCATTTCCATAACACAAACAATATTACACATGTCTTCATCCTTTACTAAAGACTATAAACAGACTACTGACACTTCATTGCTATAGACGAGCAAGAAGGGTAAGATAATAATATTGCAACACAAATACAAAACCAATGCAATAAATCCTTCCCCGAGGAATAGTTGAAACATCCTCACTCTTATTATCGACTAGGGTGAAAAAGTGAGAGAGGTTCAACCTTCCAAGTAAAAAGGATGTAAAAGAAATGTAGAAGAAGAGAATTTCTGGCTTAGGAGTGTTTAGGGTAGGGTATTCTTCTCTATGACTTTGGCTTTCTTCACTATGGAAGGGTTTCTTGCAATATTACCCAAACACGCCTATTTATTGGCTCCAATGGATGGTCTAAGGCAGCAGGCACCTAGGGCAGCCAATCAAGGCCTTTTGTCGCATAAATTGACCAATGGGAGAAGTGGAAGAGATAAGGAGGTTAAGGCCATCGTTTGGACGCCACCACCATCGTCTAGACACCACCACCACCGTCTAGATGGTGCTAAGATTTCACGATTGTATTTAGCCTATGCAACAAGCCATTAAACTCTTAGGTGATCCCTAGTGGATGAGTTTTGTCTCATGAAGGTTTCCAGTAAAGATACTTATAAAATTCAACAGTTAAGATAAAATAATCCATATTTTTCACGTATAAAATTAAATCATCATTCCATCTTTTTGCCAGAATATTTCCTCTCCTTATCACTGTAAGAGTAACACACACCAATTGCAACACTATTCCATATATTTTAGAAAAACTTGTGTTTGTATGGGGATTTCTTTATTTTGAAAAACACTTAAGAAATATCACAATCTTTTGCTATGCAGTACGAAGATTAGCTTCGATGTCAATCCTTTTCTGAAAATCACTCAACAAGGAATATACTCCAGTTTTGGTAACTATCACTTAAAAATTACATGTGGTAAGAATAATGAATTCAAAACAAAGTAATGGTAGATGTAATTTTTCAAAAGAAGGTTATTTGAATAAAGTTGAAATTTCACATAATCACATGAAAGAATATTAACACTATATCAAATAACACTATCAACATTTCCACTTATAATGAATGATGGAAAATAATACACATGCATGTCTTCTGGAATCAAAAAGGATTTTATTAGGGTCATAATGTGGCCAAAGGTATTGGGCTTAAGAAACGACGTCTAAGGGATTCAAAAGCTATCACTTTCAATTTGGGTAGCATACATCTCTCTTTAACTCCCCAAAATTTTATAGAAACAACATCATTTTTCCCATTCTCCATTTTTTTCTATCTAAGGCCTATAATTACTTGGTTGTTTTTTTCTTTGCAAAACTTCTCTTCTTTTCTTTCCATTTTCTTCCCACACTTTCTTTCCTTTTCCTTTCTTTTTCAACCATATTTCTCCACTTTTCTCCTTTCCTGTATAATGCCTTCTTTAAGAGAAGGTGCAGGAAAATTAGATAGTAAGGGCTAGACAAATATATTTTCATTGGCTTGGTCAACATATGGGTTTAAGAATTGTTTTTTACATAGGCTCAATCACCTCTTACTAGGGATATAGTGTTACAAAAGAAATGGTCAAGGCTCAAAATAAGATCACAAATGGCCTAATATAATTTTCCAGAACTCAAACGCCTACATGATTTTCATGAAAATTTAAAGAATGTTAACATGTCATTCAATCAATGAGATTAATGAGATTATTCAAAGAAATCTTACGCTGAACTAAAATTCTTACTTGAGTAAGCGTTTAAAATCTCTACAAGGAGGATTGGTTCAAAAACTACACAAGGGTTTCACATCTCCACTATGTATGTAAGCTTCACAAAGGATTATGTTATTTCAAAAGGTTTTTCAAATTAAGAAATCGTTATGTGCTCAAAATGATAAGTTTTCTGTGAAAATATAAAGATAGTGCACAAATAGAGTATGAAAATCTATCAGGATTCGGTTAGGGTTATATCTGCAAATTAATAGAATGACAATATACTCCTACCATGAATAATGTGAACTAATTATCCCAATGTAGTAAAATCTATGTGGAATAAACATAAACTAACTAAATTAAACCATTATCCAAAAAACAACTTCCAAAACATCCAAAGTACTTTAAACATAGTAAATGAACTGAAAAAGTAAATAAAGGGTTTAAGGAAAGTAGAGAAGGAAGGTAGAAAATGTAGAAGATTCTGGCTGACTAAGCTGATGATGATGGACCACAGTCGTATCTCCTCCCAAGTAACCTTAGGATCTCTTCATGGTTCTCCTTATTCTAGGTTATTCTTTGATCAAACTGGGTCATCCTTATCTCGAGACCCAACAAAATTTGCTTGTCAGTTCGATAATCATTGGAATATAGAGTTGCTGCTCCTCTTGATGCTTTTGGGGCTCTTTAGGCATCTGAAAATCTGCATCTTCTAGAAACTGATCTATTTGTTGTTTTGGTGGCACTTCTTGCAGCACCTTTGCCTGAATTTGATGACTCTTTTTTAAAGAAGTTTTGTCCAAGGGTGCAATGCTCCACAATAGGCCATGATGGATGTGATATCACTCCCTTCTACCTACATAATTCAGATACTAAAACAACAAAAGGAAGTGAGGATTTTTAATTTTTCACAGAAGTATCATTTAATCCATAATTAGAGTCGATAGATCAATAGTATATCCCACTTCAAGGGAGTATAGAAAATATGCTTTCTTAGTAAAGACTTGATTTTTCTGGGATTGGGGTAGCAAATTGTTCACAGTAATGATGTTCTAAATTCGATATTTATTAGTTAAATCTACTTGCTTAATGTATTTGTTGGGCCTATCCTAGACATAATCCAGATTCCTAGTCAACTCAATCCCAACGGTAGACATAACAGGCAGCGTAGGAAGAGGATATTGGGGATGAAGGTGTATTAACATAGGGTTAAACTAATTAGAAATAGTAGACATTGTAACTCAAAATTTAATCAAACAATTCCCTTGGTCCAGTTATTTTTGCATTACTATAAAATTCACATATCAAACATTCGTAAGCAATACCCACATGCCTTTTCGAAATAATAGTTTTGGTTAAGAAATGAGTACCATACCAAATTTGTTACTTGATATTCTCAAAGTGATTTTGAACCTGGGGTTGCTCCTCTTCCTGTGGCACTATTGGGGGCGGTGGAGAGACTTCCTGCCCTGAATGACTTGAAGATGCACCATCCCTGCAAGGCCTTGATTTCCTTCTTGGGTCCATAAAGATAATCTTGAATTTCTTGACCAATAAAGGATTTCACAAGATTTTAATCAGTAGAAACCTATTGAACAAGATGGGTAAGTGTTTAGTTGGAGCAAAATTGAATGAAAACTATTGGGTAAAGCCGATTTGAAGAAAGAAGGCAGTGAAGGTTGCTGGTTTTTCAAAAATTTGCTGCGAGGGAACTGCAAAATGGGCTGATTCCCAAACAGATTGTTTTTATAGGAAGCAGTATTGTCTGGAAGCCACCACCACCGTCTAGATGGTGCTGATCTGCTAGTTTTTTATGCAGGTTCCTCCCTAGCTGCTGACTTTTGATTTTTCTTTTCCAGCTTTCAATTACGAACCATGCAATCATAAGATTACATTTAAATTCAAAATTCCTTCATTGCTTGCCTAAAAAACACAACTCATTATAATACAAATAAAAATACAATATTCTAAAATTAAACACACCAAATAACATATCAAACAATATACATTACACAAAAAATCCTAAAATTCCACACTCTTGACCAAGGTTAGTTTTTAATCAGAGTGCTCTAAATTGGGAACATCAGTGGACCGATTAATTTCACTCCGCACATATCTTGTGAGCATTGGACTAGAATAAGATGGCATCTCAGGTTAATCCTTATTCTGCCCATACTTAATCTAGTCAAGATGATCTAATGCTTGACCTAAAATTAGTTTAGAACATTGATTGAATTCTCTCATATGCATTAATCAACCACACTTTACGCAACCACCATGTCAATTTGTTCATCGTTTAGCAAATGAACTTTTTCAACATAACAGTTTTGCTTGACTACTGAAGTTTTCTAGTTTCTCACAACTTTTGCTTTGGCTATGATCAAAGAGTGTATATCCTTTGGAAAAGTACATAACACACCCAGACTAAACCAAAAGTTTTCATCCATTTTTTGAAAATTTTTGAAAAATTTGTTAAAATTTTCTATAATTTATTTAAAAGGTTCACTATCCAGTTTTTTAATGTCTGTCAGTCACAAAGACGATTATGGATGTTCCATCCCCCCGACCTAAAGTTAATATTGTCCTCAATGTATAATATTATAAAACAAAATTTAAAGACAATTATTAATAAGGTCTAGTGAAACAAATCCATGGTGCAAAACCCTAATTTGAAAACAAACAACAAAATAGTTAGTACTACTATTTACAAACAAATACACATAATAACTTCTCATGACACATATTTTGGTTCCATTAATTGAATGGAATCCACATTTTGAACAAATCCATCATAATATGACTTAAACCTTTGACCATTCACTTTAAAAATATTTTCACTTAATGAATTTTCAATTTCAACTGCCCCATGTTCAAAAACTTGTTTAACAATGTATGAACCTATCCACTTAGATCTTAACTTTCCAAGAAATAAGCGGAGCTATGAATTGTATAACATGACTTTTTGAGATAGAACATAGGACTTCCACACAATATTTTTATCATGAAAAATCTTCATTCTTACCTATGCAATTTTTG
Source organism: Ilex paraguariensis (assembly GCA_963454935.2). NCBI lineage: Eukaryota > Viridiplantae > Streptophyta > Magnoliopsida > Aquifoliales > Aquifoliaceae > Ilex > Ilex paraguariensis. Next base: position 8,985 of record CAUOFW020004197.1, read on the forward strand.
CATTTTCATATGCTTCATTTCTCAATTCTTCTAATTCACTAATCTGAAGCTTGTAGGATGCACTTGCTTTATCTATATCAAAATTCATCATTTTGATTGCCAAATATGCTCGATGTTCCAATTCCACAGGTAAGTGACATGATTTTCCATAAACTAGACGATAAGGAGACATTCCCAAAATGGTTTTATATGTAGTGCAATAAGCTCAAAGCGTATAAGTCAGTCTCAAGGACCAATCTTTGTAATCTGGGTTAACTATTTTTTCCAAAATATATTTATCTCCCAATTGGCTAATTCAGCTTGTCCACTTGTCTGAGGATGATAAGAGGTAGATATTTTATTTGAAATCAAATATTTCCTCATTCGACTTTCAAAAGATTTATTACAAAAATGTGCACCTCTATGCAAAATATTTTCTTTTAAAAATTTGATCAAAGTGCAGTGATCATTATTTCAATAGAGAATTGTCTCAACCCATTTGGAAACATAAACAGCAGTGACCAAAATGTAAAGATGTCCAAAGGAAGGGGAAAATGGTCCCATAAATTCTATGGCCCAACAATAAAAAATTTTAAATAATCAAAATAGGGTTTAAAGACGTCATATTTCTTTTTGAAATATTCTGAAACCTTTTTACATTGATCATAATTTAGACAAAAAACATGTACATCCATAAAAAAGTGGGTCAATAAAATCCACACTGCAAAATTTTAGCAGTAGTTTTCTTCGAATAGAAATGCCCACCACAAGTTTCAAAATAACAAAAGGAAATAATCTAACGTATTTCATGTATGGGTACACAATGCCTTATTATCTAATCTTTATAGTATTTGAACACATAGGGATCTTCCTAAATGAAATTGCGTACATCTCTTAAAAATTTCTACTTATCGGTTAAAGTATAATGAAAAGGAATGATACTCATCTTTTGTATCATAATTCAATCTTGATAGATGATCAGCTACCACGTTTTCAACTCCTTTCTTATTGTTAATAATGAGATCAAAGTCTTGCAGTAGCAATATCCATTGTAGGAGACGTGACTTAGCATCCTTATTTGTAAGTAGGTATTTCAAGGCTGCATGATTAGTAAACATAATAATTGAGGATCCAACTAAATATGATATAAATTTACCTAAAGCAAATACTTCAGCAAGCAATTATTTTTTTGTGGTAGAATAATTCATTTGTGCATCATTCAAAGTTTTGCTTAATTTATTTACATATTTCATTTACTTAAACTAGTTATCAATCTAAGTCCATGCCACAAGCTATCTTATGTTACACTGCTTTAACAATAACTTCACTGTTCTTATTTTAAATTCTAATTATTAAAACTCTTCGTGGGATCGATCTTGGACTTAACTAAGATAACTACAATTCGACCACTTATACTTAGGTGTATGATATAAAGCATGTCAAAAACCGGTCGAATCACCTTCCCTTATTTTCCATGGCCTTTAAGCACTTGGTGGGAGGTTTAATACATGCCCTCACCTGCTCTTTACCTAGAATCACACGAATCTCCATTAAATGTGAGTTTAAAAGCATTTTTCCTAATTTTCACCATAAAACAAAACATAAATGGGTGCAAATGAGATACATAATATGCAATTTTCTATGCTCATCACACCCACCAATTTGATTTTTGCTAGTCCCTAGCAAACTTTATTTCCAAACAATATTGCATAAAAATAAACAATCCAAGCATATAAAACTAATCACAAAGTAACCAAATACTCAAATCATAATGCATTTGAGTAAATGAGCTTGGGAAAAATGAAACAAATGTGGTTCTTTCATTCATTATTCTGAAAAGTTCAGTACAAATATTTGGAACAAAAAATAAAATGGCCTATGATCCTAGAGACTCTTCTACTAGGCCGACAACCCTAAAACCTATGTGCAACTATCAAAAATAATAAAATCAAAATGATATCTGTACAAATGATCATCATCCTCCAACCCCTCATCATCACCCTCCTTGTAGTCATCAACCTCCTCATCGCCGATCTCCTCCTCATCGGACTTCTCCACCTCTACAATAGTAGAACCCATGGGGACAGAGGTGGATGGCCCGACAGTAGATTGTGGAGGTACATCGGGGATAGGCTCTCCAGGGAAGGTATGCTCGAACATCCTGATCATCAATAGTGTGAGCCGTTGCACGGTCCAACCGAGGTCATCCAACCTCCCCTCTAACGCATCTAGGCGCTGAGAAACTATGCTAGGCGGGGCAGTGGTGGATGGCTAGACAATAGATGGTCTGGCTATGGATGGCTTGGCTCTTAGTGCCCTAGCCCTTTCCTCTCTTTGTGCCTTCCCTCTGCTCATCGCCAACCTGTTCATACTACTCGACTTCCCATTGAATCTGAAATTTGGGGTAAGGTCACATCTGTGGAGGTGCCCTTGATCTTGTAGTGGAGGCATATCTTGGTAACAAGATTGGCAAATAGGAGATTTTCCTTTGGCATGCTAGCCAAGGCGTACTCCTTTATGACCTCTTAGATCATAAGGGCTATGTCCATCCTTTTCCTAGTCACGAAGGCGTGGAGGAGGCCAACTTCTCTTCCCCCGGGGTATTCTCCGCCATCCGAGGTAGCAAGTTGTAATGCAACACCTTATTCATCACCCCATATGAATGTTTGAGTGCCCCGACTTGGATTTTTTCTCTAAATTGTGTCGGGTCCTCATAAATCAATTGCACGTACTCCGAGAGTGATTCCTCCCTTGGATGTTGTATGGGTAGACTAGGGTATTATGAGGAGGTCTCTCATATTTCAAAAGCTTTGTAACTAATCCTGGGGTAATCTCCATGGCCTTACCCCTCACATTCATCTTAAGCAACAACAAATCCTTGTGTATTGAGTTGGTAGAACTCAATACACATAGGAATGACGTATCCACTCACAGGCTCAAACTAAATGTTGATATCGTGTCCCACAATCACCCAAACCACTTCATTATTTAGCCCGAGGGTGGGCTTGTCCACATGACGCTCGTACGTCACACTCTTCTCCTCAATGCTTTTCATGCGAGCATCTTTTTTTTGTTTCTTTCTTCTCTCCCCCTCCTACCACTGGGCCTGACCACCATCCTCTTATGGGATCCCGTTCTCGCGGGTGGTGGAGGACTTGGCCCCATTTGCTTGGTTCAAGCCATGAAAGAAAAAACGCCCCTAGGGCCACAAATGGCACAACCTAACACAACAATTCATCAACCAAATCCAATAAGATGCTAGAGTACTTTCCCAAATGAGCCATAACATTGGATTACAAACTTTGTGTGAAAAACTAGGAGTTCTTTGACGATTTGAAGGATTTTGAGGGAGAGGAGAGGGTTTCTAAGGTGTAAAGGAGTGGAAAAAGTGAAGGTTTTGCCGAAAAAATCAGACTTGAACCCTCATTTTTTTTGAATTCTGGGCAAAACATACCGGTAAAATGATCAAAACCTACTGGTCGGTTTTGTGCACTAGAAAATTCCTACCGGTAGGTTTATTCAAACTTCTATTGGTAGGTTTTAGTCTTTTTCAAAAATTTCCCTATGTTCTAGTTTTCACCTCCACTCCAAATTTATTCAACTCCTACACCTTTCCAATGACCTATTTGCAACCTCAACTCCACCAAAACACTAAACAATGCTTGTGAACCCCGAATGAGTGACCATGGCCAACTTCATATACGAAATTGAAATACGATTTGAGTTTTTACTGCTTTCAAAATACATGACATGGAATTCTAAATACAACAAACAAAAAGAAAACCCAACATATAAAGCACAAATTGAAATACAAAAGACATTCCTATTTAGTCCTAATATCTAAAGTTTGAGCAATATTCCCCTATCCTATAAGCACAGGGCTGCTTGATAAAATTTCTCAAATACCCGAACTAAGCACACATGAGCTTCATTATGGCTTTAATTGCTATTCTAGTGTGTACACCTACACATTCATTTTCAAACTCGTGTGTGTAAAATGCACATGTAAATTAAGCATTTACCCAATGGAATTCACATTCACTTAGCAATCCAAATTTAGCTTCGATGCAAAACTCACCAAGGGTTTTTCTCAAAATTGAATAACTCTATGATTATCCTGGCATGCTCTGCATGTGTATATGTGAAATGAAATCTTGTGCAAAAATTGAAATATACTCACATATAATCCAAAATTGATGTGCATGCATAACAATTGAAACGACCTTGGCATAATCTTATGAATGGAATGTCAAGGCAATAGATAGCAAAACCAACTTCTCTTTTTTATTAAAATTATGCTTTCATCATGCTCTCTCTAGATCATTTAGGGCTTTCAAAGGTTGTAATGATGCATTGGAGTGATACTTGGGTTGAGTGAAATGAAGGGTCGAGGGAGATAAAAAAGGTTATTGACCTTTATTATCAAAATCTCATTTTTGCGGAATTTTCAGATTTACACCTTCACTTCACTTTTGTTTCTTTTTTTTTCAACTTCTTTTCTTTTTCAACCCCTTTTTTCTCCTTTTTCTTGGCTTTCTTTCTCTTTTTCATTCAAAATTTTATATTCACCACCATTTATCCCTCTTTGGGTTTTCTAACCACATTTCCTTTCCTTTATGATCAATCACAGTCAATCTTAGAACAAGCTAGGTGTGGTAATTGTAATCATTTTGCAATGGCTTGGTCAAATGTAAGGCTCAATCACAGCACTAAGGATAAATTTTTCTAAGAAAAAGGCTAAGGCTCAAAGCATATCGAAGATGGCCTAAGATCATTTCTAGATAAGTATATGGAGGCATATTGGCATTTCAAGACAAAGTCAACCAACTATTCACATGCACTCAAATAAAAGCAAGCATAATGAGATTATTGAACAGATTTTGAATTTGAAAAATCATTCCTTTGAGTAAAAGTAAGCTCCCTCCAACAAGGATTGACACTAAAGCTCACACATGTACTTATTTCATCTCCACTATGCATGTCAAGCTCTAAAATGTGAATCCAATTTGTAAATTGCCAAAATTACACATTCATGGTGCACAATGGTTGAGTTCAAAAGAAAACACATATGTGATACTCAGGCATAGGATAAACTTCTATGATTTGCTCATACATTCAAAGTTCAAAGAAAATATCTAACTATCACTAAACCTATAACACTTTGAATAGGGGAATATGGTTCCATATTCAAATATTTTTGACAACAATTTTGAAACTTTTCACATATTTTGCAACTATTCTAAAAAAATTAGGTCAAATATGTGAATGGTGAATTTCACAAAAAAATGGTATTATCAATTAAACAATTAGTGTATTATACAAATGGCGCACCTGTGACGCCCCTAAAATCGGGGGTCCCGTTAACGACCCATCAATCTACGGAAATGCCCGTGAATGCTACTTGATTTGACATCACGCTCATATTATTCCATTATCTGAAAATTTAACTCACACTTGTAACCCGTGTTCTTTTAATCATTTAATGTTTATTTGTGTCATAGGAACCAAGGAAAAAAAAGTCCAAAAACATGGCACTTTAGTTTTAAAATTTCAAAATTATGGAGAGAGTACTGGTACTATGTACCGGTACTATTTGTTCATTGGCCCTGGCAGTACCGGTACCGTTTGGACTGCACCGGTACTGTCTGCCCTCCAAATTTTTTTTCAAAGTTTTGGAAAGAGTATCGGTACTGTTTGCTTGCTAGACCAGACTGTACCGATACTCTTTGCCCAATTTAGCCTTTTTCCACTATTTTTCCATTCAAAACCATTTCAAATCATCTCAACACCATCTAAAACATGTCTAATGATGTTTATCACATAAAACTTGATATCTACAAGCTCTATTACAATCCATTTATACAGTTACATGTCCAAATGGAATTAAAGCTAAGTTTTACACAAAACTTGTTTCCAAAAGCCACAAACTGGCTTTTCTTCACTCTCGAGAAATGTGTCATCCAAATATGCCCCACACCAGAAATGTGTTCCCGTATAGGGTGAGCCAACGCCCAGTAGAATATTTTCTACAAGGGCTACTTCCCACTTAGGTGCATATGAATGTATACATGCAACAATACACAACCAATATCCATTCCAATGCAAGAATATGCAATTCATGTTGGAATCTATCGTGCCATGCCATGAAATGAGATGAGACTCACTCATGCACTTTACCCCAAGTCTTCACCGACTCCCACAACACAATGCAGTGCCAATGTGTATTTAAATCGTCATCTATGTTACACATCAAGTGACATTTTCAAAACTAGGGTCTTTCTTGGGGTGGGTATTCATGGACTTAAACCAACGGCACCTAGCCAACACGGAATTCATGGACTACCACCAACAGTTCTGCATACACCGACACACTTTATGGACTTTTATTCCAACGGAGTGCGAATCCAATCACTACTGGGCCTTTCACCCGAGGGATAGTCTAGCCCTTCTTGCTAACCCCGACCCAATGTTCCTTAAATCCGTGCGACTAAGTCGAATCATCGATCCAACATTCTCAAGTCCATTCGTCATACACCAAATGAGGTGAAGACGACAACCATGCACACACACCCTCAATATGCGATGTCTCCGTGCAAATGCAATGTAATGAACCATTGCACATCAATATCATGTCCCACATGTAATGAATGCCATATGGACAACTTAAACCACATATTTTACATATGTCATGGCAATTTATGTCTTATGTACATAATCACCAATTTCATCACAAGTCAATATAGCAAAGAGCATATATTAACATTTGATATTCAACCACAATTCACAACAAGCATGTTATACATAACTCATGCCAATAATACATTCAATTCTCGAGACATAAAATAAACACGTAACATGCCCACCAATGCCGATTTCCAAGAAATTACCCAATAATTTCTATACATCATCCCAAGCTAGGAATTGATTTTAAGCCATTTCAATACCTATTTCCCTAACCATAGTCAAATGACCTATGTTATTCAATACCCTTACCCATTCCATAATACACCATAGGTAAGAAATCAACCAAAGTAGGAGAAACCCTACCTCTTGGAGCGTAAATAGAAGGTAGAAAGTCTCCTAGGACACCACCACAACTCCAAGGCTTTGATTTCCCAAAATTATCTTCTTGGATCTTTGGTGAAATCCCTCGTTCTTGGTACGTAGACGTAGCCATCATCACGTAGACCAACTTTAGTTCTTGGTCCAAGCAATTCCGACCAACGAAACTCCTTGGATCGAAGAAAGAATCTTGGATTCTTGATTTCTCCTTCTGTTTTCTCTCCTCTCTTCCAACGCTTGAACTTAGATGACTTTGGGGTGAGAATATCTGAATTTTTAGATATTTAGCCCCTATTTATACTTTTTAATTGCGCGGTCCACATTGTGCTGCTCGTTTATTACTTTCGGGTCCATTTTTTAACCCGAAACAACTTAAATAATTCTCAATTTGGTTTAAATTAATTTTATTTGAACTTTTATCTAATTATAAGGAAATTTTATAAATTCTATTTTTGGGGATTGATTAACCCTAATTAGTGTGTAAATAAAATAATTAAGTAATCAATTTTGTAAGACAAAATAACTAAACATTATGAATTATAGTTTGTGCGTAAATTAAAGTTTTAAATACTTTATGTTTAAATTTCAGGGTCAAATGCAAGAATACCAAAAAATACAGGACAATTTTGCAAGACTTGAAACTATGAAGGACTAAGGTGTAATAAAAAAACATGGACAAATCAGAAGGCAACACTTGGCAAGCCCAAAGCATGACACCTAGCACCACTGCAAGGCTTAACATTTTGGAAGGTGGAGGTGGGGGTTAGGACCCCCCTCTTGGCTGAAATTTCCTCCTCCCCTATAAATAGGGCTCTTCACTTCTTACTTCATTCCATTCCATTCCAAGACCAACTCCTCCCTACCAAAAGCCAGCCGACCATCAAAGAGAGCAAATAGAGCAAAGAGAGAAAAAGAGAGAGAAAGAAAAAGCCTTTGAAAGTTGGTCTGTGATACACTTTTACAATTATTCTGCCTTTTTACATTTATGTAGTATCTTTCTATTCGGATAGTTGAATTGCCACCACTTTTTTGGTCTTGAATGATAATAAAGGTGGTTGTGTTTCAATTGTTCCTTGTGAAAGAAGTTTTATTTTTAGATGTAATGAATACTACCCACACTCCTTGCTTGTCTGTAGCAATGGAGCGTGAGTAGTCATTTATACCCTCTAGTGCGAGGGGAACATATGTATATTGTTGTTTAGATTAAGGAAATGCTGATGTCTTATTTATATTTTATTTATTTATGTATTATTTGCTTAATGCATGATACAATGATGTGCATAATTCCGGTGCTGTGCCTTGAATTATGTCATCAGTGCATCATAAGACCCACCGGTTAAACAACCACGACGTTCCTACCGATATGGTTTGTCCTCCACCAGAATGCTGAGGATGTTCTACTGATGTGTGGTATAAAACCTAAATGATCCTCATGAATGGCTTGTCCTTCTGGGTTATTAGGGTTATTTAAATACTATATATAACTATATTGCTAGTCTAACAACCACGACGTTCCTACCGGTATGACTTGTCCTCCACCGGAATGCTGAGGATGTTTAATTGGTATATATATATATCACAGATAACCTATTGGTTAATTCAAGTATTCCTCATGAATGGCTTAGCCTTCTGGTTTACTTGAATTAGTCAATTGGTACGTCTATAACCAGCTTTCCTAAGAAGTTGTTGTGTTATGCTATAATACCACCAGTTAACCTAAGACGTGGTTGTGTTATGGTTCATTATGTACGCACTTATAATCATGAGATCAAGTGAATAACTCAAGTATTCCTCATAAATGGCTTGTCCTTCTGGTTTGCTTGGGTTAATTAATTGACGTGGATATAACCAGTTAGCCTAAGAAGCGACTGTGTTATGATTTATTACCCTCAGTTAGCCTAAGAAGCGGCTGTGCTATGGTTTATATACATCAGACCAACCGGTTGACTTTCCAATAAAATGGAAGTTAATCTTGGTACGGTAGCATTTTCAGTATCTAACCAATATAATGCATATGAGACCCTTAAACTGAAGGGTATCTTTTATATTCTTGTTGTTAACGCATTTACTTACGCACTTTATTTGTTTACTTATGCATTTTATTTAAGTTAAACTAGCTGTCAAGCTAAGCTCACATCACAAGCTATCAAACATCATACTACTTCAAACAACAATTTTACTATTTTTCTTTTATTTTAAATACTAAATTACTAAACTCTTCGTGGGATCGATACTTGGACTTAAACCGAGAAAACTACAATTCGACCACTTATACTTGGGTGTATAATATAATATAATTCAGACTACTAAAAAGTGCGAATCAGGGACCTTTGAAAGGTCATTTGTCACCCGTTTATCTCGTAAAATGTAAAAAATTCAACTATCTCAGAATTCGTCAAAATTTGACATGACAGCTCAATTTCGCGATACGAATTCAATGGTGATGTCCGTTACGTCATCCGAGCTCTAGAAAAATATGAATTTTAAACCCGCATTCTAGTGGTAAATTACCATTTTGCCCTCTTTCCGAAAAAAATTCAAATTTCCTGGGTTTTACAGCACCTCACCCCCAACTTGAAATATGCATTATCCTCAATGCAACAAAAAGATATGAAATGCAATGATGGACTAAAAAGATAAGTAGAGTTAGAGAACTCCTCACAATTAGCTTTGACAAAAAATGCCACAATCTGCATATTTGAAAAGAGAATACTATGCACAAATGAAAGTAAGTAAATAAACTAACTTGCAAAGTAAAGGATAAAAGAAAGCAACTATACACTAAAATCTACTTGAATAATTATTCCTCAACAAGGTATGGGTAGACTGGATCTACCATCTTTTCCTCCACAGTTTGAACCTCAAAACCCTCGAAGAATGGTTTAAGTCTTTGGCTATTAACCTTGAATTTTTTACCATCTTAGGGGTTTGTTATTTCCACTGCTCCATTAGGGTAGGTCACCTTGAGAAGATAGAGGCCATCCCAACGTGATAGGAGTTTCCCTTAGAAAATGGAGAGTCGAGAATTATACAAGACCACTTTTTGTCCGGGCTCAAATGTCTTTCTCACAATAGGTTTGTCATGAAAAATCTTTGCCCTTTCTTTGTGAATTTTGTGCTCTCATATGCATCTCTACGGATTTTCTCCAACTCATTCAACTCTAACTTCTTATTTTGTCCGACTATTCTCAAATTGAAGTTCAAAGTTTTAATGGCCCAATATGCCTTGTGCTCCATCTCTACCGGCAAGTGAAAGGCCTTGCCATAGACTAGCCTATAGGAAAACATGCCTAGGATAGTCTTGTAAGTGGTGTGGTAAGCCCATAAGGCATCGGTCAACATAAGTGACCAATCCTTTTGATTTGGGTTCACCATTTTCTCTAGTATGTTCTTGATCTCACTAGTGACCAACTCAGCTTGGCCATTGGTCTGTGGGTGATAAACGGTGGACACCTTTTGTGTTACACCAAATTTATGCATTAAAGAGGCAAATGGTCTATTGCAAAAATGACACCCGTCATCACTTATCATTGCATGAGGTATCCCAAACCTTGAAAAAATGATTTTCTTTAAAAACTTGACCATAACTCGATGGTCATTGGTCTTGGTTGGGATTGCCTCTACTCACTTGGACATGTAGTTCACTGCCAATAGGATATACAGGTAGCCAAAGGACATAGTGAATGGACCTATGAAATTGATGCCCCAACAATTGAATATTTTAATGACTAGCATGGGGAAAGGGGAATCATGTTCCTACATGTCACACTTCCCAACCTTTGGCACCTATCACATTTTTTGAAAAATGAAACACAGTCTTTAATTAAAGATGGCCAATAAAAACCAGATTGCAAAACCTTACCCGAAGTTTTCTTAGAAGATAAGTGGCCACTGCGCGCCTCAGAATGGCAGAAAGAAAGGACATCCTGCTATTCATTTTCAGGTACGCATCTCCTCAAGACTTGATCTGTGCAATATTTGAATAAGTAAGGGTTGTCAAAGTAGAAGTACTTCGCATCTGTCATGAATCTTTGTCTATCCTCTAGGCTCCAATGTGGTGGTATTTGTCCTGTGACAAGATAATTGCAAATGTCAGCATACCACGGACAAACCAAATGAATAGAAAATAAATGCTAATCAGTAAAAAAATTAAGGATAGGGATGTGCTCTTCGGCATCCTGGATGACAAGTCATGACAAATGGTCCGTCACCACATTCTCGACTCCTTTCTTATCTTTAATGATCAAGTTGAATTCTTTAAGGAGGAGAACCCGCCTAATGAGTCTCGATTTCGTATCCTGCTTAGATAGAAAATACTTCGAAGCAGAGTGATCAGTGTGGACTATAATAGGTGAACCATGATGTATGACCTAAATTTGTCTAATGCAAACATTACAACTAGCAACTCTTTTGTAGTGGTAGTGTAATTCTTTTGTACTTCATTTATAGTCTTTCTAGCATAGTATATTACATATGGCCTTTGGTATTCCCTTTGACCTAGCACTGTGTCGACCACGTAATCACCCGTGTCACACATGAGCTCAAATGGTAATTCTCATTGGGGTGGTTGCATGATTCGAGGTGAAATGATCATGCTTTTGAATTTTTTAAAAGATGCTTCACAATCATCGGACCACACAAATGGAACATCCATTGCTAGCAAATTAGTCAAGGATATTGCCAATGCACTAAAATCTTTTATGAATCTATGATAAAACCTGCATGGACAATAAACAACATGATATCCTTGACGACAATTGGAGTGGGGAGGTTGAAAATTTCTTCCACCTTGAATTTGTCTACTTCAATCCCCTTTGTGGACACAACGTGCCAAAGCACAATCCCTTGGGTCACCATGAAGTGGCAGTTCTCCCAATTTAGCACCAAGTTCTTCTTTTCATATCTTTCTAGCACTCTTTCCAAATTTTCCAAAAACCCTTGAATGAGTCCAAAAACTTAGAAAAATCATCCATGAAAACATTCACAATTTTCTCTGCCATATCGCTAAAAATTCCTATCATGCATCTCTGAAAAGTTCTCGGGGCATTGCACAACCCAAATGGCATTCGGCGATAGGCAAAGGTACCGAAAGGGCACGTGAATGTGGTTTTCTCTTGGTCCTCCAAAGCAATCTCTATTTGGTTGTAGCCGGAGTAGCCATCCAAGAAGCAATAAATGAGTTGAGTCAAGGAATGGCCAGGGGAAGTGATCCTTTCTTGTGCATGAGTTGAGTTTTCGATAGTCTCCAACCGATGACCACCCTTGTTGGAACCAACTCATTCTTCTCATTTGCTACCATAGTGACTCCCGACTTCTTTGGTACTACTTGAGTGGGATTAACCCATTTACTCTCAGTAATTGCAAAGACAATGCCCACATCAAATAGTTTGAACACTTCATCTCTCACCACGTCCTTCATGATAGGATTTAACCTCCTTTGTGGTTGTCGAAATGGTTTGGATTCTTCCTCTAAATAGATTCTATGAATGCAAATGAGGTGACTAATCCCCTTGATATTGGCAATGGTCCTTTGTGTCTCCTTAACATTTGCAACAAATCCTCTTCTTGCTTTGGCTCCAAAGAAGAGCTTATCACCACTAGGAATTTCTTGTGCTCCCCTAGAAATGCATAATTGAGTGTTGATTGTAGTGGCTTCAACTCCAAGATTGGTGTTTGCATGGTTAATGGAACAATTTTTTGCTTTTGTGGTGGAAGTTTCTCAAATGTTGGGGCCCAATTTCCTACCCCTGGCACATTTTTTTCTCCTTATCTTCAACAAACTCTTCATCCTCCAACTTTGAATTACAAAGTAGCTCCATATGGTCTTCCACCAAGGTGTCAATTTGGTTGACCTCATGAACTTCCTCATCATCACCCGGTTGCTTCCACAAATTGAATACATTAAGATCGATCATCATGTTCCCTAAGGCAAGCTTCATTAGCTCTTTCCTGCAATTTATTACAACATTAGATATAGCAAGAAAAGGCCTACCTAGTATGACAGGAATCTGTAAACTAGGGTTAGCAATTGGATGAGTATCAAGTACAATAAAGTTAATGGGAAAATAGAAATTGTCTACTTGAACTAAAACAACCTTAACTACTCCCCTTGGTGTTCTAATGCTTTGATTCACAAATTGAAGAGTGATTGTTGGTACACCGAGAAGGGTAGGAGGTTGACATTTGCTCCCAAATCTAGTAGTGCTTGCTCAACATAGAAATTCTTGATTGTTATAGCAATAGTCAGGTAGTCAGGATCTTTGAACTTGGGTGGTGTGTTGGTTCTCAAAATGGAACTCACTTGCTCCATAAGAAATGCATTCTTATGCACATTCATCTTCCTCTTCACAGTGCACACGTCTTTCAATATCTTTGCACATGAAGGTATCTACTTAAACATTTCAATAATATCTAAATAGCTAGCAAGTTTAGCCAGTGGCTTCAAACGTTGGGGAAAATGAGCCAGAATAGGACAATCATGAACATTTGAATCAATAATTGTTTTCATTCCAAGTGTCTCACCCTCCTCGGAGTTTCCCTTAGTCTCTTTTTCATTTACCAATGTGGCTTTGGGTGAGACTTTCAACAATATGGTTTTTCCAATTTGTTTGTCACTCCTAAGGGTGGTGACCGCCTTGAGTTGCTCACAACTCTGCTTGGTGGACTTGGACGACTCAATCACATGTTGATCCTTTGGGTTTTCTTGGGGTTGAGCAGAAAATTTCCCTTTCTCTTGTTGGGATGACCCTATAGCATTGGTTAATTTAGTGATTTGAGTCTGGATGTCATTAAAAGAAGCCGCAGATTGGTTGTTTATTGTGGTTTGCTTTAAATGAATTGGTGCACTACATCCTCCAAATTTCTTTTGTAAGGAGGTTGGTATGTGGGTGGGTTAGATAGTCCTTATTGACCAAATATTGTTGAGGTGGGTATTGGGAGGTAGACGAGGGACCATGACCATAGTAGGATTGGTTTTGCTTGGGTGGAATGGGAGGTGACAATGAGCTCGACCCATGAGGAGTAGGGTTGTCAATCTTTCAACTAAAGTTCGGGTGATAGCTCTAACCCGGATTATATGTATTAGAGTGTGGAGAGAATGAATGCCTACTTTGGTTGAAAGCATTCACTTGTTCAGGATAAACCTCTTTGAGTGCCGTAATGTTTGGAGGGTTGCTTCCTCAACCAAAAGATGGAGGGTTGCTTCCTCAACCAAAAGATGAACTATCTCCCTTGATACAAGCAAATATAATTCTAAGACTAGCTATATGAGTGGGAGTCTAAGCCTCCATCAAGCTCTCTACAAGTCCCTTTGATGCTCCCACAATGGGAGTATTTACAAGTCCCTTTGAAGCTCCATGCACATCTTGTCGCTTTGCACTCATCATCCTGGTCCTCAATCAATTTAAGTGGATGTTTGAATGTGAGTTGGCATTCGAACATGGTACTCAAGTACCTTAGGGTCTTCCTTCTCAGTTGCAACACGCCTTGTCTCAGCAGTCTGGTCTTCACATGATTTGAAGTAACTTTCGAACATTCATTGGTATTTGAACGTTCTTGGCTTGGTCTAACCTGTTCCAATTTTGCTCCAGAGTATCCTGGTGCTGCATGGGAGTCTGATATTCATTGCCTTTGGTCCCTTGTGCAATTTATGACTTGAAATGCCATCATTTAAACTCTATCAAAGTATAATTAGTCTTAAAGGGGCATAAAAATATGTTAATTTTGATTACTAATCATTGCACATCATGTCTATGAATTGTCAATGGCCTGGTGTAATTCCTTCATAGAAGAAACTCACCAATTGCCATGGTTTGAATCCATAATGTGGAATGGAGTGTAAGAAGTCCTTGTATCGATCCCGACATTGATAAAACTGCTCATTGGATTTTTCCAAAAAATTTTGAATTTGTTTCTTAAGTGTAGTGGTCTTGGGCATAAAAAAAAATTTGATTAAAAATTCGGAAAACATTTATGCCCAAGAGCTTATCGATTGGGGTTTCAACAAGTTCAACCAAGTTTTGGCTTTGTCTTTGAGGGAGAAGGGAAATAATTTCATGCATGCCATGTCTTCCATGACATGATTTGTGATGAATGTTCCAACAATTTCCTCAAATTCCTTAATGTGAAAATAAGAATTTAATCGTTCAATTCCATGGAATTAAGAAAGTAGTTGTAACATTCTCAGTTTAACAAGGCAACCATGCGCTTGGACTAGTAGAAGTATGCAGGAGGGGGTGGTGGTCCAAGTTGATTGGAGATAATCCCTCCTTGACCTCGCCGGAGGATCAATTGAGAGATTATTTCCTTCATTTCCTTTATTTCTAGGAGGGGGAAATTGTCTCTGGCATCATTGGTTGGGTCTTGATATAGATTCATGTTGATCCTAAGGCATGTCTCACTAGTCTATTTTGATCGTCCCTTCCCCACATGCAAAATACTACTTACAATTGAAAGAAAAGAAAGTATACACAACTATGTACAAAGGAGCAACGTACCTCGACCCATGATGAGAATCACGGGACTTATCTCCATTGTCCCGAAAATACCTTTTAATTCGATGCTTAGCTTCCCCCGGCAACGGCACCAAAAATGCTTGATCATTTTCCTTTATCTCCAAACACGAACCCTGATTATATGTGTATGGCTTATAGAAGTTAGTGAGTGTCACTCTCCCTCGGTTTCCATGCTATAAATGGGAAAATTGTGTGTGTGAGCAAAAACGCGTGTGTGTGCAAAAGTGCTATCCAAGCGAAGAAAGACTTGCAATGTCATGTTTTACTTGGAATGGGTATTGCAAAGTCGTCTCCTTAAGGAAGAAATGTTAAATAAAAAGAAAAAGAGAAAATCTTGAAGGGTGATTTTTAAAGAAATAAAAAAGAGAAAATCTTTTGAGTTGTGTTTTGGTAAAAATGCAAGAAAGCAGGTTGGCTAATCCATAGAGGTCATTCCAAGGGGAATGCAAAATCAACTCAATTCATTAATCCGATGGTCTCTCGATGTTTGATTGATTCATAGGAAGTGAGGGATTCATGTTGGTGTGTTGGGCAAAAGTATACCCCGTGACAAGTCTATGGTGTATAAAGAGCCCACAACCACGTCTGCACTCAACCTAATCAAACCAAACACTTTACCCTACGAGGAAGAATGGGAGGGAATTGATTTCACATACCCAAGAGGAAATTTCCCTTGGATTAGCCAACTAAAAGTTTAGCTACTCATGATCAAAGCAAGAACAATCACAGTGTCAAGAGACATGGTAGTGAAATGAAGCATTAAACTTGTATTGATGCAAGAAGGGGTTAAACTACAAAAGCAAATTGATTTCATACCCAAAATACAAAGCTTGGAAAGAAAACCAAAATGTAGAAATGGAAATACATGAACATTAAGCTAGACTTGGTTGCCACTTGAAATCAACGAGATTAAAGTGTAAGATGTGCATAATACAAGTATAATAAATCTTACAACAATGAAAATGGTGAAGGAAATGCAAAAATCCCACTTTCTCTCTCTACAATTTCATCTTCAACCTTGAAGCTTCTCTCTCTAAAAGTATGTGTAAAAATTGAAAATGGTGTAAGACTTGGTGTAAGACCGGTAGAACGACAAAAACCTACTGGTAGGTTTTTTCCAATAGGCATTTTTTGCCAGTAGGTTTGTGGCAGGGGTACAGTAGAAGAATTTCAGTGCTTATTTCCTACTGGTAGGTTTTGGAACATCTACCGGTAGGTTTCTAATGACTTCTATCGGTAGGTTTCTGTTAACTTCTACAGGTAGGTTTTCTCTTGTTTTGGAATTTTCTTGGTGTCTTGATGTCCCAAGCCTTCCGTTAAGTCTTCCCTTCTTCTCTATTGCCTTTAAACTATGATGCCGCAAAAATCGGGGGTCCTTAATTTAACAAAATTTGGGCAGAGTCTCCTTTGTACGCGAAGCTCTACCAAAAACACACCCTGTTCAATTATACTACATTGATCACACCGGGTCCATTTATGAATAAATATTGACCACATCGGGTCCATTTATAAGTAAACATTGACCACACCAAGTCTATTTATTCATATTCATATAAGCACATGCAATTTTTTTATATTAAAACAGTCCATATGAGTTCGGTTGCAATTCTTTTATATTTACATGTCAAAATGGGATTTTCACAAAAGTTATGCAAAACGAGTCATAAAAGCTACAAGTCGGCCTTCTTCACCCTTGAGGCTCGAATTGGGAGCCGTCCGCCGGGGTGAACCCTGCACTTGAAATATTTTTCAATAAAGGGTGAGTCACGCTCAATAGGATATCTCCTAAAGAGGCTACTCCCCGACCTAGATGCATATGAAATGTTCATATGCAACAATCAACCATCCACAACAATTCCAATCAAGAATATGCAACTCAATGTTGAAATTTACTATGCCATGCCATGAAATGAGATGAGACTCACTCCTGCAACTAAACCCGAGCCCTCATAGGCTCCCGCAACACGTTATGAAAATGGGTATGCATCTGTCATTTATGTGGCCACATCAAATGACATTTATAAATCTAGGGTCTTTCTTAGGGTGGGTATTCATGGAATTACACCAAGGGTAACCCAACCCACACGGAATTTATGGACTTCCACCGTGTGTACACCCACACACTTTATGGATTGAACCAAGGAAGTGCGTACCCCAACTACTGGGTCTTGCATCTGGGGGATCTTCTAGCCCATCTTGCTAACCCCAACCCAATTTATCGTGTAAACCATGCGACTCTGTTGAACCTTGGTCCAACTATACCGAGTCCACTTGCCAACCACTAAGGATGATGTTTGACCTAACAACAAGCACACACACACACGTACTTATGCCTCATGCCCATGAATGTGATGCATCCGTGCATATGCAATGTAATGAGCAATTGCAACATCAATATCATATCCATTTTTAATGAATGCCATATGGATTATTTCTACCACATTTCAATAGATGCCATGGATAATTACATCCTAAGCAAATAATTTTCATATTTCACCCCAATGCCAATATACCATAAACACATATCAACATTTGCATTTCCAATTGCAATTCATATCATAAGCATATAATTTTCACTTTACCACATCATCCAAGCATGTTATCATATAATATCATGCAATTAACACACTTTATTTTACATAGACATTTTATTAAACACCGTCAATGTACCAAATCATGTAATCACATAAAATGTCCAAATTTATCGCATAACTCAAAAAACAAAAATCAGATTAAGTGATTTCCACATACCCAATTATCAAAACTTTTAAGAAATCACAAACTAGCAATTTCTTATTACCAGTTCACACTAGAATTGAGTCTACCCATTTCTATTAAACCAACTGCATTAGGCAAGTGTTAAAATACACAAAACGGTTCACCCATTTCATATATTCATCATAGGTTGGAAATAAACCTAGTAAGGATGAAAATCCTACCTCTTGAAGCGTAAAATTAACGGAAGAACCTTCAAGAATATCACCCAAGTCCAAAACTCTTGATTTCCCAAAATCCTGTCTCAGAAACTTTGGTGAAATTGGCTCTTTTTGGTACGTAGGTGTAGCCCTCGATGAGAAGAACAACTTTCGTTCTTGGCCCGAGTGAATTCGACTGCTAGAACTCCGTAGATCGTAGAGAGAAGGTTGGATTTCTCTTTTTTTTTCCTCTCTTCCTCTCTAACGTTGAATCCAACAGAGAACCCAACAGAGAGATCTCTGAAAAATCAGATTTTGACTCCTATTTATACATTTTAACACTTGACCCATGTTACGCATGCCCCCCTTTCCTGGGTCTGTTTTCACCCTGAAATGGTTAAATTTTGCTCCAATTCAAGTTCAAATATTTTTATTTCAACTTGATTTAAATTATTTTCCAACTTTTAAAATTTTATTAAGAAATTTGAGAAGACATGATCACCTTCAAGAAGACATGATCACCAACCTCAAGTTCCAGAGGTCGCCTCCGTCTGTCAGCATAACTCTTCTGTCGGTTCTGAGCCGTGAGAAGACGCTTTCGAATCAAGTCCACCTTCTTCGAGGTATCTCTAATCAAATCTGGACCCATGGAGGGTCTCTTGCCCACCTCCGTCTAACACACCGGAGAACGACAAAGGCCTCCCATATAACGCCTTATAGGGTGGCATCTATATGCTCGCTTGATAATTTTTCTTGCAGGTGAACTCCATTAAGGGTAAATGCTCTTACCACCTACCCTTAAGATCTAGAACGCATGCCCACAACATGTTCTCTAAAACTTGGATGGTCCTCTTCCACTGACCGTTTGTCTAGGGATGAAAGGTTGTATTCATCGTCAATTGTGTCCCCATGGCCCGTTGAAAGCTGCCCCAAAAGTGAGCCATAAACCTAGGGTCCCAATATGATATCGTAGATACGGGCACCCCATGCAATCAAACTATCTCTCGTATATACAACTTGTAGAATTCCTCTAGCCTGAAGGTCATCTGCACTGCCAAAAAGTATGCCGACTTGGTAAGACGGTCCACTATCATCCACACCACGTCATGTCCCCACGATTTCCATGGAAACTAGGTTACAAAATCCATCGTGATGTTCTCCCACTTCCACTCAACCACCTCTAAAGGCTGGAGCAATCCTCCTGGTCTCTGGTGCTCAGCCTTCACCTGCTGACATGTGAGACATCTACAGACAAAGTCTTCAACATGCCTATTCATTTTACTCCAATAGTACTGGCGACGGAGATCATGATACATCTTTGTACCACCTGGATGAACTGCAAAACGGGAGCAATGGAACTCCCTGAAGATCTTTTCTCTCAAATTCGAAGATTGGGGAACTACAACCCTTCCCCCTATACCGAAGACTACCATTCGCATGAATGGCCCAGCCCTCGTCACCTATACCCGATTGTACCCGGTCCCTGATGGATAATATCTCCGTGTCCTGCCCCTAGGATTCAATCACTCTACTTAGTAAGGAAGACATAGCCACAAAACTCTCCAAAGTGCCTTGAGCCTGACCCCTGTAGTGTAGCCCGAACTGTCCCACAGTCTCGAGCATCTGCCACTCTCGGGAAGCCATACTAGCCAATACTCCCTGTGATTTCCGGTTGAGTCCATCATCCACCACATTTGCCTTACCAGGGTGGTAATGCAAAGTGAAGTCATAATCCTCTAAATACTCCATCCACCTATGTTGCCTCATGTTGAGGTCCCGTTGTGTAAAGATGTATGTCAGACTTTTGTGGTCCGAAAATACCTCAAACTACTCACCATACAAATAGTGGCACCAAGCCTTCAAGGCAAAGACAAAGACTGCCAACTCCAAGTCATGTGTGAGGTAGTTCTGCTCGTGGCTCTTCAGTTTTTGACAATTGTAAGCTACCACCCTCTCGGACTGCATCAAAACAAAACCGAGTCCGTCCTTGGAGGCATCACAGTACACCGTGTACCTTTATTCCTTCTCCATAACAATCAAAATAGGAGCTGAAGTGAGCCTCCTGTTTAACTCCTAGAATGCCTTCTCACACGAATCATTCCACTAAAACTTGACCACCTTCCTGGTCAACCTGGTCATAGGTGCAGCTAGTTGGGAGAAGTCCTTGATGAACCTTTAGTAGTACCTTGCCAATCCCAAGAAACTACCTATCTCAAATACTGACTTCGGTCTCTCCCAACTCATAACTGGCTCAACCTTCTCTGGAACAACCGACACACCCGAAGCCCACACCACGTAACCCAAAAATTTTACCTTCGTAAGGCAAAATTCATATTTGCTGAACTTGGTGTACAACTAATGGTCCCTCAAGGTCTAGAGAACAATCCTCAAGTAACCCTCATACTCCTTCTCAGACTTGGAGTAGATCAGGATGTCATCAACAAACACTACGACGAACTAATCTAAATAGGTTTGAAACACCCTATGCATGAGATCCATGAATATCGCCGGGGCATTCATCAATGCAAATGGCATCACAGTGAACTCAAAATGCCCATACCGCATTCTGAACATTGTCTTTGGGATATCTACCTCCCTGATCCTCAAGTGATGGTAGTCTGTGCAGAGATTTATCTTGGAGTAGACCCGCGCCCCTCTCAGCTGGTCAAACAAATCGTCAACCCTCGACAAAGGGTACCTATTCTTGATAGTGACCCGGTTCAACTGCTGATAGTCTATACACAAATGAAGGATCTTATCCTTCTTCTTGGCAAACAATACTGGAGTGCCCCAAGGTGAAATGCTTGGTCTAATAAAGCCCTTATCCAATAATTCTTGTAATTAGATCTTGAGTTCTTTCAACTCAGTTGGCGCCATCCTATGCGGAGTCATAGAAATAGGAGATGTACCCAGATGTAACTCGATGTTAAAGTTTACATCCCTATGGGGAGGTAATCCCAGTAGTTCATAAAAAAAAATGTCCTCATACTCACAGATAACCCGAGGTAGGCCTAACTCTTGTTTCATCTCATCCTCCAGGATAAGGCTCGCTAGCCAATCCATCAACTGTCCATGCCATTGAGAGTCATACACAACTTGGGGAAAGACATCATGCTTTTGCCCCAGAAACTTAAAACAAAAGTCGTCTAGTGTGTAGGTAGTTACCCTCTTCCGATCGCAATCAATGATGAACTGATGTGCCGCCAACTAGTCCATTCCAATGATGACATCGAACTTCGATATGTCGATGACTCTAAGGTCTACAGTGAGTAGAACCCCCGAGATCTCTAACTCACAACCCTGACATATCTGGTCAGCACACACCCTAGCTCCTAGGGGTGAATTCACATACAACTGCTCTTCCAAGGTATCAACCTCTAAGCCCAAATTCGTCACACATGATGCAGGAATGAATGAATGCGATGCACCACAATCAAATAAGACCCTAGCTCATAAGCGAGAGAGTAGAAAATATACCCTGAATGACTGATTGATGCACTGACTCAGCCTAAGGTGTGATGGCATAGACACGCCCTTGAGTCCTAGCCTGCATACCCTGTCCTCTACCTCGGCCCATGCCTTGACCAATCTGGCCTGACTGCAGAGTTCCCACTGGCAAAAGTGGTAGGGGCCTTAGTGGTGTCCTGGAACTGATACTGACTTTCTTGGCCTGTGGTGGGGTAAGGAGGAATAAAGTATGTCTGTGGCTGCCCCACTGATGATTGGGACTGACATGCCCTATAACTCTGGGATCCCTGCCTTTGAGGACAATCTCACCTCACGTGACCTGGCTAGTGGCAATGATAGCAAGTTCTCTAACCTGCCTGATATGATGTCCTGAAGTTTCCCCCTATTTGGGAGAATCGACCTTGGCCTTGGCCTTGATGGCTACAGCCTTGTCCCTATGAAGTAGAAGTCCTCTGCCCTTTTCTTGAACTAGAAGAAGAGGATTAACCCTCTTTCTTTTTGTCCTTAGCACCCGCCTCCTCGATGCTCCATGCATCATCAACCTCTCTCTCAATGGCTATAGCTATCTCGATTATTAAGTCCAAGTCTAGTTGGCGATGGCCCACAATTTTGCCTCAGATGGACAACTTCAAACCCACTCTCGAACCCCACACTTTGGCTATATATGTGGCTACATAATCATCAGAAAAATGGGCCAACTCAGTGAACTTAGCCATGTGTTCCATCACTGTCATGGTCCCTTGCTTCAAATCAAGAATTCTTGGGCTTTTGCATGTCGAACAGTCGATGGCAAGTACTTGCCCATGAAGAGCTCGAGGAACTGTTCGCATGTCATCGTCTCTAGGTTCTTCGAGGCCCTTGCCCAATCCCACCACATATGGGATTCTTCCTCTAGCTGGAATGGAGCTAGCCTTATGTTCATGGCATCAGAGGTGATCTCCATAGCCTCTAAAATCTTGCCGACTTGTTGGAACCAAGGGTCGGCCACCATTAGATCCTCCCCTTCCCAGAAAAGTCAGAGGTTTGTGTGTGCCTTGAACCTTTGGAGGTTACTTGAGCCTCCTTGCCCCGCATTTGCATTAGTCTGTGCAATGGTGGCTTCCATCGTGCCAATAGCCCCATAAAGACTTTTTGGTCAAATCCGGTGGTGGTTGGTTGTTGTTTCGCCATCGCCTCGGTCGAGTTCGCTTCCTCTATTTGCCATCTACACACATGTCAAATAGCAACAGAACATTTACTTAGTATTCCAAAATAAGGATTAAAGTTCAAACTTTGAGATTTACCACCTTGTCTAACCAGTAGAGCATATGCCAACCACTAGTACACATCTACCCCATGAACCACCCCATTCATTTGTATTCTGACCACTAAGGTTATGTTTTCTAACCTTAGTGTGTCCATTTCCATATACATCTTACCATGCATATAATCCACATAGCATATAGCACATGACAAGTAACAAGTAAAGCACACAACATGAAAAATGCCCAACAAATGGATGCAATTGTCTAAATCCGAGCCCCTCAAAGACCTAGGTAAATCGCTATACCTAAACTCTGATACCAAGTTGGTGACGCCCTAAAAATCGGGGGTCCTTAATTTAACAAAATT